>JARTUT010002521.1:0-11130 GCA_030674115.1 Micraspis discolor
AACACCAAGTAACACAAAATATCTAAAGGAACCTGAAAAAACCCGAAACACAAAGTACTTGTAAATTGCACACCCCGTATATCACCCGAACGTAAACTCATTATAAAATTGCACACCCTGTATGACATTTTATCGAAATCCGCTCCCATTCGCGAGAAAACTTGAAGGAGAATGCATATGAGACACTCAGTATACAATTGATTAGCAGTGAAAAAACCAAAAGAATATCGTTGTTACTCCATCTATTCGAGTTCAGTAATTACCACGAAGGAAGTATCAAAATTATTCTATGGAGCTCCTATGTAACACCCCGTATATGTTTCGAAGATAATTTTTCCGTAAAAACCCGAAGGAACACAAAAAGCTTGAAAAAACTTGAGAGCGCGCAAAAAAACAGAAGAACTTGTAAAGTGCTCACTCAGTATATCACCCGATCGCAAATTCATTGTAAATCGCACACCCTGTATGACATTTTACCGAAATTAGCTTTCACACGTGAAAAACATGATGAAAAATGCATATGGGACACCCAGTATATAATTGATTTGCAGTGGGTGCTTTCATCATAAGAAACAAACCGAAAGAATATCGTTTTAACTCTATCGTTTCAAGTTCGGTGCATTCCACGAAGAAAGAACCCGACGAAACACGGAAAAACTTGAAAGAACCCGAAGTACCACGAACGAACGAAAAATATCCAAAGGAACCGAAAAACCCCGAAGTAGCACAAAATCACCGAAAGCGCGCAAAAAAACTCGAAGGAAAGCTTAAAACCCCGAGGAGCACAAAAACCGAAAGCGTGCAAAAATAATGAAAGAACTTTTAAATTGCACACCTGTATATCAATCGATCGCGAAATCATTGTTAATGGCACACCCTGTATGGGATTTCATTGAATTAAGCTCCCTTACGCGGAAAAGCACAAAAGCTGGAGAAAAACTGACACCCTGTATATGAATCGAATATATTTTATCGAATTAAGATCCAAAACTCCCGAAACAACACAAAAACTCGAATTTGCGCAAAAAAATCAAATTAACTTGTAAATTGCACACCCCGTATATCACCCGATCGCAAATTCATTGTGAATCGCACACCCTGTATGACATTATACTGAAATCAGCTCCCATTCGCGAGAGAACTTGAAGAAAAATGCATATGGGACACCTCTGTATATAATTGATTCGCAGTGGGTGCTTTTTCTTCATAAAAAACAAACCGAAAGAATATCGTTTATAACTCTATCGTTTCGAGTTCAGTGCATTCCACCAAGAAAGAAACCGACCAAATACGAAAAACGCGGAAAACATGATAGAACCCTAAGTAACACGAAATCTCTCGAAGAAAGAATCTGGTGAAAATCAGTGCTTTCCATAAGCACAGCCTGTATAGCGATTTTTTCGAGATAGCACAACCTGTATAGCGATTCATCGCGATCTGTGTGCATTCTTCAGGACGAAAATGAATTAGCGCGAAAATAGGAGCCTGAAATGACGATTTTCAAACGCATATTTGAGGTGTTTTTCTCGCGATTCGTGAAACGTGAGTGGTCTCTAGAGATTCGGAATCTCCTGTAGATTCTTAATCGAGCAATTGGAAGGCCTGAAAAATCTTCGACAGCCCATATCGAGCGAAATTGATGCCGTATTTTCAAATTTGGAGCTCGCGTTCGGCTATCATCGGAATCGTATGAGAAATTATGACATTTTGACTCATTTCACCGTAAAATTGCCGAATTTGGAATGAAGAATTCGCGGCCTTATCTCGCTACTTGATATGAAAATTGGTACCCAGAGATGGGGAATTTCCTCAAGTTTCATTTTCTACCGCCGAAAATGCGTTTAGAGGCTCGAGGGGCCCGCACTGAGCGAAAGCATCATGGGTGATTTTGACGTTTCGCGGGGCTGGCGAAACTAAAAATTGCCGTTTTACTTACGGGATTTTAGCCTAGAAATAGGGGGGCTCCGGAGTTCTAATGGGTTCTAAGGAAACCGGACGTCCTCGCTCTCGGAATATGTGGCGAGTCCGGGACGCTGGGCGTTTCGGCTTCGGAGCCTATTTCCTTTTTTCGGGGCACTTTAGGCGATTTCGCGAAAATGACGTTTTTCGCGATTTTCTTTCGAAAATTTCGGGCACTTTAAGAGCGCCTGGGGTGGTTTCGGGGTCGCTTCTCCTAGAACAGGATACGCCTTTTCGATCTGTTTTAAGATTCCCTCTCGAGCGGCCCTGCGGGCCAATCTGAAAGCTACGCTTTCGGGTCCCTAACGGGACCACCTGTCAAAATTTTCTCTGGTCCCGATCTTATTGCTTTATTATATAGACTAGTAAGCGGGTAGATCAATAGGCCCGTAGATCTATAGGCCCGTAGATCCATAGGCCAGTAGTTCAATAGGCCAGTAGTTCAATAGGCCAGTAGTTCAATTGGCCCATGGATCAATATAGACCATAGATCAATAAAGACCGCAGATCAATAGGGCCCATACATCAATGAAGCGTGCAGAAACACGAAACACGTCAAATTACCCGTTGAAAGCGAAAAAGCGAAAAAGCTTGAAAGAACTGGAAAACACGGAGAAACACGAAAGAAACCGAAGTTATACGAAAGAAACCGAAATTACACGAAACAACGCGAGAAAACACGAACGAACACCAAGTAACACAAAAAATCTAAAGGAACCTGAAAAAACCCGAAACACAAAAGTACTTGTAAATTGCACACCCCGTATATCACCCGATCGTAAACTTATTGTAAATTGCACACCCTGTATGACATTTTATCGAAATCCGCTCCCATTCGCGAGAAAACTTGAAGCAGAATGCATATGAGACACTCAGTATACAATTGATTAGCAGTGAAAAAAAAAACCAAAAGAATATCGTTGTAACTCCATCTATTCGAGTTCAGTAATTACCACGAAGGAAGTATCAAAATTATTTTATGGAGCTCTATGTAACACCCCGTATATGTTTCGAAAATAATTTTTCCGTAAAACAATCGAAGGAACACAAAAAACTTGAAAAAATTGAGAGCGCGCAAAAAACAGAAGAACTTGTAAAGTGCTCACCCCGTATATCACCCGATCGCAAATTCATTGTAAATCGCACACCCTGTATGACATTTTACCGAAATTAGCTTTCACACGTGAAAAACATGATGAAAAATGCATATGGGACACCCAGTATATAATTGATTTGCAGTGGGTGCTTTCATCATAAGAAACAAACCGAAAGAATATCGTTTTAACTCTATCGTTTCAAGTTCGGTGCATTCCACGAAGAAAGAACCCGACGAAACACGGAAAAACTTGAAAGAACCCGAAGTACCACGAATGAACGAAAAATATCCAAAGGAACCGAAAAACCCCGAAGGAGCACAAAATCACCGAAAGCGCGCAAAAAAACTCGAAGGAAAGCTTAAACCCCGAGGAGCACAAAAAACCGAAAGCGTGCAAAAAATAATGAAAGAACTTTTAAATTGCACACCCTGTATATCAATCGATCGCGAAATCATTGTTAATGGCACACCCTGTATGGGATTTCATTGAATAAGGCTCCCTTATGCGGAAAAAGCACAAAGCTGGAGAAAAACTCTGGTGAATGTCAGCGCTACTCAGATCTGACACCCTGTATATGAATCGAATATATTTTATCGAATTAAGATTCAAAACTCCCCGAAACAACACAAAAACTCGAATTTGCGCAAAAAAATCAAATTAACTTGTAAATTGCACACCCGTATATCACCCGATCGCAAATTCATTGTGAATCGCACACCCTGTATGACATTATACCGAAATCAGCTCCCATTCGCGAGAGAACTTGAGAAAAATGCATATGGGACAACCTGTATATAATTGATTCGCAGTGGGTGCTTTTTCATAAAAACAAACCGAAAGAATATCGTATATAACTCTATCGTTTCGAGTTCAGTGCATTCCACCAAGAAAGAAACCGACCAAATACGAAAAAACGCGGAAAACATGATAGAACCCTAAGTAACACGAAATCTCTCGAAGAAAGAATCTGGTGAAAATCAGTGCTTTCCATAAGCACAGCCTGTATAGCGATTTTTTCGAGATAGCACAGCCTGTATAGCGATTCATCGCGATCTGTGTGCATTCTTCAAGGACGAAAATGAATTAGCGCGAAAATAGAGCCTGAAATGACGATTTTCAAACGCATATTTGAGGTGTTTTTCTTGCGATTCACGAAAAGTGGTAGGTATCTAGAGATTCGGAATCTCCTGTAGATTCTTATTCGAGTGCTTGAAAAACGCAAACAATCTTCAACCGCCCATATCGAGCGAAAAATTGATGCCGTATTTTCAAATTTGGAGCTCGCGTTCGGCTATCATCGGAATCGTATGATAAAATATGACACTTCTCCTCGAATTATCGAGAAAATTGCCTAATTTGGAATGAAGAATTCGCGGCCTTGACTCGCTACTTAGATGTGGAAATTGGTACCCAGAGATGGGAAATTTCACGTAGATTCGTTTTCTACCGATCGCGGGGCGATTTATATCGTTTTCGAGCGGCACGAAGGAAAACGTAGGTGCGGTTTTTGACGTTTCAGAGAAGTCGGGAGTCTAAAATTGCCGTTTTATATGCATAATTTTCGTATAGATTTCGAGGGCTCCGCGGTCCATACCGGTACCACATTATGAGGAATGTCTTTTTCTTGAAATAACGACCGATCTCGGCCGGAGAAATGGCCCCGTTCGTCCGTGAGATCTTCCCCTTGGGGACACTTTCGGCGATTTCGCGAAAATCGCCGATTTCGCGATTTTCTTTCGAAATTTTCGGGCGCTTTAAGAGCGCCCGGGGCGGTTTCGGGGTCGCTTCTCCTAGAGGAGGATACGCCTTTTCGATCTGTTTTAAGATTGCCTCCGAGTTCGGCCCTGCGGGCCTCACGCTCGGCTTACGCCTCGCGGGTCCCTAACGGGACCAATTTTGATTTTTCTCTGGTTCCCGATCTTATCGTTTTATTATATGGACTAGTAAGCGGGTAGATCAATAGGCCCGTAGATCCATAGGCCAGTAGTTCAATAGGCCAGTAGTTCAATTGGCCCATGGATCTATATAGACCATAGATCAATATAGACCATAGATCAATAGGGCCCATACATCAATGAAGCGCGCAGAAACACGAAACACGTCAAAAACTCGTTGAAAGCGAAAAAACATGAAAGAACTGGAAAAAACACAGAGAAACGCGAAAAACACGGAAGAATCCGAAGAAACACGAAAGAAATCGGAGTTACACGAAAAAACCGAAATTACACGAAACATCGCGAGAAAACACGAAAGAACATCAAGTAACACAAAAATCTAAAGGAACCTGAAAAAACCCGAAACACAAAAGTACTTGTAAATTGTAACACCCTGTATATCACCTGATCGTAAACTCATTGTAAATTGCACACCCCGTATATCACCCTGATCATAAACTCATTGTGAATTGCACACCCTGTATGTTATTTTATCGAAATCAGCGAGAAAAATTTGAAGAAAAATGCATATGAGACACTCAGTATACAATTGATTAGCAGTGAAAAATAAAACCTAAAAGAATATCGTTGTAACTCCATCTATTCGAGTTCAGTAATTACCACGAAGGAAGTATCAAAATTATTCTACAGAGCTCCTATGTAACACCCTGTATATGTTTCTGAAAATAATTTTTCCGTAAAAAACCCGAAGGAACACAAAAACTTGAATAAACTCGAGAGCGCGCAAAAAACAGAAGAACTTATAAAGTGCTCACCCCGTTTATCACCCGATCGCAAATTCATTGTAAATCGCACACCCTGTATGACATTATACCGAAATCAGCTCCCATTTGAGAAAACTCGAAGAAAATGCATATGGGACACCCTGTATATAATTGATTCGCAGTGGGTGCTTTCATCATAAAAAACAAACCGAACGAATATCGTTTATAACTCTATCGTTTCAAGTTCAGTGCATTCCACCAAGAAAGGACCTGACCAAATACGAAAAAACGCGAAAAACATGATAGAACCCAAAGTAACACGAAAGAACGAAAAAAATCCAAAGGAAATCAAAAAACCCAGAAGGAGCACAAAATCAACTTAAGCGCGCAAAAACTCGAAGGAAAGCTTAAAACCCCGAGGGAGCACACAAAAAATCGAAAGCGTGCAAAAATAATGAAAAAAACTTTTAAATTGCACGCCCTGTATATCAATCGATCGCGAAATCATTGTTAATGGCACACCCTGTATGAGATTTCATTGAATCCCTCCCTTACGCGGGAAAGCATGAAAATTTGAGAAAAACTCTGGTGAATGTCAGCGCTACTCGGATCTGACACCCTGTATATGAATCGAAAATATTTTATCGAAATAACTCGATGGAAAGTAATTTGTTAATAATAGATTACGCACATGGGACACCCTGTATACAATTGAATCACATTGGGTGCTTTTTCCAATAAAAAAACCAAAGTAATATCCTTTCAATTCGATCGATTCGCGATTGGTGAATTTCACAAAGATAAAATAAAAATTATTCGATAATGGTCCGAAGATGTAACAGGAACTTGGAATTTCGTGAATTGAGTAGATCCGATCGTCGATCGGAAGTTTTGCGTTTCCAACTATTTATTCTGTGATTCTATACAATTGCCTCAAGGTCTATGATTTCAAGACGATTGAATCGCGAAACCCGTTCGGGTTTCTCCGTGAATTTGTGACAGAATGGAATGAAGGAATATTAGCAAATTCAAAACGTAAAATCTCGGTCTATCCGTGATTTCTGAGGCCGTTTGAACTGAATTAAAAGAAGGGTTACACTTTATGAGAGGAAAATCCTACCTGCTTGAAGGTTCTTTTGAGAATATCCGTTGTTTACATATATGAACAATATATTCATATTTCGCTTATTCGTTCATTCTTGAGAGATAACTGAAATGAATCGATACGCTTGATTGATTTATCTTTGATTTATAATCGAATAAATACCTGAGAACCTCTCTTTGAACCAATTTCGAGCTAATTTTTCAACTCCAGATCGTGTTTACAAAATATGTAGTATTGACATCCATTTATTATTCCTTGATATTCCTGATATTATTTACTGAAAATAAAGGGAATAAATCGTTATGAGACACGAATATAATGCATAATATTACCTATAACGGTCCAATTCCACCAATTTTATACTTGAAATGATCTATTCCTCGTTCGTCGTTTGACGTTTTATGATAACTGACCGGGCTCGAACGAACATCGAAATATATCACTTCAAGATGGAAAAAATGAATTAGCGCGAAAATGGACTGAAAAAGGGCGATTTTCAAACGCTTATTTGAGGTGTTTTCTTTCGATTCGTGAATCGCAGGTGCTGTCTAGAGATTCGGAATCTCCTGTAGATTCCTATCCGAGTGCTTGGAAAACGCAAATAATCTTTCACCGCCCATATCGAGCGAAAAATTGATGCCGTATTTTCAAATTTGGAGCTCGCGTTCGGCTATCATCGGAATCGTATGATAAAATATGACACTTGTCCTCGAATTATCGAGAAAATTGCCGAATTTGGAATGAATATCCCCGGCCTTGACTCGCTACTTGGATGTGGAAATTGGTACCCAGAGATGGGAAATTTCACGTAGATTCGTTTTCTACCGATCGCGGGGCGATTTATATCGTTTTCGACCGGCACGGAGGGAAAACGTAGGTGCGGTTTTTGACGTTTCAGGGAAGTCGCGAGTCTAAAAATTGCCGTTTTATATGCATAATTTTCGTATAGATTTCGAGGGGCTCCGCGGTCCGTACCGGTACCACATTATGAGGAATGTCTTCTTTCTTGAAAAGGCGACCGATCTCGGCCGGAGAAATGGCCCCGTTCGTCCGTGAGATCTTCCCCCTTGGGGACACTTTCGGCGATTTCGCGAAAATCGTCGATTTCGCGATTTTCTTTCGAAAATTTCGGGCATTTAAAGAGCGCCCGGGGGGGTTTCGGGTCGCTTCTCCTAGAGGAGGATTCGCTTTTTCGATTTTTTTTAAGATTCCCTCTCGAGCGGCCCTGCGGGCCGCAAGGAAAGCTTCGCTTTCCGGGTCCCTGACGGGACCACCTGTCAAAATTTTCTCTGGTTCCCGATCTTATCGTTTTAATATATTAGACTAGTAAGCGGGTAGATCAATAGGCCCATGGATCAATATAGACCATAGATCATAAGGGACCATAGATCAATATAGACCATAGATCAATATAGACCATAGATCAATATAGACCACAGATCAATAGGGCCCATACATCAATGAAGCGCGCAGAAACACTAAACACGTCAAAATACCCGTTGAAAGCGAAAAAACTTGAAAGAACTGGAAAAAACACGAAAGAATCCGAAGAAACACGAAAGAAACCGAAGTTACACGAAAGAAACCGAAATTACACGAAACAACGCGAGAAAACACGAAAGAACCCCAAGTAACACAAATAATCCAAAGGAACCTGAAAAAATCCCGAAAAAATATATATAACTTGAAAGCGCGCAAAAAAACTCGAAGTCACGCGAAACACCCCGGAGAAATATAAAAAAACCGAAAGCGCGCAAAAAAACAAAAGTACTTGTAAATTGCACACCCCGTATATCACCCGATCGTAAACTCATTGTAAATTGCACACCCTGTATGACGTTTTATCGAAATCAGCAAAATAACTTGTAAATTGCACACCCCGTATATCACATGATCGTAAATTAATTGTAAATCGCACACCCTGTATGCCATTTTATCGAAATTAAGAGCCCATACGCGAAAAACCTGAAGAAAATGCATTTGGGACACCCACTCTATAATTGATTCGCAGTGGGTGCTTTTTCCATAAAAATTCAGACGGAAAATCTCTCGAAGAAAGAATCTGGTGAAAATCAGTGCTTTCCATAATCACAGCCTGTATAGCGATTTTTTCGAGATAGCACAGCCTGTATAGCGATTCATCGCGATCTGTGTGCATTCTTCATTCTTCAGGACGAAAATGAATTAGCGCGAAAATGGAGCCTGAAATGACGATTTTCAAACGCATATTTGAGGGTGTTTTTCTTGCGATTCACGAAAAGTGGTAGGTATCTAGAGATTCGGAATTTCTGTAGATTTTTAATCGAGCACTTGGAAGGCCTGAAAATATTCGACCGCTCATATCGAGCGAAAAATTGATGCCGTATTTTCAAATTTGGAGCTCGCGTTCGGCTATCATCGGAATCGTATGAGAAATTATGACATTTTGACTCATTTCACCGTAAAAATTGCCGAATTTCGAATGAAGAATTCGCGGCCTTGACTCGCTACTTGGATATGAAAATTGGTACCCGGAGATTGGAAATTTCCTCAAGTTTCATTTTCTACCGCCGAAAATGCGTTTAGATGCTCGAGAGGCCCGCACTGAGCGAAAGCATCATGGGTGATTTTGACGTTTCGCGGGGCTGGCGAAACTAAAAATTGCCGTTTTACTTACGGGATTTTAGCCTAGAAATAGGGGGGCTCCGGAGTTCTAATGGGTTCTAAGGAAACCGGACGTCCTCGCTCTCGGAATATGTGGCGAGTCCGGGACGCTGGGCGTTGCGGCTTCGGAGCCTATTTCTTTTTTTCTGAGGCACTTTAGGCGATTTCGCGAAAATCGCTGATTTCGCGATTTTCTTTCCAAAATTTGGGGCACTTGGAGGGAGCGTGGGGGGGGTTTCGCGGTCGCTTCTCCTAGAACAGGATACGCCTTTTCGATCTGTTTTAAGATTCCCTCTCGAGCGGCCCTGCGGGCCGCAAGGAAAGCTTCGCTTTCCGGGTCCCTAACGGGACCACCTGTCAAAATTTTCTCTGGTTCCCGATCTTATCATTTTAATATAATAGACTAGTAAGCGGGTAGATCAATAGGCCCGTAGATCCATAGGCCAGTAGTTCAATAGGCCAGTAGTTCAATTGGCCCATGGATCTATATAGACCATAGATCAATATAGACCATAGATCAATAGGGCCCTACATCAATGAAGCGCGCAGAAACACGAAACACGTCAAAAACCCGTTGAAAGCGAAAAACATGAAAGAACTGGAAAAAACAGAGAAACGCGAAAAACACGGAATAATCCGAAGAAACACGAAAGAATCCGGAGTTACACGAAAAAACCGAAATTACACGAAACAACGCGAGAAAACACGAAAGAACATCAAGTAACACAAAAAATCTAAAGGAACCTGAAAAAACTCGAAACACAAAAGTACTTGTAAATTGCACACCCGTATATCACCCGATCGTAAACTCATTGTAAATTGCACACCCTGTATATCACCCGATCATAAACTCATTGTGAATTGCACACCCTGTATGTTATTTTATCGAAAATCAGCGAGAAAATTTGAAGAAAATGCATATGAGACACTCAGTATACAATTGATTAGCAGTGAAAAATAAAACCAAAAAGAATATCGTTGTAACTCCATCTATTCGAGTTCAGTAATTACCACGAAGGAAGTATCAAAATTATTCTACGGAGCTCCTATGTAACACCCGTATATGTTTCGAAAATAATTTTTCCGTAAAAACCCGAAGGAACACAAAAACTTGAAAAAACTGAGAGCGCGCAAAAAACAGAAGAACTTATAAAGTGCTCACCCCGTTTATCACCCGATCGCAAATTCATTTGTAAATCGCACACCCTGTATGACATTATACCGAAATCAGCTCCCATTCATGAGAAAACTCGAAGAAAAATGCATATGGGACACCCTGTATATAATTGATTCGCAGTGGGTGCTTTCATCATAAAAACAAACCGAACGAATATCGTTTATAACTCTATCGTTTCAAGTTCAGTGCATTCCACCAAGAAAGGACCCGACCAAATACGAAAAACGCGAAAAAACATGATAGAACCCAAAGTAACACGAAAGAACGAAAAAATCTAAAGGAAATCAAAAACCCCGAAGGAGCACAAAATCAACTTAAGCGCGCAAAAAAACTCGAAGGAAAGCTTAAAACCCCGAGGGAGCACACAAAAAATCGAAAGCGTGCAAAAATAATGAAAAACTTTTTAAATTGCACGCCCTGTATATCAATCGATCGCGAAATCATTGTTAATGGCACACCCTGTATGAGATTTCATTGAATCCCTCCCTTA
>JARTUT010002086.1:0-11118 GCA_030674115.1 Micraspis discolor
GGGGCAGATACCTGGGTGAGCAACCGGAACGCGGCAGACGCGTGAAGGCAGACGTTGTTGATGGTCGTGTCAAATATTGAATTTTGCGGGCGAACTTTTCACTATTCTTGGATGGTTCAAATCATTATGATCTTACTAATATTTTATAAATATGGAAGTGAGTTTGGATGTTTAGTTGTTTGGATTGTTGCTCAATCACACCAAAACTACTAGACCGATTTTGATCAAACTTTGCATTTATAGTGTAGTTTATCTTTGTTTTTGCGAAAACATAATTTGGAGCATATTCATCCAAACTTGGATATAGTACTTCGCATGGTTCTGTACACAGCGGTGACAAATTGTTCAGTTGAGAGAAGCTTTTCTTGCTTAAAACGGGTTAAAAACTATCTACGATCTACTTTTAAGTCAAGAAAAGCTTAATGCTTTATCTCTTTTGTGCATAGAGTCAGAACTTATGAAAAAGATTTCATACGACGATATAATTGATGTTTCTGCAAATTTAAAATCTCGAAAGAAAATAATGTGAAACTTATTTGATTTCATTGTCTGTCACCATTAACTGATTGTTAACATGTTTTATTTCAATAGAAATTGTTTGTATTGTTTTTAAACTGTTAAGTGCAATAAAAAATAATATTTTCAACCACTCATTATTTTGTCTGTGTTCATGTAGTGTAGGTATTTTTAAGTCATGCCTTTCCCCACCTTATGATTAGTACATGCTGCTATTTTTAACCCCCGACGCAAAAAGAGGGGTGTTATAAGTTTGACGTGTCTGTCTGTGTGTGGCATCATAGCACCCGAACGAATGAACCGATTTCAATTTAGTTTTTTTTGTATTACAGGTGTTTTACGGGCTAGTGTTCTTAGACATGTTTGAGGAAAATCAATTGAGCTGTTTGAAAGTTACAGAGGTTTTACGCTTTAAAGTCGGGGGTTTTTTGTTTTGCCTGTCAAATAAACTTGTTATGTCAACATTAAACTCTTCAGTACATAGCGGGTTGCAAAAATAATCTAGTAACTGACAGAAATACCATTAAGTTCACAATCATACTAATAACGGGATTAAACTAACGTATTGAATTTCAAAAGTCAGTAGGGGCGGCAAAAATTGAATGGCCTACTGGCGGCAAATTTGTAAATCCGTCACTGAATACATACCTCTAAAGTACTGATATTCTACAATAGTTACTCGTCAGTTTTTTTCCGTCCCAACTGTGTGGTCTCCCGTCGGTTGCGACGTTTGATATGGAGAGGGGGAAACTGTTGTATACATCATACCTCATTTTTTTCATCATTGCTGCATTTCTGTGATTTATTTTATTGTAATTCTTATTATGTTGTGGCGATATCAGCCACAAGACACAGCTCATCATAGCTGTGGCTTCAGTGATGCCTTTGTTTGTTCATATATTCAGATTTGTCCATATATTTGCATATTTTACTCTGAATTGCTGTTATTTCGTGAATTATTATTAACATTATAAAAAAGAAGAGAACGAATTATTTTTCCTCCATAATCTTCCAGGGACACTGCTGTTTGATAAATATTTGATGTTCTCACAGCTGTTTCTACTAGACGTTTAATAAATGAAAATTTCGAACTACTATAAGCCTAATAAAATATGGAAATGCATATTACATTCATTATCAATCATAAATCGATAGATGAATAATTGAAAAACATTCATTATCTGAGGTTCGTAAATATTGACGCTTTTGAACGATTTATGATAGAGATTGTATGGGAATGTTTATAAACCACCATGAGTATAAAAATGCATCGGAATAATTAATTCTTAGATATTATTTCGAAAGCATCTGTTCACGAAAAAAATTGAGTGGCATATTGTTAAACTATCCATTTTATTTGACAAGTCAATAGAAGCAAGATAAAGTAAATATTGATATGTTTATTTAAGTAGTATTATTCACTCGTAGGGATAGCAGTTTGTTATCATTGATGAACGCAAATAATTTAATAAAAAATTGTTGAAAAGCAACGTCTAGTTTTTGAATGCATGCGAAAAAAGATTCAGAATTTTGTTATAGTTTTTTCAGTCAAAGAATTTTAATCCGCACAGGCATCGTTTCAAAATTGAAAAATGGGGAAGCCCAGCGAATTCTCATATTTTGTTTTGAATAAACATCAATGCAATATTGTCTCTGTCAATCGGAGAAGTATATTTAATTGTATTTCGATATCGTAGACCAAAATATGTATTTGGAATTAATCTGCATAATTTTTCGAATACATCTACACCTATTCATGAAAAATAAAAAATAAGGATTTTATTTTCCACGAGATTGACTGATTTTTACGACAATAGTTTCGACAGCATTGTGGTTTCTTCAAGATAATACATTCTGAGAATCCCTTATGCAAAAAAATTTTCTACGGCTTTATTTTAGAAACTAACAAATATATATATATTCTTTTGAACTTTTGGCTTACAGTATTTAGTTAGCAAACAATAAAACATATAGATCAGGGGTTAGTGACGGGGTGTCATACTATTCGGCGTATGACATAAAAGCCTAGGGAAAAAAACCCAGTAAAAAAAAACCCTGGCTCCCTGTCTAAGTGTGAAAGTACAAAAATAAGCTGAAATATATTTTAGGGACTTCTTTTTTCAAGAGTGGTCTTCTATTGATGGAGACAGAGACTTCTTCTAGTTGCTCACATTGAATCTGGAAATAAAAAGACAAAAGCAGAAAAAAGAACTGAATAACAAAAATACGTATTGTTAGAAATATGAAGAAAAATTGCCTAAGCCGCCGCTGGTCCGGGACCCTTAGAAAGAATGCTAATGTAAATAAACACTGGAGATGTTTATTGCCTTAAGACCGATTAGGCAGTTCCGAGAGAAACGGAACAGAGAGCATACGTCCCAGCTCAGAGATAAAAGGCCGCTGATTTTTATTCATTTTTATTTTCATTCCATATTGGAATTATTAAATGATAACGATTACGAATTTGTTTAATTTCTAATAGTATCATATTCGTTTGAAATTTATAACCCATTCCAAGAAAGAGTCGGAAACATCATGAATTGCCTTAAAACCATCTTGAAATTTATATATGGGACAACTATTGATGAGATGAGGTATTGTTTCTTCTGCTTCTCCACATTCACAACTTGCGCTAGGAACTGGGTTCCATCTAAATAGCATGCTATTAGTACGACCATAACCTGTTCTCAAACGATTAAGAACTGTCCAAATTTTTCTTGGAAGATCAAAACCAGGAACTTTTTCAGAAGGATCAGAAACGAGATACTTATTGAATATTTCGTAAGAGTTCCACTCAGTCTTCCATTATTCTTTATCACTTATGTTCATATTGAAGAACGTATTATGCCTTAATGGTTTACGTGACTTCAATCTAGGAATTCTATTTTGTGGAAAATATGAAATAATTGGGAATAAATTGGGAAAAGAATGATATTTGTTCCAAGAATCCAGAGCTGCAGTCTGTCTGCGAATATGGGGAGGGACAATGTTAGACAAACCTGATAACCAATAAACCGGTGTAGATTTTATGGTGCTAGTAATTATTCTCATGGATGTATTCAATTGTGCATCATTTTTTTGTGTATGTCCACTATTAAACCAAACAGAGCAACAATACTCAGCTGCAGAAAAAACTAGGGCTAGAGATGCTGTGCGAAGAGTGGCTGCATCAGCACCCCAAGATGATCCAGCTAATTTCTGAACAATGTTATTCCTAGTTTTCAGTTTTAGGCTCAGATCATTTAAATGAGCCTTGTAATTGAGATATATATTTGATAATACTGTTGCACTATATTTCCAATGTTATTTTTCCAGGTACACATTTCCGGGGATGTTTATCCTGCAGAAAATCCTCATATAGATGAAGAAGATAGTTCAATATTACCACATCAAGTTCAAGCATATACAAATGACACTGCCACAACTGAAAGATCAACTTGGTCGAGTTGGAGCTCATGGTCCAGATGTAAAAAGTGCAGTCAGAAGAGAATGAAGATTTGTCTGCTGAAATCCTGTGATTATACGAAAATATACCAAGAAAGGCGATGTGAAAATAAAAAATGCAACCGCAAGACTGCAAGAAAAAGGAAGAATTTTCACGTAGTGTTACGAGAGAAGGTTCGTTGACACAGAGAATGATTTACAGGTAACTTACTAAACTGACATATAGTGATATTGTGCGGAATTAATTATTTATTTAATATTCAATCCTTAACTTAATATATATAGCATTGCTGTTTGCAGTAACATTCCTACATCTAGAAATTAATTCCTTGAAACCTTGCCAGAGGAATGATTTATATGGGGTTTATCAAATGATGATTAAAAGAAATTTCAATCATATGGTGGAATTCCTCAACAAACTATTCAAACTATATATTAAGGATGGTTGTTATTCCGATTGAGTTATCGAAGGTTACATCCTTGTTTAAGAAGGGCGAAATTAGTGATATCAAAAAATTTAGTACCCGTTTACTATATTTAAAGTCTTCAAAAAGCTCCTATGTTCTCACTTACTTTTTCTTACTTTGAGGTCAATATCTTATTCAGCGGTCATCAGTTTGATTTCAGAATGGGTAGATATATTCGAATCTTGGAACATATTGAGTGCATATTACATTGTTTTGAGAAGGATAAGTATTCAATCTCATTATTCAGGGACGTAGCAAGGCCTTCGACTGTGTAGATCGCCATACCTACTCTGCTTGATAAGCTCGGAGAGCACGTCTTTCACGACGAACCTCACCCATATTTATACGGGATTATTATTAAAATTATTATTTTAGATCCATAGTTTTGAAACTCAATTTGGTTTTTAAACACTTTTGCAGATCTCTTCCTCTCGATGAAATAAGAAGAGCAACGCACGAAGCATTCCTGAGACGTATAAATAAATGTCTAGAAATTAACGGCCAAAACTTTGAGCATCTTCTCTAGTTATAACTGAGAGAGTTTGCCATGGTTCTCCTAATAGTAACTTGAAGTCGGTTTCAAGAAGGGATGAAAAATCTACAGCATCGTTCAAATAACACTTCCTGAAAATTTAATCTTTTTGGCGTGAAGGGAAAAGAAATAGCTGAAAATTCAAGACGAAAAACAGTTTTTTTGTGAATATATCAGAAAATATCCACTTTAGGGCAAGGGTGTGATGAATACCACTCACATTATTTTTTAACGTAGATTCAATATCTGCCATAAAAAAATGAGGTTCTAATTTGAAAAAAAAAAAAAACCTCGAAGTTATTCTTGTTTCAGCGGAGCTCTATTTTCGATTTTTTTTTCGAATTTTCCCGCTCAGAGAGAATTTTCCAACCAAAACTGAAAAATGTTACATGAAAATAACTTGAAATTTTCTAAGGAATCTATTTCTGCAATAAAAAAATGGTGTTGTAATTTGAAAAACGGAAGTTGACGTCATTTCCGGAAAAACCGGAGGTGCTCATGCCTTGAAAATATTTTAGATTTCATCAGCATCGTGAAATACTTATAAGTGCTAAATTTCATGAAAATACGTCCAGTAGTTTCCCGTATAAATATGGGTGAGGTTCCTCGTGAAAGACCCTGTATACTATGGACCGATAATGAGAGAGAGGGGTCCTGAATACGAGACGAAGTTAGAAGAAGCGCGTAAAAGCTCCTGAACTTACGTCAGTGGTTTTCTACATTTTTCGTTCTCATTATCTTCATGCCACTTGGTTTTCAGTCCAATTTCTAAATTTTACATCACGTGATATCATTCATTTGATGTTTATTCCAGAAAATATCCCCAAGACAAGGGGACCCAACGATCTGGGGTTCATGGTCGGAATGGTCAACATGTAGTCATAATTGTAGAACATTTAGGAGAAGAAGCTGTAAAAAAATTGGACGTTGCAAGAAAAAGAGACAAATTCAGAATGCATATTGCTATCGTGGACAAACTGTCTGTGAAATGTATGTTTTCAATCTTAAACAATCGGAAAAAAGATACTCAGGTAAGAGCAAATATTTAATTATTTATTAGTTATATATATATGTATATACGTGATAACCACACAGCTTCAATTCTATCACAAATAATTCACACAGTATATATCGGGTGTCCCAAGGTGGCCACTAAATTATCAAGTTTCGCCTGTTTTTAGTATTGTAATGAGGTCATTACGACACTGAAATATAGAAAGGAATTTTACACGACAACGGCGCCGACCAATCAGAAACGTGACATTGCCGTGACTGTCTGGTTGGTTGAAAACAAAGTGACTAACAGGGCAGTGCTAAAATAAAGTAATTTTACACGACAACGACAACGACACGACAACGACAACACAGAAACGTGACATTGCCGCGACTGTCTGGTTGGTTGAAAACAAGGTGACTAACAGGGCAGTGCTAAAATAATAGTATATTCTAAAACAAGTTGAAGAATTAGTCCGGTCAAAGTATACATACCAGGTTACCAAAATTCGCATAGAGCTGAAAGAGATGGTCAGGATACCATTAGAAAGAAAGGGTGAAACGTCCCCAAAAATCCCATTGTTGCTAAAAAAGTTATTCAAGGTCAAATGGTGCGAAAATGGGTTTTTCGCTTTTTTCACCCAAACGGTGAGTTTTATCATAAAAATAGCTCAGACATAAATTGTAGATTGTGCAATTATCTACAAAAATGTCTCAAAACTTTTTTCGTGGGAGTCACCGTTTCCGAGATATGAGCAAAGAAAGTTGTATGCTCCATAAAATGCATAAGTACGCCACGTTCATTCGTCACTGGCTCCGTAATGCGAGTTGAATTCTTTTTCTTTCGGTATATTAACTTAAAAAAATCAATATTAACTCAAAAGAAACTAAATCCATTGCCTTCTACGCCTGTGCAACCTTGACGTCTGTTTTAAAAATGTTTGAGAAACAAGATTTACTTGATTGTGCCGAAGTTTTTAAAAATAATAAGTCTACTCCAAAAGACATAATTATTCATGGAATTCGCTTTCTTCTTGCCATGTACGGAGCTCCAAAAAAAATTACCTGCATTGATAAGTTCCGTTACGTGTCTTTTGTCAAAAACACTCGTAACAAAAAGCAAGTGCAATTGGCTTCTCTTCCTCCAACCTCGGCTTCTGCACAACATTTTCTTCGTGTATATTATCAAGTTCAAGTGTGGCTTGGTAATCAATTAGACCCAAAAGACTGGGGTTGGATGTTGATTGATAATGCATAAGAACCTGTCCAAACTTTACTTCCACCTGCACCGGAAAAACTCCTCAACACCATTTTTTGCAATTGTAAAAAAGGATGTAATGCCAAATGTGGCTGCAAAAAAGTTGAGTTGTTTTGTTCCTTACCCTGTACAAGTTGTCAAGGCCAGCTTTGTTCTAATGCTGAATCTCCATTAGAAGAGGACTCATTTCATATGAACGACGATACATCCGATCCATCGTTTTAGGACGAGTTTATTTTCACTCAGCTCGAAGAAGAAACAGATGTAATAAATGATTATAATTCGGACCAATAACTTTATCACATTCTTTACAATTAACGACAATTTGTTTTATTATTTATTAGTACAGATCGGTTCGTGGAATAGGCCTACCGGGGAAACCACATTAAAAAAAACGCGTCAAGTACACTACCTCACAGGTGACGTGGAAACGTGTGCATTTTATGGAGCATACAACTTTCTTCGCTCATATCTCGGAAACAGCGACTCTCACGAAAAAAAGTATAGAGACAATTTTTGTAGGTAATTGCACGATTTACAATTTATGTCTGAGCTATTTTCATGATAAAACTCACCGTTTGGCTGAAAAAAGCGAAAAACCCACTTTCGCGACCTTTGACCTTGAATAACTTTTTTAGCAACAATGGGATTTTTGGGGACTTTTCACTCTTTCTTTCTAATGGTATCCTGACCATCTCTACTAATTTTCAGCTCTATGCGAATTTTGGTAACCTCACCTCTGTTATTTGGTCTAACTTGACCGGACTAAATGGGCACCTATTCCAACACGAATGCAAAATTCGACTACGAGCGACGAAGGAGCGAGTTTTTGAACGCATGAGTGTTGGAATTGCCTTATGCAACGAGTATTAGACGATATTTTCTCTATTTCAGTCAAGAATTGTGAGAAATTTATTGGAATTCAATGAAAATTCATAATATACCTCCTAGTGCCTTTTGTATTTTATTTTCGCAGTTGGTGTGACTGATACGAAAATTGACAGATGATAGAATTTGAATAGTGCGTTCAAATCTCTACATGGTTTAATATTGACAATTGACATGCAATGGACGCGTGTTGACATTCGAAAGGATAGGATGTCAGTGTTATCATCCATCAAACGAATAATATAACTAAAAACAATGCTGTAATGAGTTCATTACAGCACTGTTTTTAGTATCTACTGTAATGAACTCATTACGGCACTGAAATAGAAAAAAGCAATTCGTACGAATTGAGACATGCGGCTTCACATATCGCATACTTCTAGTAGAGGAATTTCTAACTTTTTTGAAGACGGAATTTTTCGACCCCTTTCTTAGGCCTTTATCTGACAATTCAAGTTGCTTCGCTTTTGTGCATTGTTTTTTTAGCATATATTCATTTCATTACAATTCATTCATATTCGTCCATGAGCAAATTTTTATCAATATCCAATTCCTTATATCACAGATAACAAAATGTACACACTTCATGATACTCCAATTAGAAGAAGAGGTTTGTCGAAACACATCCCCAGCTGTGGCATTCAATACCGAAAAACTTTCATGTTCAAAATTATAGGAGGATATGAATCTCCAAAGTACAAATGGCCCTGGCATGTAGCCCTCATCAACCAGTACGGGGTAAGTACTCATAAGTACTCATAACACATCGCCGTGCTGTATGGCTAGAGCATAAAATTAGGGGCATCTTACACGAAAGCCACAAGTAATATTGCCTGGTAGTAGCGCAACCAGGGTTTTTCCTTAGGGGGCTAACAGGACAATAATTAATGATGACACTATAATACGAATGTTGTTAAAAAAATTTGAAAAAAGATTGGTATCCTTGAGGGCTGCAGACAGAAATTACTTCCCTGGATGTATACTTCATTTGAGAGGTCTTGGACACTTCTTTACAACGTTGTATAAAAAAACGTAATTTTGATAAAATGTTTTTACCAAAAATTCATTTTTGATGTCGATGCGCCACCTTGAATATTTGGGATATTATTTAAGTCTGTCGTCTGTCTATTTAAAATCGGCTTGTACATTGTGAAAATGATCAAAATGTTCAAGTAACATATTCACATAATCAAAATATTCAAATCAATTTTTGGCAAAAACAGTTGATTGAAATTATATTTTTAATGATTTTTCTCAAGCAAAATGATTTGTTATGTTTCGAAAAATTTTTTCCAATCATTATGGAATGGAAAATATACGAGGTGGCTCGTCCTGTTTGAACAAATTTCAAGCAATTTGCTTTTTAAGTCTTAGCATCATCAAATATTCCGGGTAAGGTCAGATGCTTCTAGATAAATGGAAATTAGGAGTAGACCCTCATCTTGTGCTCGGCTATGTATTTGAAACTTCAAACCTGTTGCAATTTTTTTAATCAATTTTTCTTTTTGATGCAGGAAGTGTTTTGTGGAGGTACTCTTATTGCATCCGAATGGGTCCTCACAGCGAGCCACTGCATCAGGAATTTTCTCATCGTCCGCCTGAATGAACATGATTTGACTTATACCGAAGGAAAAGAGTTGGAAATGTTCATCTCTAACTCTTATCAGCATCCAGAATTCAGCCAAAGAACTGTTAATGGGGACATAGCTTTACTACAACTTCCATTTCCAGTTAAAACGCCAACAGCGTGTCTACCACAAAGAAAACCACAGCCTCACGAACTATGTTCAGTAATGGGGTGGGGTAAAATTAAATCCTCTGCTAGGCGAGGAGTAACTAGACTCAGAGAATCAAGGGTAATTGAATTACTAGTTACCTAAACAAATCAATCATATTGGTCAGTCTGTTTGTAAAATAAAAATAACCGCTGAATATATATATCAAAATGATATGTACCTAGAACTAATTGTTTATGTGTCTGCCTGTTCCGAGTGATTTCTCTAATGGCTGAACTGATTTTCCGAGACTGCTACTGTCAGAGATCTGATGTAATAGGCAGTTACTAAAACTACTTAAATATCAATGGAAAAACCACTTTTCGAATAATATTCTTTCTCTATTTCTGTATCGTTGGAAAACGAGCGACGAAGAAGTTTTCGAGTTTTGCATTCGCGTTGGAATGGGAGCCCTTTCTGCAACTTATTTTAGAATATACACTACAGATTTTTTTTTCATTTCATTTATTCATTAGCAATCAGAATACAATAAAATAATTCTATAAGCTAATCAGATGTCTGTAGAGCATGAGGCTCTGAAATTGGTTTATAGGGTCTTCTCCAATGAAAAGACTCCTTCTGTCCTACTTAGGGTCTGCTGGCCAATTCCTTTTGAGTCTTCGAGTGGTGTGTGGTTCTAGCAATGGCTGTAGAAGGTCGTTTATGTGTCCGTGTAGTTTGTCGTGGTGTTTCTGGCTCTTTTCCTTTATGACGTCCATAACATAAGGTATTTTTAGATCTTCGTGCAATGTTTGATTGGTCACATACCATGGTGCATTTGCTATCATTCTTAGTATTTTCGATTGGCTTCTCTGTACTATAGATACGTTGGACTTAGAAGTACATCCCCACAGTTCAATACCATATGTCCAAATAGGCTTTATGACTGCTTTGTATATGAGAAGTTTGTTTTCCATCGACAATTTAGATTTCCTGCCTATGAGCCAATACAGCTCTTTAACTTTCAGGTCTATTTGCTTCCTTTTTTTAACCACGTGTTCCTTCCATGTTAATTTGTTATCTAAGTGAATTCCCAAATATTTTGTATTATTTGGTACTGGTAACTGAATGTTATTTAATTGAACAGGAGGGCATTGTCCTTTTCGAAGCGTAAAATTGATTTTGTCTCATTGATCCTGATTTTCAATTTGTTGAGCCATTCTTGTATTTTATCAAGGTGCGTTTGTAAAATATTGGATGCTTTTTCAGGATTTTCGTCGGTTGCAAATATTGCAGCATCATCTG
>JARTUT010000782.1:0-11097 GCA_030674115.1 Micraspis discolor
TAGCAAAGTTATCTTGTCGAAAAAGACTTCCTATTTCACATAATATCTCTGTCCGTCTCACCAGTGCATTTTTATTTTTTTTTTACAAATTTGATATAAGGATGCCAAGATTTCTTTCATATACTGAATTGAATAAATTATTTTGTAGACTTATGTATTCACTCAGAAGTTTTAACAGTTCGGTGAGAAAATAGTTTTGACAATCAAATTGCTTCTTAACTTTATTCTATCAACTTCTGCGATTTCATAACACAGAGAAACTCCAATATCTCTTTGTGAACTTTTTCTACGCTAAGATGAAATTTCAGATAATGCAAAATATCAATAACCTCCATATGTGCACATTTATTGGGATTTGACAAATATAGTTTTCGAATATTCAAAAAAAAATTGAAATTTTTTTAAAATCTTTCAACACTATGTAAAGAATTTGCTAGTTTTAAATCGATTTGATGGATATTCTATGAGTTATGGAGGAATAGTATATTCCAATACAAGTTGCAGAATGGGCACCTATCTTGCCTTCTGCAACGAGTATTAGACAATATTTTCTCTATTTCAGTCAAGAATTGTAAGAAATTTATTGGAATTCAATGAGAAATTCAGATTATACCTTCTAGTGCCTTTTGTATTTTATTTTCGCAGTTGGTGTGACTGATACGAAAATTGACAGATCATAGAATTTGAATAGTGCGTTCAAATCTCTACATGGTTTAATATTGACAATTGACATGCAATGGACGCGTGTTGACATTCGAAAGGATAGGATGTCAGTGTTGTCAACCACAAAACGAAAAATATAACTAAAAACAATGCTGTAATGAGTTCATTACAGCACTGTTTTTAGTACCGTAATGAACTCATTACGACACTGAAATAGAGAAACCAAATTTCACATGCACTAACTGCTGATCTATTTGACAGATTTAGCCAAATAACGAACTTGACTGGGGTATTTGAACAATTAATATCAGTCAGGTTGTAAATTATGAGTACTTTGATTCTTCTGACCTCATAATAGGCGCACGATGAGAAGTGCTAGCCAATCTACATTCGTAGAATTCTATTGGGCTTACTCCTCTGCAAGCATTGAAATTATTATCATTAAAGTTAGAGCTCTCAGGAGTTTCTTATTTATTGTGCCTCAAAATTTTACTTCAGGAATAGTCTTGATGTTTTCTTGTTCATTTTGTTACTTTACATTTGAAAGTGTATTCCAAGTACTGAACTAGCATTGTTTCACAAGGAAATTTGTTGTTTTTTCTGAGGCATCAACTGCTTTATTTCAGCGAGCAATTGGTATATATTTATATTTCTGCCTTTTCCTAAGTATATTAGCTCTTGTACATCTAGTTGTTCTAGACTTAGCTGTATAGCAGATGGTATCAGTCTATTCTTGAGATTTAATTTGCTCAGTTTAGTTTATATGATTTTCGAAGAAAGTATCAATATTCATCTTCTTTTTCCTGCTATCCTATTAAGACCAATATTGAAAATAACTCATTTAGTGATAGAAATAACCAACAAAACAACGTAAGATTATGTCCAAGCATTGCACAAATGTTATGAATTGTTATTTAAACATATTTAGTTTCCTCTGCTAGGAATTTCTCAGATTAACTATGGCAAATTGTAATATATCAAATTTAATGAAAGAATATTCCAATTATTTCTATTCATAAATAGTCAATTCAGAATTCGAATATTTTCCGAAAAACTTGTTGAAAAAGACATAACCTATATTAGTTGAATACCGAACTTTTCAATCATTAGGGTACAATTTAAGAAACATAAGTAAAGGAATATCAAAACTTTTATTTGATTTTCAGAAATCACTTAATTATTATCATTAAACTTAATACTAAGATCACAATCTACAAAATTTCTAACATTGTGTGGCAATAATGATCAACAATTAAAAATATGATGAACGTGATTAAAATTCATAATGAAAACATTAAGAATAATGACTGAGGTATAGTTTATGTCCTGAAGATGTTTATCGTTCAAAGAATGAATAAGTTTTCTAGGCAACAAAATCCAAGGGTCTATTGAAACCTCCTTTCCTATTCATATATTGTCTATACTTCCTCTTCAAAATAACATGTACTGTACCTACATCGTTTCCTTCCACTTTCTTGCCTTTGGTTGTGTCAAAACTGCAAAATCCCATGAGTTTCATCATTTCCTGCTCATCAGCTGTCTTTCCCTCAAGATCTGCAGGAGTTATCAATGGTCTTTCAGGAAGTGTATTTTTCTTTTTTGATCTTTCCAATGACCTGGATCTACTTCTTGATCTGCTACGAGTATAATGACGTCGGTTATCCCTATCATTAGAATATATCCTTTTGTCCCTGGATCTATCCCTTGACCTGGATCTTTTTCTCCTGTGGTGTCTATCTCTATCTCGTTCCCGTAAATCCCTATCCCTATCTCTCTCCCTTTCCCTGTCTCTGTCCCTATCTCGTCTCCGGGATTCGAAAGGAGATTTCGATCTACTACGTCTGCCCATTATATTCTAAAAACTAATATTTCAATTAAAAATACACACTTTTAAAAAACAATAGTCATAACAAAAAAAATTCTTTTTCAGGACTCACCTATAAAAAAATCCACAGCACTTTTATTTTGACTGTCAACAAATCGATATAAAAACGTTCTCTCATTTTTAGTTGTTCTTTTTTACACAATAGCGCTAGTGTGCTCGAGCGACGTTGCCTGACTTATTCCAGAAAAATATTGAGAACAAATAGGAAATTTGAAGCTGTATTGGCAATTTAACTAATTATTCAACTTCATAGTTTTGCGCACTTGTGTCTTATGGAACAGCTTTTTCAACCAATTATGTATGTAATATTCAAGTACCAAGCTGAAGTCTCAAACGATTGCGTTTGACTCCTCGAATAGGAATTCGTAGTCAAATTTGAGTATTTCCGGCATTCCGTAGATAAATGCTATAAATATCGAAGGAGATGACCTTGAGTTTCCATTATTTATGGTTCGGCAATTATGATCATTTGAAATACCGCTTGCTCAACACCTGAACAATTTGAAACTCGAAAAACATATGAATAAGGTCTTCAATATTTGTACAAATTCGTGGTACGATCGTATATCTTAGAGATGAACCCAGCAAAAGCTCATAACTTAGACGTCAGTGCTTTGCAGCATTGCAGGAAATTTTAATCCAAATTAGGTCAAACAAGAGCGATTCATAGAAATATATTTATTGTAATAAAAAAATTTCACAACGGCAACACCGCATAAATGAATCATCGACGTTTCACCGCAAGTTCCAATTGTTCATTTAAGCGATTTTGACCCTTATGCTGTTAGCAATAAGAGTTATCCATATAATTGAAAACTTCTATTAGGATGGAATGATTGTTATACGCTTGCGCAACCGGCATTAAAGAGATTTGCTTGTAAAAGAAAAATTGTTGGAATCGTGATTTGGAATAGATACAATAGGTTCTGTTACCTCATTATTCGAGGGTCAGAATATACAGGAATTGCTTATTCTAGGACCTGTCAAAACAATCATAGTATAGCAGGAGAATCTTTGCAGTTTTATCGCCGCCAAAATACGTCCAATCGATGATGCGTACGCTCGATCTCATATAGTTGAATTGAAACGGATTGACTTTAGTAGGTGTAGTGTCATTTTGTGCGAGACGGTATTTTGGAGAATCTTTGTGTTGATAAGAGGGAAAGTGTTGGATTAACTGGAGTGACAAAGGTTAGTTACATAATTTGCGCGTATAGTATTAATTGCAAAATCTGATTAAGTTTACATTTTAATGTCCAGTTCGTGAATTGTAACAGGGGTGTGTCGAATTAAAGTTTCTGCTTAATTGTGCACCTGTTCTAATCATGGATTATCGAATGCCCTCTTAAGAATTTTCAAAGCAAATTTCGATACAGATATTCAGCAAAAATGATGCTGTTTTGGTCTAGAATCGAGTAATTCAATACTTCTATGAGTAGACGCTGAAACTTGACAGTTTTTAATGATCGTATTTTAAGTGAAGTTTTTTAGAAGATTTTAAATTTTAGGTCTTACGAAAGAATTAAGGTAATGATGCATTTTCTTGTTTCAACTGATGAGGTTATTTATGTGCATTCATTAAGTTACACCATTTTCGAACACATATCCAGATGCCAGTCATTCAAAATTATCTGCTAGAACGTATGAATTTTTTTTATATTCCTTGTATTTCTCGTCGATCTTACGAAAATATCAGCAAATCATCGAAGATGACACCATTAGAATTTCTGATAAGGATTGTTGAGTTAGTGATAATAAATCAGTAATTGTCTTACTGCTTTTACAATATTTTGTAATTCAAAAACTTAACAGAAATATCTGTTAGAACTGCCAATCATAAAATCGTGTTTAAATTGATGAGTAATCGATATTTTCGAATATTTGAAGCCATTTGTTTTTATTTTAACGAGGAACTCGTGCCTATTTCGGTATCTATACAGATACTATGTAAGAAATAGACATTATTGATATCTGTTCACTTGGTACATTCCTATGTATTGATGTGCTGTAAGAATTCAACATTTGGTCTCTTTTTCGATTGCTTTCTCAACTCGAATTTTTTGTTTCCAATCAAAATAGGCTGTAAATCAAAATCAGTAATAACAGAAATTTCTTGCCTCGATCTTCAGTTATTTATTTTGTGATTCTATGAATTTCTCTGGTGATAAAGTTCTGTGAGTGATATTTGAGTTTCTATAAATTTAAAATTGGAAATTCTATGGATTTATTTCCTGATTACTCATTGAAAAATTGCAATTCTACTTCACCATCGGATATGTTTGTGTTACCCCTGGCTGTAATGAATATTCTATAATCAATATCAAATTCTATAACTTCAATCATAACTTCGCATAATTTGAATCATGCCGGTTCAGTCTTATTTATCAGATATAAGTATTGACATAATTTTATTGATTAGGCGTGTCTCCTTATCTTTACATGAGTCACATCTTTGAAATGGAAAGACATTTTTTATGTACGGTCAAATACCTATGTGGTTCTTTGCCCTACATCCTCTTTGGATAACTTCCTTTGTTTATGGGTAAACGGAAGTATGTTTCACACTACTTGATTCCACAAAATTTATGGGGTTCAACTGGTATTGTAGTAGGTATTCTTGCCAGAAATATTAAGTAAGGAATTTTTAAAATGCACCTTTCTCATTATACCTATAATCATGCTAATTTATGATAAATCATGGGTTGATCGGTCTAATTTTTGACAATGGTTATATCAGAATTGAATTGGATTATAAATTCAGTAATGTTTGGTGAAATTTAAAGAAACGTTCTTGACGTTGACTGATGAAAGTTTTTATCATTCAAGATGAAAATTATAAATATGAAAGTTTTTATCATTCAAGATGAAAATTATAAATTTTATTAAAAGGATGATAACAATACGTACTCTTAATTGAAATCAGACAATTTCCAAGAGGTGTGTCAAGATTGGATCATAGAATTTCTCTGAAATTTCTGTGTGAAAAAGAACAGACCGGAACTTTTTGGAAGCTGTAAAATTTTCAGGAAGTCTAAAAGTTTCCTTTTGCTGCCTCTCAAAGCAATTTATAATAGGTAATCAAATATTGAGTAGTTTTTTCGGAATTTGAATCTTAATGAAAGACAACCATTGGAACATGGCACATTTCGTACGATGTGCTAGTATCGTTATTATCCACTTACTAGATGACGTCATCCATTTATATGATCTCCCAACTAACGATGCCAGACGATTGAGATGAAGGTTTCTCGGTAATATAAGCAAACTAGCGTGGCCGAGATTAGTGCTCGATGAACTGTTTGAATTAAATCGATCTTTTGCTGTTCCGAAGAGTAATTGTACGAAATTTATAATGAAAGTCCGAAGCTATAAAGAACCAGCTCTTCATAAAGACAAGTCTTCAATTCAACAGGTCCTGACAGAAAATACATTACCTATTTCAACGGTCATCATGAAAATATACGAAAGTACCTATGTGAGTGATGGAAAACTTTTTCTCTATTCATTATGGAATATTACTCTGTATCAAATATTAAACAAGGTACTAGACATCATTAATAATGAATACAGCAAATGGCAATCTAGATTTTGTAGTGAATGTAAGACAAAAATTGTTCAGTGGTTAATTTCATCTACAGTGTTTAGGGAACCATAGACTGGAGAGATTTCTTCAACCTTTCATTGAAATCTTCAATACAGACCTAAAATATGGCAACATTACATAAATCTGATTATTGAATCATTTCAGCACAGAGTTGGATTTGGGAAAATCAGAAAATTTGGACAAAATTATATAAATATATAAATAATTACTTTCAACTTCAAATATCGCAAGAATGGTGCAATTTAGGAGAAAAGTTGAAGGATGTTTTTATCTGCAAAAAATACTTATGATTCCAGGAAGTACAAGATACGGACCTTTATTTCAAGCGATATTTTTTTTCATTCAATTTAACCAATCTGTAGAGTAGTAGTGAGAAACCCACAAGAAATAGAATAAATCTATTGATGCCAATATATGTACGAGTGTTATCAAAAACCTTCTACAAGAGATCATTTCAATTAATATGGTCGTTTGAATATTACAGGGAAAATGCAATTTTTAATGAAATTCCAACACCCTATATCTTTTGAACGGGGCCAAATTTGGAAAAATGTTATTGGAAGAAAATGTTTCTTTTGATGTCAAGAATCTATGGTTAAAATTAACGCAGTGGTCAAAGACTCACCCTGTATATATATTCTTTTGAACTTTTGGCTTACAATATTAATTAATTCCCTTATTCCCTTGCAGTCAATTTCAACAAGACCGTCTCGTTTGAATCCTGGAAGACACGTTGAAAAATACGTTTCCGCATTCCCTCCGTGTCTCAATCTCCAATACATATTTTTAGAGCTCAATTCGAGGTTGAACTTGAAACATCAGTGACTTATATTCCATGTTGACGCTGCGCAAACTCGACACAAATTCCCCTATTTCAATCCTTGACGATATGCATAAAAGATTGATGTATCAATATTTATTTTTAAATTGAACGTATGCGGAATGATATATAGGAAATTGGTCGTTGAACGTTGCGTTAAATAATTCTGAATGAGTAACGACCACTTCCTTTAAGGGTAACGGTTTTTGCCTTTGTGCAGACGTTATCAGATCTCCAATATAATAATATTCGTGTTGACATCTTTGGTTTTCATTCAATCTTGACGATATTTTAAAAAGACCATCATTTGGTCGCCGGATTTAGAACTCATACATGTCAAATCAACGATCTATCGATGTGTAAAACAATTTCAGGGAGCTTTGAAAATAGCAACATTTAATTACACTTCCTTAAGACACTACGGAAATATTGAAAATATCGTCTAAAACTCGTTGCAGAAGGCAAAACCAACACTCACGTGTTCGAAAACTAGAATTTCGCATTCCTGCTGGAATAGGAGCAACTTGCTTTAGAATATGGTATCGAGAAGCTCAGCAATTGTTACTTGTACAAACTTGCATATTCCATATTAAACGCGTGGAGACTTGTCGTTTTTTTGCCGACCGAAACGCCATTTCTGTCTGTCTTGAAAATTGAAAAATTAAAAGCAAATTTACCTTGAGAACTATAAAAGATATCTATCAAAACGTTGGTAGCAGAAACAATAAGAGATGATAGATGGAAAAATTTCCAGTATTGCCAGAAGTATGCAAATCTGGCTACAGTTTTGTTAATCTGAACAGAACACCCAAGTATTTTTTTTATGATCCCCTATAAATTATTAAATTAATTTACTCTTTCTTCCCTCTATCTATTTTCAATAGTTTTTGTGTTATAAATTATTTTTAGAAATTTTTCAGTTTGAAATATGGCATGACCTTAGATTTTGATCTGCGCCACTGCTTTGTTTTCAGTTATGCAGAATATTTAAAAAAATACCATTTGTCAGCTCACAAAATTGCCAAAAGCTCTGGTTTTTCAAATTATACACCCACTATGTTTTTAATTTGCAGAATGAGGACAAAATTGTCATTCGGAAAATGAAGAACCAGTATAATATACGGTGTGTGTCTAATTTGGAAAAACAAAATTTTTGAGTTGACTAATGGTAATGTTGAGTTGAGTTGACTAATTTTTTTATCACTCTGTATGACTGACAACTGTGATTTGAAAATTGTGGCGAAGAATAAACTATTATCTGAGGTCATGTCAAATTTCAAAGTTGAATTTCATATATTCAACGAAATATCGTCATTTTCGTAACTCGCAAATTTGGTCAAATGTTCCTGAAAATAATTCATAACCTAAAAATCATTAAAGTGAATGTGTATTAATTGTTAGTTGTATTCAAAATAACAAACCTGTTGTTAAATTTGCATACATCTGGCAACATTTGAAAGTATTTCTGAAATATAACTCACAATACCTAATATTGATCTACAAAATTTCAAACTTAATGCACGAAAAGTTTCCATAATAATTTAATAGGACACCCACCTTGAGACACCCCTTATAATTCTTTTCATATCTGTTATTTCCACGTTTACTAAGTATTCTAATAATTAATATTAATTTCTGTTAAAGCGAATATAGATTGGCAAAATATTTTGGAAACGTCAATTAGGTCGATACGGTTTGGAAATTTTCTCAATTTCGGTCAAAAATTGTGAGAAATTCATTGGAATTCAATGAAAAATTCAGATTATACCTGCTAGTGCCTTTTGTATTTTAATTTTCGCAGTTGGTGTGACTGATACGAAAATTGACAGATTATAAAATTTGAATAGTGCGTTCAAATCTCTGCATGGTTTAATATTGACAATTGACATGCAATGGACGCGTGTTGACATTCGAAAGGATAGGATGTCAGTGTTGTCAACCACAAAACGAAAAATATAACTAAAAACAATGCTGTAATGAGTTCATTACAGCACTGTTATTAGAACTGTAATGAACTCATTACGACACTGAAATAGAGAATAGTATATTCTAAAACAAGTTGCAGAATGGGCACCTAGTTTTTGAACGCATGACTGTTGGAATTGCCTTCTGCAACGAGTATTAGATGTTATTTTCTCTATTTCAATCAAGAATTGTGAGAAATTTATTGGAATTCAATGAAAAATTCAGATTATATCTCCTAGTGCCTTTTGTATTTTATTTTCGCAGTTGGTGTGACTGATACGAAAATAGACAGATCATAGAATTTGAATAGTGCGATCAAATCTCTACATGGTTTGATATTGACAATTGACATGACTATGGACGCGTGTTGACATTCGAAAGGATATGATGTCAGTGTTGTCAATCACAAAACGAAAAATATCACTAAAAACAATGCTGTATGAGTTCATTACAGCACTGATTTTAGTAATGTAATGAACTCATTAAAACACTGAAATAGAAAAAATATATTGCTATCACTGCATCTTTTGAAAACTGGCATTCCATTCATTGATTTTCAGCAATATGATCTGTCAGTTTGAAATATCTTGTTATTTCAGTTTGCTATGTCATCAACATGTTAGTACTTGTTATCCCGTAAGAATGTTGAAAGTGGCCGTGAATCCCTAGCTTTTACATTACTTCCAAGTATTGGAAAATTTAGGTTTCGAATAATTCGAAGGGGTTAACACGAATAGGGTAAAGTTTTTTTATTTTTACTAGCGCTATAAGGAAAATTATTTAGAGATTTAGTTATGTCATTCCATGTTTTATGAGCTTGTTATTAATAGAACGGCGTGTTATCGTTCAGCCCAAATGCCTGCAATAGTTTCAATCATTGGGTTTGACTTTTTGATAAAAATTCTGGTTCCAACTTGAGTATGTACACGTATTGTGAAGGTTATCAGAATCACAGAGTACAGGAAATACTACAGGACAAGCGAGTGAAAGATCCTGAACTCACGTTAGTGCTTTTCCACATTTCCATCTGGTTTTCCTGGATTCAATGAGACTTTCTTCTGACATAAGAATTGGGTTTTATTTCTAGGTAATTGGTCATCCATTCCATCTTATTTCTAAACATCGTAAGAATCGATTACTTGTAATAAAAAAAAAAAACAGAAGTATATTTCTTATTCTTTTATGAAACGCAAAAAACAACTACCGTTTAACTTTGAACGTCAATTAATTTTTCTTGTCTACAGAACTACAGAATCGATTATGTTCTATGAAATGATAAAATCCTACCTTTCTATGAGTTCAATACAGCGTTGTCAGCTCAAAATTCGATGGTTTTCCAGTCCATTTTCGGTCAGTCATATTGTTATATTTTCTTTTTTTCGGTGTCGTATTGAGTTCATTACAGTACTTAAAACAGTGCTGCAACGAACTCATTACAGCATTGTTTTTAGTTATATTTTTCGTTTTGTGGTTGACAACACTGACATCTCATCCTTTCGAATGTCAACACGCGTCCATTGCATGTCAATTGTCAATATTAAAACATGCAGAGATTTGAACGCACCATCTTAATCTGTTAATTTTCGTATCAGTCACACCAACTGCGAAAATAAAATACAAAAGGCACTAGGAGGTATAATCTGAATTTTTCATTGAATTCCAATAAATTTCTCACAATTCTCACTGACTGAAATATCGTCTAATACTCGTTGCAGAAGGCAATTCCAACACTCATGCGTTAAATTGAATTTCGCATTCGAGTTGGAATAGGTGTCCATTCTGCAAATTGTATTAGAATATACTATTATAATTATAGAAATGTTGTACATTTATTTATATGAGACCTAGATGCGAATTTCGAGAAATTAATGATCATTACGCCATCTGTTTGAATTTATAGTCTTCATGATAGAATTCTCTATCATAAGATATGACACAAAGCATTTCAACCAATTTCCGCTAAAATTCCAAACGAACATGTTTTAGGACAAAACGATCTTTTCTCTGGAACAATTGAAAACCTCGAATTCATAAAACAAGTGAGAGAGAATGTACAGGATGCAAGAGATGGATATTGAAATTATCCTTGGCCATTCGTATCTTCGTGCAGGTAGTAATTATTTTGTCATCAAATGTAACCAGTTATTTATAAAATTGTTT
>JARTUT010000035.1:0-334640 GCA_030674115.1 Micraspis discolor
TAACAACTTTAATACCACCAGCACCCGATGATCTCCTGAAAACAATCTTTTGTAATTGCACAAAAGGTTGTGGTGGCAAATGTGGATGTAAAAACATTGGGTTGAGGTGTTCAAAAGCTTGTGGGCAGTCATGCTCAAACGCAGAGTCGACAAATGATGAAGATCTAGATTTATATCAGGAAGTAGTTCTTGTCAACAGCTAATAACGATAGCGACACTGAAACTATTGACAATTTCAAAATTTTAATAAAAAATGATTTACCCTCGAATGAAAAAGCCTTTTATTACATATTGTAAATTATGTCTATAAGAGAAACTTTGAAAAAAAAAACGCACCTCACATTCTACCTCGACGGTGTTAGGTAAACGAGTGCTTCGTCATAATGTAGCCTTTTCTCAACGCTTTAATCCAAAACCGTTAATTTTACATAAAAACTATAGAAGACATTTATAATGACCTCTATTGACCTCCGAGCAATAGGTTACGAAATATTTGAAAAAAACTGATATTCATGAACTTTTGACCTTTGTAAATTTTTTAGCGGGAACGATGATATCGATTTTCCACATCTTCATTATATCATCGAAATATATAAAATAAAGGTGTATGAAAAAATTCAGACCACTAGGAATTTCTCCCCATATGAAACCTAAAATGATTAGTACCATACCTATTCAGACATAGGTCAAGTACCTTTGACTCTATTCGGGTGAGATATTGACATGGAGAACTCATAAAATGAAAAGGGCAACTTGACATAAAGGTGGAGATAATATACTGGCTATTAAACAGAAGATCGAAGCTGTCCCTAAAAAATAAGGTGACAATCTACAAATACATCCTCAAACTAGTATGGACATATGGAATTGATGAACCTTTGATGGATGGTACCCAAGCCATGAAGCAATGGAACATATCATTTACTGATTACTTTATTCAGTAGATTGTAAATAAACAGTTGAAATAAATTTACCATTTTTAAACGATCAGATATCATCCAGCGCAAAATTTTTGTTGATAATTAAAATTTCAACTGAAAGGTTTGTCATTGTGTATAATATTTTTGATTTGGATATGTTGATTGAAATCAATTCAGACTAACATTGTAATATTCGATATTTATTCATTCAACCAATATATTAATTCAATATATAAAACAACGGATATGGATACAATTCAAATAAATTCTTCACAATATAATGTCTTCCACAAAATCATTTTCTCCATATATTACTTTCTGCATTAATTTAATGAATTTTGTAGAACATACATTGTAAGTGATATTTAATTCTCAGTACACCATTTGAATTTTTGGTAATGTTTTTGTATTCACAAATGTTTGCAACAACCATAGATCTACTTGAATTATTTAAAATTTGGAGAACACACACTGTACAAATTCTTACATCTTGCTAATTCAAAATGAATGAAACTGCAGTAGGAACAATGCTATTCTCCATTACTAAGATTGGATGGATACTTATTTAGATCTGCTTTTATCAGACTTTCGTTTGAGGAAACTGACCATTAAAACTAATGACATTCATTCAAATTTGAATTTCTTTTTACAATTAGGACTATTTTAAACTGAATGTAATAATTACGTAGGTGGAGGCGCCTCGCTAAAATATGGAGCTGATGTGTGGTCTAATAAGGTATGGCATACATTGCAGACTATGGAAACACGGTTGTTTGGCCCACTTTTGATTTGTCTTGTCAAACACTGTTGACAAAATATTTGACCACAATGCCTGCAAATAAATAGTAAATATTAAGTGACAGAAAAGGCAAATAAACACTTTCGCACTAGAAGATGCCTCAACAAGAAAACAATTTTTTCAGGTATTGATCAATACCTGTCAAATTTGATGCCATAAATAATTATGGTGCGCTATATGGAAGTACAACGTTTAATAGTGGTAGGAAAAGTTACGCCCATACAGTTCATGAAGTTCGTTAAATTTTTGGCCATCATAGTGCAACAAATTTGTTCTCTGTTCAAAGATTGATAAGTAAATTTGAGGAAAGCCCTATGTGATTATGCGTAGGGTTTGATCCATTTAAATCATTGCCATTCGCATGATTTTAATATCCTGAGAAGCATCATCTAGCGGAATTTTCATAAAACAGTCTAGTTATTTGTACTATAGTTCCCCAAATCTCCCAGAGGCTTAGATCAGGAGTGGGATATCCCGGAAACTGCAGCAGTTTTAGTCTGAACAACACTATTTGGGTGAAGGCTACATCTCACTCATTGGTATATTACAGAATTCCTTGGCATGAGCATAATTTATTTGTCCACTAAATTAAACAAATAACTTCGTTTTCGAAAAAATTTGAATTTTTTTGGCATAAGACTTCAAACAAGAGAATATATATTCTATGATAACAGGTATTCTAAGAAAATAAAATTTTCACGAAAAAAATTGTTTGTTTTATTGAAATCCACAATCTGATATTTTTGAGTATTAATTAAATATGTTATCAAATAATATAGATACTCCTGTATAAAACTCAAACAAAAATCAATTGGCCAAGTTCATTGTAATCTTTTGCTGAAGGGGTTTTGTTCCAGTGCGTTTATGAAGTTGTTGTCATGTCCTTCAAGGTCATCATCGATACATGGTATCATTAAATCGTTATGTATGATGTAGTTTGATAACATACCACGGCGCACCTGTTATCGTGCGGAGTATTTTGGATTAGTCTCTGTATTATTTGTGATGCATAAGTTGAAGTATTATTATATTCTATGACATCTATAGCCAATTAAACTGTGAGGAATATATTAATGATATCGGTTCTACATCCTATAGTAGGTTTATTAATCCAATTTAATCAGTTTCCTGTCGACACAATTACACTATTTCATGCTCACTTTATAGACCTGAATTGGAATATACATCAGTGATATGGTCTCCTCGATCAACCGTGATATCAATATAATTGAAAGAGTTCCAAATACAAATTCCACCGCCATATATTTCGGAAAAGGATGCCTCAGGCCTATAATCACCTAGAAGCTTCATTTGGGTTGGGTTGTCTGTCTTTAAGACGTCGTTGTTCTGATGTTGCCATGCCTCCTATTGAGTATTGAATAGTACTGTTTTGTGCTCTAGTTTGCTGACTAATATAATTTAAAGAGTTCCAACACAAATTCCTCCGTGGGTAGCCATTTATTTCGGAGAGGAATGTCTCATGGCTATAATCACGTAGAAGCTTCCTTTTGGTTGGATTCTCTGCCTTTAAGACTTCGCAATTCTGATGTTGTCAGGTCTCCTCTAGAGTATTGAATGGTACTGTTTTGTGCTCTAGTTTGCTGACCAAATTTAATTTTCTGTCAAGAACACTACTGTATTTCTCACACTTACGCAGATTGAACTATGGCAAAAATCTTCATCACGGGAAAATTTATTTGATTCGCAGGTCATTCAGATTGGCATCAAACAAGACTTTTTGTTACTTGTAATATGGTTATTTGTTCGAGGTTTTTGGATTTGCAAAACATAATTTTTCAAGTTACGGTTGTAACTTACAAATATCTCCTTTTTTTCAAGGTTGTTCAGGGTATTTACATTTTATTCTACTTCCCATCTTGCTCAGTACCTATTCCAATTGGGGTCCTATTGTAACATAGTGATCACAAAAGCTGTAATGTTGAATCATTGTAACGGTATGTGTGCATATTCTTTTGTTTTCATAGTAATGTTTTTGGTTTTCCCTTCGTATTTTATTTCGTTTGTCATAATGAAACTATGGTTACATCATTGAAATAAATAAATTGATACATACCTACAATGTTGTTTCTTTTTTGTGTTATTGAAATTAGAATGACATGAAGCACATGTATCTACATCTTCCTCATGCTGCCATCTCACTTGTGAATCAGAGTCTCTTATTCTCTCCAACTGTATCTGTGGATTTAAGTTTGTAGAAATTAGGTACTGATAATTATAAATTACATGAAAGATAGTAGACATTAAATTCCTCATTTTTTCAAAAATTTTCAAATGAACAAAATTCGATATTTACCTGTAAATCCTGTGTCAAAAGAACAAAATCTTTCTGTACTGTTTCACTAGTATCTAGCTCCTGTTGTAAAGAAGAAACTCTGGATTTCAGCTCATTATTCTGAGCGATAAGTTTATCCTAGATAAGAAATGAAAGAAATTATGAAAATTCGAATTGCTTTTTGGGCTATTTCCACTATCTATTTTTGGTGTACTTCCAAACATGGGATTAGATGTGATTTCCATGAATACTACTGCTTCCTTGATTTTCCTTCTTGTAAGTTTTCCCTGTTTGAATGTTATTGATGCTTAATTCTATTTGATCCAATAATCCTTATTCAGAGCATTTTGTAAAAATATCAGAGGTTCTATTATTTCTAACTTTGAAGGTTTTTTACAATATAAGATCTTTCGTATTCTTTTATACAGTTCATAACACAAGAAGAAAAATTAAGAAAACAGCATTTATGAAAATCAAATCTGATTCCAAGAGTTCTCGATCTATAGAATTGCTGGATATGTGGAGGCCAATGTCTCAATCTTACTTGAAGAAATCTTCACATCTCAGATCAGTGACAGATCTTATATAATTTCATGAGTTCTGTTAATATCGACTGTTCACAAAAACTTTCCTTGAATTCATTCGATTTGAAAACGGTGGAAAAGATAATAGAAACGTAGGTAGGTCAGAAAATCGTCAATAGACAATGGAAATAACACAAAAAACATTTTACATGAGTTCCTTCCAGCAGAATATCCCGTCATGAATCATGAGGTTTCGATATTACTTCTCACCTTTGATATAACCAATTCTTGAAACTTCTCCTGAAGGTCTGCAATAGTCTCTTGATTCACATTTTTAGTTTCTTTCTCAAGCTGAGTAATTTGTTCTCTAGAAATAAGTACAAAAACTGTTGAGAAGTGAGGAGAATGATTGTTTCAATTTATAATTATGAAATTGTTATTTTGATTAAGGCGACACTCTGGATTGTTATTAATTTTTGTAAAGAACTTTCCACTTGAGCACTAACTATAAAAAAATACACTATGTTTATTATTCATATGTTTTACAATGTTGTTCTCCATTTATTGATTGTACATTAAAGGATTGATCTCATTTTTTTATTGAAATTATGGTTATCCCTTCAACTGATGTGAAAACAGCCGAGTAAGATAGCCGAGTTTTGTGCAGAATTTTTCGTACGCCACTGGAATATTGACCGGATAACGATGCAACCAATTTTGATTCGCCCAGATAATTTGAGATCTTTCTATTTTCACGTTGGAATCTGGTACGGTACGTTCTCTACGACGATGGCCCATGATAAATCCATTACCAGCACTCATTCCATAGCACCCCCAGGTCGAACATGCTGAATGACGGACGAGTTTTCAATAAAAAATATTATTATCTGGCAAACTAGACATAGGATTGATGTCAAATTTGGCTAAAGCGTCCAGGAAGATAAACTGACAATTACTTCTTATGCCACATTTACTTGCACCCCCCAGGGGGGTCAGTAGGTACTCAGCCTGATTATTAAAAATTCATAAAAAATCAATCAAACGTAAGAATGCAGAATTATCAATATATGCAGAATTATCTATATATTGACAAAAAAAAATAATTCAGTAGTTATCCCTGACTTGCAACCTCATGGGGGGCTAAACTAACGGTTCAATGATTATTCAAGCAGATACGAATATCTCGAGAACTAGACATAGAATCGACACGTAATTTGGCATTTATTCGTCTCTCTATATACACAGAATAATTTTATGACTCACTTCCACTTGCACCCCTTGGGGGGGGCTAGCCGAGTTCCAGCCGAGTTTTCTGTGTAATTTGACCTCAATCTTATGTCTAGTTTCCAGGTATGAATTACTCACAGAAAACTCGGCTAGCCCCCCCAAGGGGTGCAAGTGGAAGTGAGTCTTGAAGTTAATCTGTGTATATAGAGAGACGAATAAATACAAAATTTGATGTCGATTCTATGTCTAGTTCCCGAGATATTCGTATCTGCTTGAATAATCATCGAACTGTTATTTTTTCCCCCATGAGGTTGCAAGTCAGAGATAACTACTGAAATATTATTTTGTCAATATGTAGATAATTCTGCAGGAGTATAAGAAGCATTCTCACGTTTGGTTGATTTTTTATGAATTTTTAATAATTAGGCTGAGTATCTACTGACCCCCCTGGGGGTTGCAAGTGAATGTGGCAAATGCAGAAATTATAAGTTGATGCTTCTGGATGTTATTGTGTAATTTGACCTCAATCCTTTGTCTAGTTTTTCAGGTATGAATTACTCACAGAAAACTCGGCTGGAACTCGGCGAGCTAGTCGTTATTGTCGCATTATATTCAATCATAATCCTAATAATTTTCAAGCAACTCACCTGTATAAAAATAAGCAAACGCAAACAACAATAATTACATGCAAGTATTAGTGAATACTCATTGACAAGAAATTAAGCTTCAAACAACATATAAAAGGACACAAAAACAGCAGTTACACAAACTGGACACTTCAGATCGCTAACTTTGAAAAATCTAGGCATCAACATCAAAACAGCCAGTGGATTCATAAATTGATTTACAGACCTCTACTAGACCATGGTCACATAATATTTGCGAATACATCAAAAGCATCAATCAAAAACTTAAAAATAGCGGAAACATTATGCATTAGCAAAATCGCAAAGTTGGGACATTCCCACAACACCTAAAGCACCCTACTATATGAATTGACAGAAGTGGAACCGATGTTAACAAGGCTGCAGAGACTGGATATGAAATAAATGAAGAACCATAATAACATAGATATTACGGAGCCTTTACTGTACCGATATGACAGATATAGCACTTAGAAGGCTAAATTCCCAGCAGTGCCTCTTTATGAACATCTACTACCCCTAGTATAAATGAATTGAAATACTAAGAAACTACTGAGACATTAATTACTTATTAAATTAAGACGTAAATAACTAACTGGAAGTTTCCGTCGATAGCCATCTTATTATGTATCAATAAAGTTATTCTTCTCTCACTTAAACATATACTTAGTATCAATGGTGTGGAATATCAGTCACAAGGAACAGTTATAACGTAATTTATTCAATGGCAACGCTTCTGAGTATTTAGTTTCTTCATAAGGCTATGATAAATTGAATTGAACAAATAGTATAATTACACCATTGAAATAAATCTTTGGAACAATAATTTGATTTGAAACATATCTTTCGTAATTTTTATTTAGCATCAAAATCCATAATCAAATAAATTTTTTCAGCAATACTGCTGACTTGATCAGATTACTTTTCTCTGACACACTAATACTTTCAAAGCTATTTCAAGTTTCAATAATTTTTTTAAGTGGATTGTTCCCTAATATGAACGCTCAGTATATAACAATAACATGTTATTATTTCAAACCCACAGCTTTTTCTCCGAGTATTAATTGAGTGTTAGGTGGGCTTTAAATAATAATATAATACAAAGACGACTCAACTATGTTAAATAAAGAGTGTTAAAATAAGAGTGGAAGATTTGAATTGCAATATTTGACTGTCATAATTAGGAGATTGAGAAGTGAAAGATTCGAAGTTTAGAGGTGGCAGTTGATAATGTTGCATTAAACGGTACAAAAACGCGGCAAAACTAATATTGAAATGGTGGAAGTTTCATTTCCATTCATCATTAAATACCTCAGTATCCTTATTTCCTCCAATAAATTATTCTCCAATATGTCTTTTTCTTGGCTCTGCGCCGTTAATTTCTCCTCCAAATGTATAACATTCATCTGTAATTTATCAACTGTCGCTTCAGCATTTTCTTTACCTATTTTCGCTATTATTAGTTCTTGATTATTCTTGAGTATTAATTCATGAAGTTCCTGCAAAAAATATTGAGATTTGAATCTAAAGTTGGGAGATCCAAGTAAATAGGTTAGTTTTTTTTTTTAATCAATTACCTGCACAGTATCTGGAAGATTTATAGCTTGACTTTGGAGTTCTTGAGAATGCATTGTATATTTTCCCACAAGATTATCATTCTCCAACTGCAGCCTATGAAAATGTTATTCAATCAAATACAACCAAATTAGATAATTTTCTTATACAAGATCTGGCATTTGATCACAAAAAATATATTTTTTGAAATTACAGACAATTGTATTCTACTTGTCACAGTACACTTCTGTTCACTGTTCCAATATTGGAAAATATGTCATACTGTCTGACAAAACAGTATCCGACAATTTGAAATGAAATTCAAAAATATTGAACTTCTTCGATATGTATTGAATTCATTTCAAAATATGCTCCAATTGAAGCGATACACAAGTGCAAACGTTTTTTTCAATTGTGGGAAATTCATCAATTTCACCAGAGAAAATTGAAAAAATTTCCATAAAGTAATATTGAGAAATTCAATGAATTCAAACATAATAGAGTATCTCAAATACAAACAGCGGAACAAAAAGTTCTACAACATACAAATAGAAATGTATCTAAAATACAGAGTTCCTATTGGCGGAACTGAATTTCGGTTGAAAAATGATAAAAGGCCGAACCCATGAAGCGAGATTATCATTCACTTCGCTACGCTGCCCAAATCAACAAGGAGACCATTATCATAAAGTTTGTTGCGTTGCGTTCCAACGTGTGAAGATAAATTTAGTAAACACCAACGTTTTCCTGGAGCAGATAAAGAGCCAGAATTATTCAAACTTTCGCTAGAGAAAGTTCAGAATCCTTTGTTACATGGTAAAACGTCTGCACAAATCCGAAACTATTATGTTTGTGACAGGCATTCAACGGATCTGGTGAAATTGAGAAGCCATAGAGGTATTTGGAAAACTGCTGTTCCTCAATTATTTATTCCTGGTAAGTTAGGTTTATGATAATATCCAACATGTGATATCGTAATTGTAAAAACAATGAATAATTCATTACAAGATCTTATGACATGAGTCACAGTGTTGAAAGAGTTTGAGCAGATAGTGATTCACATGAATTTCAGGGCGCCTCTGCCGTGGCTGTAGCTGCCGAGGGCTTCATTCCATGTAATGTAAGTTGAGTGATTCTCAACCTGTTCCTGCTAAGAGATTGATTGAAGAGAGTAGCCGGTTAAAAAGAGCGCAGAAAAAATTAGCATTATCCAAAGAACGTTTGACAAATACTGAGGAATTCAAATCATCTTTAAATTCAATAAAATTTTGAATTATGTTTCTGAACAAACGTTCAATTTTATGATATTACAAGTAAAAAATCAGAATGCTAAACTAAAAGATTTAATCAGAAAAAAACATTGAGAAATCTCCTGAGCAAAATGCCAATGAAACCAGTGGCGGGATTCTATAACTTTCGTTATCATAGCAGGCGAAGACGAAATCAAAGCGAAACAAAGAGAGTCAAAGCAAAATCGGTATTCTATAACCGTAATTTAGTGTTTTCGTTTCGTCATATTTGCGCTGGGGATTTGCTTTTCGAAGTATAGCGAGGGCACACGAAGAAACAATGGCAACGTCGCATATAAGTAGACATTTGAACTATTAAGAGGTTTTCATATAGATTTTCTGTAGTTGACAATGCAGCAATTAGACAACTTTTGATGTGTCTGACATTATAACCTAAAAATATAATTTTATTTCAAGATAATATTCCTTTATTCGATTTCATTTCAGAACAAGTTCTATAATAGTGTTTAAGTAAATATGAATCATATTTTCCGTAGTTATGATTATCGAAAGTGCAATTGAAAGAAGATTTCGTCGAAATTTATTAAGAGAGGAGAATAGATTTCTTCGAGAAAGAAATGATCCCTTCAGTTTGACCGATGTGAGGTTCAAAGAAATATTTCGTTTGTTGAAACAATTAGTCCATACATTTGTCGATGAATTGAGACCTCTCATGGATATAACATATTAGAGCAAAAGAATACCATTTCAACTATGAATATTAATAGCGCTGAGATTTTTTGCCACTGGAAATTACCAACGTGGATTTGGTCAAGAATATTTGCTTGTAACTGGTCAACTGATAAGGATTCGTTTTAATCTTTCTGTCTGATTCCATTTTGAAAACTAAAAAGAAATAATTTATAACTATGACTGTTAGTAGATATGTACTGTTGAAGCTTTCATAAAAATTTTTGTCAAATTTATATTAGAAAATCGATTAAATAACCATACTTTGATAGTAGAAGATTTCCTTGGGCATATTCTTTTCCTTTCGTTTTCTTTTCTAAGAAAACTTTGCAAGCAATAATTTCATCATTCAGTAAATGCATTTATTTGGAGTATATAACCAAGAATTCAAAATAATTAATTAATTTGACACCTAAAATAGTTCAAGATTTGACACTTGAGATGGTCACGTGGTAAAATTCAACCAATCGGAATCTTCGCTAGAAAATTCGTCAAGACGAAACCCTAAACGTTGTCGTCATGAGATCGTATTGTGTTTCGGCGAATGCGACTATTCCCGAATCCTCTTACAGAATACCATATCGACTCAAATAAATGTTTTGCCTAGTTTTCGCTTCGCTTTGCTCTTATAGAATCCCACCACAGGTTTAAATACGCAAATCTTCAATACTTTGAAGGAGACTGTAGCAAAAATGTCAAAGGATGAGAAGTTCTGAATTCTCATGTCTGATGAGATGTCTATCACTCCCACATTGCAGTATGATTCTAAGCAGGATATCATCGAGGGAGTGCTAGATACAGGACATACAGGAAAGCCAGATCTTGCTGACCATGTTACAGTTTTTCTTCTCAAAGGGTTGCTAAAGCAGTACAAGCATCCAATCTCTTATACCTTCAGCAGTGACCCTGATAAAAGTTGTATTCTGAAGAATATTTTGAAAGAAGCAATTGGGGCATGTCAAGAGATTGGATTGAATGTTTTGTGTACTGCGTATAACCAGGGAGGTGCAGATGTAGATACTATTTATAGTCTCATATGAGAAAGAAAAGAATTTTGCATAAGAGAAAAAAAAAGGATTTTGCATAAAAGAAAATATGGAAGATTGTTACTTTGGTTTTCTTGTGGGTAACATGGAAATAATCCCTTTGTTCAATGTTCCACCTTTGAAGAAAGGTATTTGTAATAATTTAATAACTAAAGATGTCCATATCTTTGATGAATGCAAACAGAGGGTTGCAAAATATTCACCACATAGAAAAATTTTAGATTTAGAAAAATGAGAGATCAACACGTTAAGAGGGGTAAAATAAGGAAAATTAAGGTTTCTTGTTGTACCCAAATATTTAGTAACACCGTTGGAGATTGCTAAATGGAGTATGTATAATTTAAATTAATCGCAATTGTATATAGACTAACACATTTAGAACAACTTACGTCTATTTTATACATATATATATTTTATGTCTACACAATTTATTAATAATGTTTTCCTAAGTAACGCTTTGGTACACACCTTTTACCAATTCCAACGAGAAATTGCTATGAGAAAGCAGATTGGAACTTTTCGAACATTATCATATCTAAGTATAAGAGAGAACTCAGGAAATTAAAAAGTTATAAATAGATTGTTTGGGTTATTTTCATCATCTGTCATTGATATTCTTCTGAGAATCTTTCAATAGACATATCATATCTTTGTCTAGGCGAAATTGCTTTAAGAAATGGTTATGACAATTTGAATTCTTGATTATTATATATTATTATGAATTGTATTACCTCATTCCACGCTTCCGCTACATTGATAAATTAGCATTACATCTTGAAAAAATATTGTTTGAACAAGTAAATTTTGGGTCAATCAATTGCGAATTGCATCCTAAGTCAGCAAACACTGTATGCAAATACATTGTAGTGTGCTATTTATTTTTGGTGTAAGCGAGTTAATGCAATTGTGAAGGAAGACACTAAATATGAATATGTCCAAAAGCAGAATATTTCTAGTGTAATAGATCCAATGAAGGAAATAGCAAAAAGAAAATTCTTGATAAACACGAAGAAACCCAAAATAAAATAAATATGTTTTTTATTGTTTCCTATAATTGGTTACGTTGGGTATTTCTATTATCCATTGTTGCTTTTTCTAAAATTTGTTGAGTTCAATAAATTGTGTTGTGTTTCCTTGGTTGAACAGAACAAAATAGATCCTTTCTGAAATGGCTGGTTACTGGAAGCAAGAAATGGGTCACATACGGCAATGTCAAGGGAAAACATTCATGGTTGAAGCCCGGTAAAGCAGCTCAAACGGTGGCCAAACAAGGATTGACTGCCCGGAAAGTTTTGCTGTGTATTTGGTGGGATATGAAAGGGGTCATCTACTTTGACCTATTGCCAGATGCTTAATTCCGATCTCTACTGCCAGCAATTATACCGATTGGAAATATCAATTGATCAGAATTGACCAGAATTAGCAAATAGCAGAGGTGTGATTTTTCTTAGGTTTTTCTGATGACCCGCCAAATTCTTCGGGACCTTGGTTGGGAGGTTCATATGCCAAATCTGGTATCAAGCCATCATCAATTATATTTATCTATGTCTAACGCTCTTTGTGGTGTGAAATTCTCCTCGAGAGAAGATTGTGAAAAATGGTTATCTCATTTTTATGCTAATAGAGAAGTATTTTTGGGAACGAGGCATAACGAAATTATTTTCTGAATGGCATATTTCAGAATTAACTAATGATTGTAACTATGTAAAATAAAGTCCCTAAATTAAATTAAAAATAATGGATTTGTATTTTCCCAACCTGATACTTTTTTGGTTGAAAACAGTCAGTAGGAAGAGAAGAGATAAAATTAATATAAACAAAATTACATAGTCATCTTTAAATTCAACTTGTAATAATTCAACACCCTTGGTAAACTTAATTAACGGTTTTCTAGTAAATAAAAAGCTTAATACTCACGTTTTTAGTTCATCATGTATTCTTTCCCTTTCTTTGGTCAGTTTATCAAGACTCATTCGGAATTCAGTACATCTTTGGTTGAAAAGCTGCTTCAGGTTCGTCAAATCAAGTTCCGTGCGTTCAGTCTTTTTTGTGAACTCAGCAACCTAAATTAAAATTCCCATTTAAATCAATGTGCATAACAATGGAAATAAGAGAATGGCTCTCTGCATTAGGTCTAGGCCTTCAAGTGCGATGCACCTCTAATTGATGAACATGTAAGGAGACACTATTGGAACAACTTGGAATTTCCAATCCTGCCTTTAAAAATGTTCAAACACATCTGAACCTAGTAGAAATGATGGTGAAAATATATACATTATTACTATGATAGAAACCTGGGTCACGTTATGGAGAATATGAATTAAGCAAAATTGAGGAAAAAGTAGATTTTACCTTTGGAAGAAAAATTATGCTCACTCAGTTATGGTTAAAAAACATAAATCATGAGGTATTTCTGATTTTACTCAGATACCGCCGAGTTAAAAAGAATTGATCAAGGAGAAACCGAACACATTTTGGAATTTATGAAGAACGCCAATAGCAAAACTAACCTGATAGAAAAAACAAAGAGTAGAAAGAAGGCACACTCTGTGAAATTAGTACTGAATAATTTTTTTTCGCGCATCTCTAAGCGAAATCGCAAAATCGATATAATAATGATTACTTCCTTGCACTAAAATCCCATAAAAACGATGTAAATCGAGGTAGCACATGCCTGAAGATACCCAATGGATTCTACTAGTATGAATATAAACAGAAATCGAATTTTCATGTTAATCCTCAAATAATTAATTTGGATAAATAAATGATTTCATATTTATGAGGCATAGGGAAATATAAAAGCATCTTTTTCTTCATCAGAAGTATAGATAAAAAATTTTCTTGAAAATAAAATACATTTTTCAAACAGTTCTGTGAGTTGAAAAAATTTATTGCTACAGAATCCATTAGTATTTTATTGATAGAATCGAATTTTACAGTATCTTTGTTTTGATTTAAGACGATTTCCGCACAACTCTGAGAATCGATGAAATTATTGAAACTCCTAGTCCAATGGATTAAAACAGAATGAATAAGGAAAACTGCTTTATTGATTTGAATCAGATGAAGCGAAAGTGACTAAACCATTCCTCTTCTCAACATCTACTTCAGCCTCTACTCAAAATCAAAACTATCAAATGAAGCAATTATGATGATTATTTACTACAAGCAACTTAAGGGTTTCCTTATTTTAATGTGTTTATCCATATATACTTATTTTCACTGCAAGACTTGTTGAGGATATTTTGGATTGCAAAACCAAGCAGGATGGAATATCAAAAAATTTATAAACCAAAACAATATTTTGATGATTTCATCACTGTAGAGTTGCTAGTTCTGTAATGGATTCACTAGCATACTGTGGAATAACAAAAAATGTACTCGGATTATTGAATGCTTTGAAAATTTTAAGCAACTTCTACAACTCTCCAAAATTCAATAACTCCTTTCACAGTTATAACTATCCATAATTTTTACCTGATGTTTTAGTTCTTCCCTTTTTTCATTCCATATTTCCTCCATTTCTTTTCGAAAACCAATTTCTTTAAGCAATTCCTCCTTATGCCTTTCAACAGCCTTCTCTGATGCTATGCTTCTGTCCAGTAACTCGTTATATTTTTTCTGTTCAATAACAAGTGTAGCCTCATAGTTCTGACACATATCACAATTAATACTCCTTTCAGTTTGAGATGTTGTAGTTACAGTTTCAAGGCCATTCATTTTGATGCTGCCCTGAAAGGTAAAATAGTTCTAAAAAGGATGGATTGATAAGTACCTGTCTTTGGAAAAAAAAGTCAATATTTTGACCATTTTCATATTTATTTAGCAATATAGTCTTCTTTTAGCTCTATACAATTAGACTAGCGATATTACAACTTTTTTATGCCTTCAAAAAATATTATTTCTCAAACTCTGCCAAACAGGCCTCCGTTTCAGCGATGACCACCTCGTTTGGTGTGAACCGCTTTTCCCCAACAAATTTTTTCATGTTTGGAAACAAAAAGAAGTCACAGGGTGCCAGATCTGTTGAATATTTTGAGTGAAGTTACAATTCGTAGCACAATTCAACCAATTTTGCAGTGGCGACTACTGATGTCTGGGCCAACATGCAATGGATCCAATAATTCACTGTAGTATTGCCCTGTTATGGTTTTTTCCTTTTTCAAGTAGTCAATGTGAATTATTCTCAGGGAATCCCAAAAAAACAGTGGCCATAATCTTTCCGACCTATTTGTTGGTGAATAGTTGTGGATTCAGGTTTCGTCAATTGTTAAGAATAACCTCAGAAACTGGTTTGGATGCACTTTAAATAGGTGCGAGCAGTCCTTCAAAGTTGTCGTATGATTTCATTTTTAGTCCACTGTCAAGAAATAAGAAACCCATCTTGCCCATAGCTTCTTCATCTCTAAATGATGATTAAAAATATTGTGGAAGCATTCATATAAAATGTTTAGCATCTCAGAAATACCTCTAACCTCCACACGGCGATCAGCGAATAGGATATCATGGATTTTATCAACCATATCATCCCTCATTCGAACGTCCTGGTCGGTCCTCATTGAACACTAATGTCCGGCCTCGTTTGAATTCAGTGAACCAATATCTGATTGTCATCATCGAAGGTGCACTTGCTCTTTTATTATTTTTGCCAATAACATGCATCGAACAATGCCCTATATTCCATAATGCGTATTCAGTTTCTCAGTGTTATTACCCTTATTGTTTGCAATATCCTCATTTTCATTGTTCCCATTTTTCTTTTAGTTCCTGTGTTTCCGTTCTTGTCTTAGCAGTGTAAGTCAATATTGGCCTTATACAGGTCTCATAAATTCTTGTTTTACTTTCTGTGGACATATACTTATTTCTCCATATCACATTTGGCAAACACCCTGATATTCTTGCTGCTCTCTGCACCTAACTCCACCTCATTCGCTATATTTTTATTGCTTGATGCTACCACATCTAGATATTTGACATTGATGACTTGATTTACAATCTTCCCATTTACCACCAATTTGCATCGTATCCTTTGGGATATGAATAAATAAATGAATAACTGGCTTGAAGACAATGGATAATCATTTGATGTTGGATCAAACAAACTCTTATCTTCTCTCTTTCTCCAGATTAGACATGGCCATAATTGGATCAATTGGACGGATTTTGTCGAAAACAGACATATCCTTAAACTATCCTGAAAATTATGGAACTCTGTCTAATCTCCTTCAAAAGATAGGCCATATGAATGACTGGGCAGAGTTGCATTCTGATAATAGATTCTGGTAATCATACAGAATACATAAGTAACCTAAAAAGAATATTTTGATCCATGTGTTATTTACGATTTTGTAGCAATATTGTGCACAGATAGCTTTAGAATCCTTGGAATTTTGAATTGTCAGCAGAATCGTATATTTAAAAATCTTGGAATTCTTTATAAATGTTTTTTATACAAAATCTATGTTCCGTGTGTATTCTGCATGATTTCCTAGATTCTTTATAAAGTAGTTAAACCCAAACATTTGAGCAAAACAATAGCTCACTGTGACAATAGGAACATAAGTGCGCCAAAATAAATAATAATTTTTCTATGTCTCAAGTGATCCATCTTTACTGGTTCTGCTTACCTACCCCATCATGACCACATTCTCTACATTTTTGAAGTTGATCATCCGTATGCCTCAGCTTTTCCTTCAATGCCTTTATTTGATCTTCCAATGGTTCAACCAAAGATCTAAGCACTTCAGGATCTTCATATTGCTAAAAATCAACAATGAATGGTTCATTCAAGTGATATTTCAGGTGATAAATACCTTTTTAACACTATCTTCAAGACTATCCTGTGAAGAGAAAGAATCTGCTCCCAATTTCTTGACTATACCTTTGGTTAAAGCATTCAAAACATTACTAGGTGCTAAACTGTGTTCCTGCAATTTTTTAAGGAATTCAATTACATTATGAATTTTGCTTACAATCATTTCATTCCAATTCGAATCAATTTTGACATTAATAAAAAATGTTCTAATTAGTTGACAATGCAATTCTCAAATAAAGAATGTACATTATATTGATAATTTGTTGTGATCAAGCAACTATTTATGAAAAATATAAAAATGAAATACTTTCATATGCCCTTACTGAAGTCAATGTCTTGTAAAACACTTGAATTGTTCATGGTTCAGAGAATTCATGAAATGAAAAGCGTATTAATTATGAGGATGTACTGGATGGACAGATTAGTATCTCCAACATAAATAACCGAAAAACAAAAGTCAAATTTCTGAAACACATTTTTATATATTGGAAGAGCACAATGGTGCACCACCAAATAAAACTAAATTATTTATCTATATCCTTCAATATAAATGCTTCAAGGTTTTAGAGTTGAAACTGTCCAGCCCAATACATGTAGGTGGTATTCATTGGAGAAGAGTACTCAAAAAAGGCAAACTACTGGGACATTTACCCTATGAGTGTGGGGAAAACTATATTAGCATAAAGAGATTAGTAGAGGTGTGCAACTTGGATACTTTCGAATATCCGATACTATCCGATATGTACGTAAAATGTATCGGATACATTTATTGGATAATTGGTATCCACATTTATACATACTTACAAAATCTCGATGTTATATATATATGTTATAGCTATGGAGGGTTCTACTCCCCATTTAGAAATTGGCGTGCCAATAAAGGTCCAACCTTAAATACTGAAATTTACAGATTTGATTAATTTGATGACAGATTTCATTTCATTCAATATTTCTACTTTTTGTAATTTTCGTGGTTTGAACCGCTGTCAAACTCCCTTTATAGAGCACTATTATACTGAAAAACTAAAAAGGTAGGTTTGAAATAAAAAAATATGACAGAAAAAATAAAGAATCTAAATCCATCTAAATGGGAAATGCTGAAATGTACTACTAAAACTAAATGACGATGAATTGGTAAATGCTTGTATGCTTTGTTTCCCCAATAGTAAAATTGTAGTGGAGCATCTATGCAAATCGAAACAATCGCTGCTTTTGCTTTACAAATGTTCAAGTCTCAAGTTGAGAAATAAAAAACTTGAAACAAAATATCTAAAAATAGAACTCTATAGCACTTTGAAAGTAGAACTTTATTCTATTTTTCGAAATTGCATGAATACCCGTTAGATGGCTTACACTGATTTCGAATAACCGAATGGGTATCCAAGTATCCATAATTTTTAAGATCGAGTATCCGATACTCAATTCTAATCGAGTATCCGATACTTTTTCTTGGATAGATACTTTTTGCACACCACTAGAGATTAGTAAGTCAAGTGGCTACTAAGATCCCCGGATTTGACACCTCAGGACTTTTTCTATAGGGATACATAAAGAATAGATAATATTAATGAATGATACAAGTATCAATCAGCTGGAAGATAATTTGATAACATACATCAATATAGTTCCTAATAATTTTTATATATGTAATTCATCAAAAAGCATAGTCAAATGATGAAATTTATGTATTTTTATGAATGTACAACAGTTAAAACATTCATTATGAATAATTTTTGAACCCCATACATAATAAAAGAACATACTTGAACATTGTGATGTGGAGAATGTTGCTGCTGTCTCTTCAGCTCAGAAACCTCAATCTGGTACTCCTCAATTAATTTTCTCAAGTGTTCGGTTTCAGCATCATGAATTGATTTTGAACATGATGATTCCTCAATGGTCTCTAAAAATATGTCATAATTCAATAAAATCATATGGAATGATTCATCAAATACTGACCATGAACCAGTTTTTGTAATGTTGCTATTTCTTCATTTGCCTTACGCTTTTCTATTTCAATATCCGATTCCAACGTCAATCCTTTCACCAGTAACTGACTCTTCGCTTCATCAAGTTCAGCTTGCAGCTTTGTAATGACTTCATTTAACTGTTGATTTTCCAAAAAAAACTCTTCTGAAATAAAAAAAAAGGCATAACAATATTTAACCTTTCATTTGCCACACATGATCAACCAATTCTTTTAAAAACCTCATTTGCTTACTTTCTTTTTGTAAAAAGAGATCTTTCAATTTTGCTCTCTGGATGTTGAATTGATCGCGAATTCGTTTATTTTCTGCTTCCAATTCAAAAATTCTACTTCGTAACTCTGAAAATATTTAATTAAAACGTTTTAAATGGAAAATTAGAAATCAGAAATGAACGTTACCTGCATTGTTTTCATTTAATACAATTGGTTGATCACTAAGGTCTTCCATTGATATTAGTTATTAATATCTAATAAAACATCTTGTAACGAAAGAGAGAAGGGTATTAATTAGTAGAGGAACAAAATTAATATCTAGCAATGCAATTTAAAAAGATAAGTAAGTTCCAAGAACAGAAGATATGAATCTGCTCTGATAAGAATGTCAATTAGACATATTGACATTGATTGATTTGGACCTATTTGAACTATTCTTCAGAGTTAGTTGATCTATTTCACAAAAATAATTGATTTTCCAATTTCATTTTATGATATTAATAATCAAATCATTAGTGAAAGTATTGACTACATCAATGCAAAATCTTATCAAAACACCAATAGATTTAATAACATATTACATTCAATAAAATAATATTTAGTGTATAAAATAATATTCAGTGTAGGTATACAATATTCTGTGGACTGGCGAGGTTCACAAATCGGTTGACAGGTGATATGTCAGGGATTTTCTCATAAACAAAGAAAATAGATATCCCAGACATTAATTGGTGTATCGATCTTTGTTTGTAGCACGGTCGTTTCTCCCATTTTTTTTTGAAGCACGTTCCAATAAACGTCAAAACATCTAACAACATAAATTGGTGAAATGAGAAAAGTTCATAATCACAAAGGATCTAATTCATATTAAGGTCATAATTTAGCACGTTCGGAGTAAATGATCGCGATATATGAAAAGGAAATTAAAATACGCGTACGCACATTAAATACATGGGAAATAAAAATCCCAAACAATTTGTATATACTACAGATAGTGCTAATGGTAGTTACACTCACAAAGGGAACGAATTTTCACAAGTAAGTTTGTTTTGATGCGTCATAACGATCTCATGAAAAATTCAATGTGACGTTTTTCTTTTCTTTTAAGGTTTACAATTTTTCCTACTCAAATTTAAGTGAACGTTCTTTCAATAGTACAAGCAGTTACCACACAGCAATTAGTAATTCAAGTGTTCAAAAAGAGTTTTACAGAGCTTCCCAACGTAGGTGAGTGTTTTCTTTCGTATTACACGTGTTTGTGAAAAATAAAGAAGAATGTCATGAATTATGGTGATATTTAAATCACTCCAATTTACACCATCTTAAAAACTGCGTCCTTTTATGCCAGTATTAATATTAATAGTTTTTATTTACGTGATAATTAACGGTAATATTTGATTCAATAACTAATTGAGTCAAGATTTTGCGTTTGAATTCGTGGCTGATGCAAATTCATGATTTTGGTCATCACAATACGCTTCATGCTAACTGACTGACCTAGTTTTATGGCAAGAAGTACTTCTATTTTAGTTATCTAACTGATTCTCCATTATATAAGCATGTTTCAGATTAAGATAGTTAAATTGCAATAATAATACTTAATTAAAATATTATTGACCAGGCATATTCTGATTTTCCATATAAACATAGCTAATGAAAATCAACATCTGTAATATCCATAAATGAGCTCTTGTAATATTATTTTATGCCATCTTTGTTGAGTTTAATTAAATGTACAGAATTAATTTTTTTGCTGGTCCCCTTTTTCCTGTTTTCCAAAATAGATTAATGCATTCACGACCAAATATTTTCTTATTACTTACTGGTGATTTTTCGGCTAATTAGACAATTTCTAAAGAGGTAGTTAGTAACCTGCAGTAGACATACATGTTCAGAGAAATCTTTGTCTTATGTACCTTGAGGCAGTCAGTTCTTACTGAACAGGCTTGCTGTGGATCAGAAAACTCAAGTAGGGGCCGGCGTCTTTTTTATGGAAATTAATTTCTAGTTCTAGTAGATTCACTTTTTCACATCTCTTTTATTGAGCTCCAGCACCAGTGGCGTGTCTAGAGCATTAAAAGTGGGGAAGCATTTCATAATTTTCAGCGATTTATAGATGTTTCAGAATATCGTCAGCAAACGCAACTGGGAATTTCCCAGCTTATTATTAAAAGAAAAGTTCTCATAAACGTGGATCCGAAACGGCTACGGTCCCGAGGTAATATGGGATGTCAAAGATTAACTATTTTTGCGCGCTTCTTCCCAGTGGAACAGCTTGGCTGTTGTTTTGTCAAATGTCTAACTCTAGCTGAAAGTAATCTAGATCGATTAGGTTCGAGTTTATAATGAAGAATCAAATTTGATTATGTTCGACCGTATACTCCCTATCACAAGCCCCCTATACATTTCGATTTTTCACGTCGATTTTAATCGTCAAGATAAAACACGTCGAGTCTAATCGTCAACCTTTTTCGGCCATGCACTGGTTGTTGACAGTTGGTTCTTGATTACAGCAGGAGAAGGACAAATAACTTATTCGAAATAAGTGCAGTGGCGGCGGCAGCCGCAGGGCTCACAGAGGAAAAGAGAAAAAAAAAACGTGTAATCTTTTTCCTCATGTGAATTTGTTTCAAGATTTAATATTCGATACAGGATCATATTTACACTTGAAATGCTTTCACGAGGTGTTTCTTTGTCCTTTAAATACAGTAATATCTGGAAATCCCATAAATGTGTGATGTAAACATCATCTGGTCCTGTCCAAGATATATGGGAGTTTTTTATTTTCATAATTTATTTACGAAAATTCTCGCGCAAGGATTCAATTTTGTTTTTCACTGTATGGATAGTTGCCTCAGAATCAATTTCTTTTGATTTAATGAGCATCTTCAAATTTTGTTTTCCTTAAACATGGAGATTTTCTACCCTCTTCAATGAATTTTGAAATGAATTTTTTATGCATCGCTGTTTATTGAAAATTTCACTAAACTAATATTGCGCTCTCTAAATCATTATCCGCCTCGGGCGGCACTGGCTTATACACGTCGATTCGAATACTGATGCCCAAACACTACGATTATGTGGCGGGATTCTTTAACTTTCGTTATCATAGCAGACGAAGTCGAAGCGAATCAAAGCTAGTTGAAGTAAAATCGGTATTCTGTAACCGACTTAAGCATTCTCGTCATAGATCAAAGTTGCATAGATAGGAAACTCTTACGATATTTTGAAACAGAGTTCACTGCGCCCTCTGTATGTTCTGAGAGAAGGAAGAGCTTACAAGTGATAGATGAATTTATTCAATTAGAAAGCCTAATATAAATACAAAGATACATAATGAATATTTACAGTTATCCAAACTGCTAACACGCTATAACATTAAACAAACAAATAAAAATAAAATTAAAACACAATTAATTTGCTGAAACCGTCATCTTAATCCTAGCACATTTTATAATTTCACTCTTAAAATCTCTCAAATTAGATCATTCCTTAATATTGGTTGGCAAAGCATTGTACTCCTGAAATCCCTTATATATTAACGATTTCATGCTTCTACTATAATTCACTTTACTTAAATACAAATGGCCAACCGTCCTAGTTTGGTACCAGTATATCTTCTCAGTAAAATTAACAAACACCCAAAAATAATTACATTTAGGACCTATCAAAATATTATATGTAAAAATCATTGTGAAAAAATATAATCTCTGCCATCGAAGAGCATACAACATTGACAAAATGGGTGATCATCTGTTTACTCCCAGAATGACATGCATTCCCCTATTTCGAAATTTTTGACATTGTTCTATTCTGCCATCATTAAATCTGTATTATGGTATTGTACACCGATATCCAAAGGACAAGGTATTATCAAGACAGAAACCCAAACACTTCAAAGACACAACCATGCCTAGTCTCTCCATCTATTTTCAAATTCACAAAATCATTATCAAGAAGATTATACTTTGATCTACTAGTGAATATCATGGCCTTAGTTTATTTTTACTGGTATTCGACTTGGGCCTGCTCAACATGAGATACCTTCCAATCTGTTCCAACGCAACATTCATTCTCCTTACCGCTTTTTCCAAACTACAATCTGAACAAGCTTATACTTTGTCATCCGCAAAAAGGTTTATCAAATAACAATCCACAAACAAATCAACATCATTCACGTACAACAAAAAAAAGAGAGGTTCTAGCACACTTCCCTGAGGAACGCCAGAGTCTACATCTAATTCTCCAGATACCACATCTTTGAACCTGACTTTGCTTACGATTTCTTAATAAGCTCTCAAACCAGTCTTAAACCACACTACCAACTTCATATTGCCGGAACTTTCTCATTAATATTCGTCAATAATAGTCTCGAAAGCCCGTTTCAAATAAAAAAAAATTAGAAAGCACTGACGTGAGGTTAGATTGCTTTGGCGCTCTTGTTGAGCTACTTGCGAGTAGATATTCAAACCATAACAAATCTATAAGCACTCTGATCAGGTGAACAATAGTCTTTTCTCGTACTATGGGACAATGTGATGCAAATATGAACGCCTAATGAATGAACAAACCTATATCTCAAATTAAAAATAACTACTCATCATTTTCGCGTTTTGTTCGAAGCTATAATTCGCTTCACCTAAAAACTCACGTCAGTGCTTTCCTGAATTTTGACAGCCACCGAGATTGAATTCTATATCTATGATTTCTCGTTATGAAAAATTTTGATTAATATTACGCCAACTGACATTGATTAATGAGCCCGGCATTTGTCAATCGAATATCGATCTGTGATGGCCATCGTTCAGAGATAATCACCGAGACTTCATGTCATTTCTCTTTTGTCTTGAGTAAATGAAAAAAAATGATCATATCTTTGGATGGAAAAGAGCTACGACAATAAAATTTTAGGATGAGTAAGATATCGATCACCTCAATATATTCACGAATTTTTATTGAAATCCGAAAAATATCTTACGAGATAGTGAGTATTGAAAAATTTTTTTTTGGGGAATTTTAAAAAATTTTCTAGCTTGACGATTTCTGCGAAATTTTGCGAGCCGTTTTGTTGCAATCTCTTTCAACAATATTTCAAGTATCAACTTGATAGGATGGATATTCTAGTAGTTATTGAGGAAACAAAATTTCAGATGCTCATAACTACTGAACCATCCGACGGATTTGGCCCAATAACGAACTTGACGGAGATATTTGGACAACTAACCTATTCTGAAAATATGAAAACTCTAGCTCATCTCTTTTAGATGCTAGAGAGGATACGGCCGGCCGGCCGGACAGACTCAACTTTCTCCACGGATTCTTCATCAGGGAGTTGAACCCAATCGATTGAGACCATTTTCGGCTCGATATTCGAAAATTACAGACATTTGGGCAAAATGATAGGCACTCTGTTCGGGTGAACAAGAGCGCCGAAAAACACACCATATTAATTAGAATCCATTGCAACCATAATTTTAGTGATCATAAATTTATCAATATGTCAATCGACTGAACACGCATCAACAATTGTTCAGACACTATGCGTTCAAGGACTCTTAACAGGTCGGAACTCACATTCGTTAAATCTTCCAATAACTTTAGGAACAGATATGAACTGAACGACATAGGGTGTTTCATAAAAAAATTGCACTATCCCCTGTATTGCTCAAACGACAATATCAATTCAAATAACCTCTTGCAGGTTTTTGATGACAGTCATGCATATTTTGGCATCAACAGATTTATTTCATTTCCCCTGTTTTTCTCACTACCACTCTTCAGATTGTTAAATTGTATGAAAAACAAATATCACTTGAGCTTACTTTCAAGAATCGTTAGTTATTTTGACAGATGAGATCATTCTTCATCATATTTCCTAAATTGCGTCATTTTTGAGGTAGTCGAAGTTGAAAGGAATTAAAATCAATAAAATTTTGTCTAAATTTTCTGATTTCCTCAAATCCAACTTTGTGCTGAAATTACCCAATAATTTTATTTCTACAAAAGGTTAGGGAAATTTATTCAGTCTATTGTGTCACTACTAAACGCTATAGATGAAATAAAAACACTGAACGATTTCAGGATTTCATTCACCAAAAAATCTAAATTGTCATATGCTGTATTTTTCTGGGTTGGAGTGAAGAAATAAGCAATATGACAACCTCACGCGTTGAAAGCATGATTTGAAAATCCTAAGTCGGACTGCAATACAGAAAATGGTGGAAAAATTCGAGCTGTTGGGACAAGTTAGTGATGTGAAGATAAAACCCGTGCACGTCGCTCAAGAACAGCCGAGAATATTGCTGCTGTAGCCGAAAGTGTTGAAGAAAACCCAGGTTTGTCCATTCCTCGTCGTTCTTTGGATTTAGGCATTCCACAAACGTCATTACACCGTATTTTACATAAAGATATGGGTCTTAAGGCTTATAAAGTTCAGTTAACACAAGAACTTAAGCCGGCCGATCATCAAAGCCGTCTTTGCGGATTGGGTCGTTGAAATGCATGAAAATCTTCAGTCATGAGGCTCATTTCCACCTCGGTGGCTTCGTCAACAAACAAAATTGTCGCATCTGGGGCTCAGAAAATCCAAGAGTTATTGTTGAAAAGCCTCTCTATCCTCAACGTGTGACTGTTTGGTGTGGTTTATGGTCCGGCGGAGTCATTGGACCTTACTTTTTCGAAAATAAGGCTGGAGCAACAGTTACAGTGAATGGATTGCGCTATCGAGAGATGATTGACGATTTTCTATGGCCGGAATTGGATGGTATTGATCTGGACAACGTTTACTTTCAACAAGACGGCGCTACGTGCCACACAAGCAACGAAACCATTGATCTTTTACGGGAGAATTTTCCGGACCGTGTTACCTCTCGAAGAGGTGATCACAATTGGCCACCGAGATCTTGTGATTTAACACCTTGCGACTTCTTTCTTTGTGGCCACGTGAAAGAGAAAAATGTAAGTGTCAAGATGTGACACTTGAGTTGAACACGTGGGGAAATTCAGCCAATCGGATTATTCGCCAGACTATTCGCCTTGAAAACGATAGCCTACCGATTGTCGCTATCGTCATGGGGTTGGTTCTTATACTGCTTCAGCAAATGCTACTACATCCGAATCTCCTTACAGAGTGCCAAATCAAACAAAACCCTCGTTTTGCCTAGTTTTCGTATCGCTTGGATCTTGCAGAATCCCGCCACGAAGAGCCATGGCATTAATGAATAATAATTAAAGTTTCTGCATTGAATAATATCAGGAAAACTGTTTTTTCATTTTTACTAATAATTCTTCAATTAAATGCATCAATATCATCTCCCTCACCGTCATCTAGATCCCATTCGTCTTCATCGACATCAGAGTTCATTTATATTCTGTTTATCAGGTCAGAGACATTTTCACAAGTTATGCCGTTACACATTTTGCAGAACCTTGTACATTTCAGTCCTGCTTTTTTGCAACTGTAGCGAGAAGTATCACATTTTCCATTACAGCTGCAGAATACCTTAAACAAGAATTTCTGAAATTTTTGAAACTAATAAAACTAGGGTGTGAATGAATTTGATCACATTATTCAATAATTCCTGTGGAGCTACTGCTTTTGTCATCATTTTAGGAAGTAGCATACAATGTAATCTATGCCAACCCCAATGTTCAGGTTTCAACTACGGTCGTCCTAGCCAAACCTGAATTTGATAATAAACTCGTCTGGTGTGTTCAATCAATGCTAACTCTGTTGGAGGAAGCATTACTAGGGGTGATGTTTTCCTGGTTCCTAAAACTGGGGTTGTGAATATTTTATATCTCAGTTCACCGATGCTAAGATTTTCCCCACTTGTGTTGTACAGATATCTCACTCTATTTTTTCCGTGATCTATTGCTGTGATCTGGTGTTAGAGATCTAGGTCACTGCCAATCACAGCAACCGATTCTGGAATGTTCTCTTTCAGAGAGATGGCTGCCATTACTATATCTACGTCGGCATCTTTTTCTGCTACATTTACTTCTACAATATGTTTTCGTAGAAAATTGGACAGTATTTTGATAAATGTATATTTATTCCCAATATTTGACAATTTTTTTTTTGTGTCATTGTTACTATTTTGTCTTCATCAATTTGTACATCAGAGGGAACAACTTTTTCTTCGGAATCGTTCATACGATATTATTCCGACGATTTCATCCCAATAACCGCTAAATACAATTTTACAATTCTGTCCCAATTTTTTAAATATGGACTATTTATATATTTCTAACACATCTACGAATCTCTTACTGTGAGGTAATACAACTTGGTGTAATAACCATTCACCATCTATAACATATATCATACCAGTAAGCAAGGATTGTAATTGAAGATGCGTTGGGAATAATTTATAGAGGTCAGAGTTAACAGTTTTACTTATTAATCCATATTCGTCGAAGAGAGATAGTGGATATGGCGACAATTCGTAAGAAATTGCCTCTTTTTTTCTTTGATCCATTCTCTGCAACAATGCAGATGAGTCTATAGAAGATGTACCTCCAGGAATACGAATTTTATTCTGGCTCTCGCATAAATTCTCAACTTTAAATTTTGATGACAAAGTCATATTTCACAAATTTTTTCCAACGATTGCTTCCATTCCTTTGCGTCCTTGAAATGCCATATGACAGTTAATATAGTCGCTTCCAATAATACCTGTAGAAAGAGACATCAGACAATCTCTTTTCTCAAAAGGATTATGGCATTTTAGCCAGAATACAATTTTTTCTATGTCTTCTTTATCTCTCTTCATACGACTTTCAGATAAATTCACGTGCTGTTCACTATTCGCTGTTCTCAAATCAGCCTATTCCTCCAAACATTCCATGACTTCAAATGCCGATGGCATCCCCAGAAGATAACGCGCAACAACACTGGGTGTGACTCCTCTACCATGCCTTAAATCGGTACCGAAAAATCTATTTAGTGTTTGTTCTATACACATATCACTCCAGACACCACCCAAGCTTTGTATGTCCTAAGAATAGTGAAATATCCTTCTTTGTGAACCTGTCGAATTCTAATGTATCCATCGTTGTTTCCAAATGCACCATATCCTGTAAGTACCATTGAGCACTAACTGCTAACATTTTCATGACACTGCTTAAGTGCAAATCTCAATCTCCAATACGTTCTGCTTCGACAAACTGGAGTAAAATAATCACGATCTTCAAATATTGAAGTGTTTCCTCGAATTTCCAAGTTGAACATACTATCATTGGGCCAATATTACAATCGCCCAAAGTAGGAGAATTTTCCTTCCATTTTTCGAACATCATTTTCACTTGTTTCTCAATTACATCAGTCGGAGTTGTATTGCTTGTTTTCAAAATATGAATTCCTATAGCCGTGAAAGTTAATATGTGAGCACGTAAAGCTCTGCTGAAAGCCCTTCAGACATTTTCTTCACTGATTATGCAGCATATGAAGTAGCCCAAAGATCTTTCAAACCACTCCCATCCATGATAAAGCCAATGGCGCCCATATATAACATCAATAAATGGAACCCTTCTAATCTCACAGCAATATTCCTAAATTCAGGATTGCACGACTGCACAATGATAGAGTTAGCTTTGAAATAAGGATGCTGATCGAATGTTACAAAAGTTGTTCTACTTTTATCTCTCTTCGTTTCTTCAACTACATAGAGCAAAGCTGTGTGTAATGTGGTTAAACTGGATGGTGGTGCATTAATGAATGGGAGTCAATTAACATGCGACATCATATATGTAACGTCTCGTGATAAAATTTCATGAAAACCCTGCCATGTTGGAATATTTTCTATTTCGAGAGATTTCGCACATAAATACGCAACATATGATTTTGGAACTTCAGGTTGTACTTTTATATGAAGTTTTGATTTATCAACGAACTCTACACTCTTCAATTCATCAGATTCGTGTAACTGAATGGTATCAATTATATCTTCTTATGTGAAGCAAAAATAGAAGCAGGTGGCATTTCCATCAGCCTTTGGAACCTCCTTCATATTCAACATCCTATTCTGGTGTAATGACTTTAATACCCCCCAAACAGTGAAATGTTTCATGACCATCCGACGTATTTACATTGTGATATATGTTGTCAAAAACGAATTGAATGAAAGAGTTTGGATGCGTTAATTTTGCAGGTTGCCTAATAACGGAAGCTTCATATAATTGAATACTGTGGTATGAAGCCGATACTCCTAATTTACTCGTCTTGTCAATTATCAAACGAGAACCTGTTTTTCTGTAGACATAAGTTCCTACAGCTAACTGAAATTTGGAAATGAATATTCTTGGACGAACAATGGAAATTATGGAATGTGCTATTGTATCACGTTTCACATCTTTACTTGCACTACATTTTGAATCTAGTGAATGGAATAGGGGAGTTTTCAAACTTTCCGGAATTTCAGATATAGTGCTATCCAAGAATTTACTTGAGAGGGGATAAATTTCATAGTTATAATCTTGTTTTTTTTTTTATATCAGCTCCAACGATTTGACCAGCTATCCGTAAATTAAATTTTTTTGATAATTACTGAGAGAATCGGGATTAAAAGCCAATATTTACTAAGCTCCATTATATTGGGAGATTTGTAAAAGAAAACCGGTTGCTACCCACTATGTTATTCGATGATAATGACGTTACTATATTTCTCTTTAATTTTTTTATGAAAGTATTATTGTTGAGAACACTAATTATGATCGGCGCTTCGAAAATCAAGAAATAACAGTCTTGAAGGAGGCTGCCAGTCTTAACAAAGAATGTGATGAACCTTCTTTCCTCCTAAATTTGAATATATTAGGTGCCTGAATTTATAGGGAGCTCGGAATACAATAATTGATATGTTTCAATTTTAGCAGAATCAGTTATTACAGTTGATACAAGAACATATAAGAGCAAAGATAGTTTTTCATGACTTTAAAGTTTAAGTAATAAATTTATCGTGTGTTTTGACCAAAATGTACCAATATACGAACGCATAATTGATAATAGTAATAATAACACAATAATAATATACGAACACAGAAATGACGTTTATTCTACCTATGGAATGACACACTGTAATGCACAAGCTGCAAGACTAATGTACTAGACATACACAATCTATAGATGGGAAGCTCCCTCTTCAATGTTTGCTTTTAAGACTCACCCATGCGGCTGTTGATGAAGTTATTTTCGAAAGGTCATTGTGGCATTATTTTGAGCTAATAGTTGTAAAAATTTCAAATGAGATTTCATAATTATTTTCAATTTGAATATAAACTTGTCCCAATCAGAGTTGAGACATATAAGTTGTCGCAGAATGACAGATTTTTCCACCAATATTTTCAATTTAAGTGTAAACTTCTCAGAGTTCTGACATATATATTGTAGAATGATACAACCATAATATCTATTGAAGACTGGATTCATATTAATAACATTCAGGCGCTAAGAAAAACTAAAATTATAAGATTAAAGCATATTTGCATCTTCAACAACTTCAACAGCTTTGTGGGTAGAACAAAACAACATTTTTATTATCCCATGTTCTATTCCATTGGATATTTGCACCTTTTACACAAAGGAATTAATTTTGGCCGGAATAGAGGTACCTGCTAAGAAAACTCATGAAAAACACTGCAAAGTGTCCTTGACGGATCGGGCCATATTACAATTCCGATACTTTTTAGCTATGATCAATTAATTTCGAGGAATATCGAATTGGGCTTCAATAATTTGTAAACAATCAGGACAGTTATCAATATTTTTCAAGATATTTTTTCGCCAAATATCCTGCTACATATGGGCTTGCCAAATCTATCAATATCAGAAAATCTTGCACCTGGCACTTCCTATACAAGTGGTGGTGCTTTTATAATCATTGGTTGCGATACATTTTTTCAATATGAAATTTTTTTAGAGTATCCTGGGCTTCTGAAGAATCATCCTCTTCGCAATTTGCCCCTGGACAGTGTGGTGACATAAATATATTTATTATGTGATAAAGGTGTATCGGGTGAATCCACAAGTAGCAATAGGAAATGAAAGAATATGGTACTTTCCGACACGTGTTTCTGTTTGTGTACCACTTTTATCTATTTTGTTCTCTAACCATCTCCTTATTCCTAAGGTTACCTTGCCCTGACGAAGCTAATCAGCAGATACATGTGTCGGCAAGTACCATCTTCTTTCATTTCCTTCTGCTACTTGTGGATTCACCCGATATACATTTTCTTCATATATGTAATCTCCACGTTGAATTTAATGTTTTAATTATTTATAATGAGGGTCTTCAGTGCAGAAACAAAATGGGACATTTCTATTTTTTTATAATTTCTCATAAAAAAACAAATCAATTCACCTCAACTTCCTTGTATCTATCATTAACGGTTTCCGAGTTATAAATTATTTTAAGAAATTTTAGCTTAAATTTGAGAGTTACGAAAATGACTATATTTCTCTCAATATTTGAGATTTTAGTTCGAAATTTGGCACGACGTTATATAATAGTTTGATCTACCCTACTGCCTTCGAATCCAAGTGATCAGTTATACAGACCAAAAAAAATTACCATTTGTCAATAACAAAATTGTGAAAAACTCTGTTTTTTCAAATTAGACACCTTGTATATTTTTTCATTTTTAGAATCAGAACAACTTATTCTACAATTTTTCTATTACATTCCCTATACCTATCTTGCTTGGATTCCAAGTTATCTGCGTTTATTGTATTTCAGGTTGATTTAATATTCTTTAATTCCTTTGTATTGAGGTTTCCTCTGTGCCCTCTATGTCTATAGATCAACATGTCTATGACTCAATTCGAATCATAGAAAACCGTAATTCAAAATGACATTAATTAATCTTAGAGTTTTGCAGGAGTTATTGTAAAAATAATGGCACAAGAAGAATATACAAATGCCGTTATTATGAAATATATCCTCGAATGAATCGAAAGAAGATTTCAAGGTTAAGAACAAATTCTCTAATTTTGGGTCAGATTTGAAAGAACAAAATAAAGTTTTACCCAAAACCGCTAATACTGAGGAAAGTCAAATAAATGTTTTTGCATATTTTGAAGCTTATCCTAATGCGTCTATAAGATGCTCCTCGAGGGATTTAGGAATTAGCAGATCTTCGGTACAAAGGATATTATCCGAACATGGAATGCATGATTTCAAATACATGAGGGTTCAGGAATTGAGATCTGAAGATTTTCAGGGAAGAGTTTTATTTTGTGAAAGAATTCTCACCCATATACAAAAAGACCCAAATTTTTTATCCAAAATTATCTGGAGCGATGAATGAAAATTTACGAGGGAAGGAATGTTCAATAGAAAAAACCGACATTTTTGGGCGTCACAAAATCCACATATTATTCTGGAATCTGGGCATCAAGTAAATTTTGGGTTCAATGTTTTTGCAATATTGATGGACAATGAAGTGAAATATTTCATTTATGATGAAAATCTCAACTCTGAGAGATACATCAATATAGTGGCTTCGGTGACCCCTGTTTTTAAAAAAGGAGATAAGTTGTCCGCCAAAAATTATAGGCCAATTAGCCTCCTCTCTACCGTGTCTAAGGTGCTTGAGAGGATAGTCTACGGTCATATTGTGCAATTTGCTTCTGTACACGAACTTATTCCTGTAGTTCAACATGGTTTTCTCACTGGACGATCAACTCTGACGAACTTGTTGAGCTGTGTTAATGAATGGACAAAAGCTTGGGATTTGGGATTGCCGATTGATGTGTTGTACTTGGACTTCACTAGAGCCTTCGACAAGGTTCCTCATCGGAGACTACTACACAAACTGCAACATCTGGGCATCCGAGGTGAGATTCTGTCTTGGATAGGAGCTTTCCTATCAAATCGATCACATAAGGTTAGAGTCGGTGAATCTTTTTCGGCAGATGTGCCGGTTACTTCTGGGGTGCCACAGGGATCCATACTGGGCCCTTTATTGTTTTTGCTATTCACTTCTGACCTGCCTAGTCTCCTTCGCTCTACATGCTCAATGTTCGCCGATGACACCAAGATCTATAACTATCCCATCTCCGAGGCTGGCAGTCTGCAGTGTGATCTGGATGTTATCTGTGAGTGGTGTAATGAGTGGGGGTTACCCCTGAGTATGGAAAAGTGCCGCGTCCTTCATATTGGGAGAAGAAATCCGCGTATGACATATTACCTTGATGGTGAACCCATGAGGGTGGTGGCCAGTCACTGTGATCTGGGCCTGGTGATCACCGAGGATCTGCAGTGGTCCGAACATATTTCTTATGTATGTGCAAAGGCTAAGCGATCAGCATACTGTATTTACAAAATGTTCAAGGGCGGTGATGTTAATACTATTCGGACCCTTCTTACCACATATGTGAGGCCCATCCTGGAGTATGTCGGTCCGGTCTGGTCGCCATCCACGGTGCGCGATGCATCCATGCTTGAGTCTGTTCAGAGGTGGATGACTCGTTTTCCTATGGGCTTGATAGACCATCTGAAATATTGTAGAAGAATTTGTTGATCAGTTGCCCCTTCAAATAAACATTCAATGTTGGTATCAGCAAGATGGAGCTGGTCCACATTCAACTGCCCGAGTTTCCGCAGAATTGAGAAAGATTTTCAATGATCGATGGTTTGGGCGTATGGGTCCTTGGGATTGGCCGGCAAGATCGCCAGATCTATCCCCTGTCGATTTCTATCTCTGGCCTAGGATCAAAGAAATCGGAATGAAATCCGAAATGCTACAACAAGACGTGTGAATAAGCGAATCCTGAAATCCTTTCACCGTAGTTTTATCGCTCCCTTTTTTTTTTTCAAATAATCGATCTGTTTCATTGAAAAATTCTGTGCGTTATTTTGTTCGAAAGTCGATAGAATTGTAACATTACTTTCTATCCCCCAAAAAATTTAATTCACTATAATATTCGTGCCATTTTGCTCAGTTTTAGGTATTCTGGGTAAAACTTTATTATGTTTCAATACTGAACCAAAATTTGAAAGAATTGAAAAGTTATAAGCATATTAAGTTTCCACATTGGGCAAATACCCCTCTGTAGTCCAGTTTAGTTTGAATGAAATATACCTTCCACAGCATACACTATTGAATCTGAATTGTTTGAAAACATTATTTTCCCTCTAAAAAATTATTCACTCACCCATGTTTCATCCGATGAGGTCCATATTCAAAAGGTAGATATGAAATACTAATTTTCTGGTAAAAAAATTCAACACACTAAACATTTTTGTTGTTCTACCATAATTTCCTTCTACTTCAAGATTATAAACCTCAGAATTATTGGATGTTATCATCATATATTTGTAATTTTCTTCTTAAAATTTCCATCATGAAAACCATCATTTCTATGAAAACTTCCAAGGCATGAGGTTGTCACATTGCATTTTTTTCAGTCAAGGCCGGTAAAAATCATCTATGATTTTCCAAACACTGATATTTCTGAAGTTTATTCTCCTTGACAGAGACCAGTGAACAGTATATGAGGTCTCTTGATATCATACTGTTAAAAATATGAAAATACATACATACAAACATCAATTAATGATGTCACAATGAATATCTATTTTAAAGTGATATTACTTTGCTTGATGAATATTTTCTGTACTGAATCCCAATAACAATTTACTTGGATAGATTACAAGTATTCCCAGATTTAGGTGTGCGATTATACTTGCTTGAAGAAATTGAGTTTGATCACCTAAATTTGTTTCTGAAAAAAATGTAGTTAAATCGTTAATATTAATCTATTCTGTTTAGACTATAATTAATTACTGAACATACGTAAATTTTTGGTTTTTATAATCAGAGTATCTGTTTTAATTATGTAAACAAAAACATAAATATTGAATAATGATTATTCATAGATTATGTCAAATTTTAATACCTTACCAAAGAATATTAATTTATTATCGAACCCCAGGATTAATAAATGTAAAGTTTTTTTTTTAATAAAGATAATATCTGTAACCATTAATGGTCTTCAGTTATAAATTTTCTCAGAATATCTAGAGTGAATTAATATCATATTAAAATGTTATTATAACGTCTCTGTGGTGGGTAGTTCCCAATAAAATAGTGTTCTGTGGTTCCTTGTTGTTTTGATTCTGTTTAAGACTGTCAACAGTTATTTGTACCTTTCTTAAAAAAAAAAATGTGGATAATTTCGATAGTTTGAAGTTATTCAATTCGGTATGAAATGATTATGGTCAGAAAATGCATTCTATTCTTATCTTTCTTGTTTATGAGCCTATAGCTTCCAGTTTCAATATTGGTAGAATTTTTATTAACCATGCATCATAACAAACATTCAGAAATATTAAATTTGTGAACCAGGTCGAATCGGTGTATGAAATAAAGATGTCAAAAAAGGTACAAAACAAATCTAGGAGACTGGGTTCGAAGTTTTTAAAACTCATATGAGCTTAATTTGAAGCATTCCTATGTTAGAATAGATATAATTTGATGAACCCTGAAAGTCTGAAACTGTAAGACCCAGCTCTTCATAATAATAATAATGATACTTTATTGGTCCTGTGAGACATTTAATAATGTGTAGGACAAGTCACAAAAAAAAGAAGTGAAATACAATCTTGTGCAATCGACAACAATATGAACACCAGTGGAATCATATGAGAGAGACGGAGAGGTATTCCTCAATACTATAGTAGGTACCTTTAATCAACAACGACTTAACTTCTTTCTTGAATTGTCTCAGAATCAATGAATGATCTGATTATATTACTTAAATGATTGTAGAGCTTCGCTCCTAAATAAGAAGGTGCTGTTTCGTACTTTGTTGTATGATGTCGAGAAATGCATAAATCATTTCCATGCCTGGTTTCATAATTGTGAAAATCTGAACATTTTTTGAAATATTGTATATTTTTATGAATGTACAATAAGCAGTTTAAAATGAAAATACATGGAAACGTCAGGATTTTAAATTTTTTAAATAGTGGATGGCAGGAATCTAAAGGTTTAAGATCAAAAATGAACCTTAAAATCTTCTTTTGACAGATGAAGACACGGCCTACCCCAACCGATGACCCCCACAGAACTACATTATAATTCAGGTGGCTGTATACCATACTGTAATATATACCTAATAAGGCATCTACAGGGAGAGCACTTTTGAGTCGCGATATGGCATAAATGGATTTGTTCAACCTTTTACAAATTTCATCAATTTGATTAGTCCATATAAGGTTGTTATCAACATAAATGCCAAGGAATTTAACACAATCGGTGGACTCAAGATACCCCTCGGAATGGTGAAATAGTACAGATTCATTAGACGGAGTTATGCGGTTTTGGAACTTGAGAATATGAGTTTTGGTCAAATTTATAATCAAGTTGTTACGATAACACCAATCTCTGAAAGATTGGATTACAGATTCACACATTATCTTTAGCTCCTCCAGACTCCTGCTCTAATTGCAATCGAGGTGTCGTCCGCGAAGAGTAACAGGATGCAGTATAAAATGTGGTTAGGCAAATCGTTCACAAATAGAATAAATAAAAGAGGTCCAAGAACCGAACCTTGAGGAACTCCAAAGTTGGTTTGGTAAAATTTTCGATGACTCAGAAAGCTCTTCACCCAATCCAGAAAAATCCCTCTAAAACCCAATTGATACAGCTTTTCCAATATAAATTCATGCTGCAAAGTATCAAACGCTCTAGAAAGATCAAAGAATATCCCCGCTACGTGAGCACCTTCATCCATAGAAGAATACACGAACTCCAGAAACTCACAGCAAGCGGTCAGGGTTGATCTTCCACATCTAAAGCCATGCTGACAACTTGAGAGAATTGAAAATTTTTCAAGGTAATTGTATATTCTTCCGTAGATTACCTTTTCGCATATCTTAGACAATTGGCTGAGGATGGAAATAGGGCGGTAATTAGCAATATCATGAATATCATCCTTTTTGTGAATTGGTATAATCTTTGCTACTTTAAGGATAGATGGAAAGATGCCTGTCGAAACAGATTCATTGATGAGAACATGTTCAGATATCAAAGGAGACAGCAGTTTCAAAATTCTCGGAGAAATCAAATCCGGACCCACGCTGACATCAGCTTTCAGGTTGCTAATGATGCATGAAATCTCACTGGACGTCACTGGAAAGAAGAAAAAATTGTAAGGCAGCATACGATGCATGGTACATGCATAAAGACAAGTCTTCAATTCAATAGGTCCTGACGGAAAATACATTACCTATTTCAGCGGTCATCATGAAAATATACCGAAGTACCTAGGTGTGTGATGGAAATCTTTTTCTCTATTTATTATGGAATATTACTCTGGATTAAATATTAAACAAGGTGCTAGACATCATTAATAATGAATACAGCAAATGGCAATTTAGATTTTGTACTTAATGTAAGATAAAAATTGTTCAGTGGTTAATTTCATCTATAGTGTTTAGTGGTGGAACCATAGACTGGAGAGATTTCCTCAACCTTTTGTAGAAATATTTAATAAAGACATAAAATATGGCAACATTGAACAAATCTGATTATTGAATTATTTTAGTAGAGTTGGATTTGGGAACATCAGAAAATTTGGACAAAATTATATCGATATAATTCCTTTCGAATTCAAATATCTCAAGAATGGTGCTATTTAGGAGAAAAGATGAAGAATGATTATATCTGCAAAAAAGACTACTGATTCCAGGAAGTACAAGATGAACCTTTAGTTCAAGCGATATTTGTTTTCCATGCGATTTATCCAATCTGTAGAGTAGTAGTGAGTAACCCACAAGAAATAGAATAAATCTATTGATGCCAAAATATGCATGACTGTTATAAAAAACCTTCTACAAGAGATCATTTCAATTGATATTGTCGCTTGAATATAACAGGTGAAAATGCAATTTTTTTATGAAATTTCAACACCCTATATCTTTTGAACGGGATCAAATTTAGAAAAATGTTATAGGTAGAAAATGTTTCGTTTCACGTAAAGAACCTATGGTTAAAATTAACGTAGTGGTCAAAGACTCACCCTGTATATGGGACAATTAATTATTGATGAGATGAGGTATTGTTTCTTCTGCGTATCCACATTAACAAATTGCGCTTGGAACTGAGTTCCATCTGAATAGCATGATATTGGTACGACCATGACCAAATATAAATTGAAAAGTGAAGGAGCTAGAACTAATCCTTGTGGAAGAACGTTTTTCAATTTTTTGAAATTGCTACAAAAACACGAAACCTTCTGTAAGATAACATATTTTCTAATAATCTTATCATTTTTCCACACTTCAAATGTGTATAGAGTTTGAAAATTTGTCCATCTTTCCACACAGTGTCATATGCCGAAGATAAATAAATCAGTGAAAGCAACTTCTGTTTTCAAACTGTTATTGAATCCTGATTCTATGAAAGTTGTAAGGCTGAGAACCTGATATGAACAATATCTATTTTTCCTAAAGCCTTCCTGGAAATTTGGTAGAGCATTTTCTATAGAAGATTCAATTTTAAAAAGAATTAACTTTTGTAATATCTTGAAAGGAACACTCTATAAACTGATTGGTCCATAACTACTAGGATCACAAGGATCTTTTCCTCGTTTCAAAATACCTACCACTTTAGCATTACGGATTTCGGAAGGGAAGTTTCCTAATTTCAGAATATTGTTATAGAAAGACAATAACCAAGATAATGCCTTTTTTCCTAAATTTTTTATGAATTGAGGATAAATTTCGTTAAAATCGGATACTTTCCGAGATTTAGTAGACTTAATTGCAGCCCTCAATTCATCTATTTTGATTGGTTCTATGAAAGAATCATAAGAAAAATTAATTGATAATACATAATGTGCATAAATTATACGGAAGTACCATATTTATGATTTAACTTTGGGGGATGAAAAAAAAATATTACCTTCTCTTCTATCAGTACAACATCCTATGAACAGAAAACTCTTCCTGAAGCTCAACAATAGATTCAATTGATAATTAAGGATTCCTCATTTCACAAATGACGCCAGATGGTGTGACAACCCCGTTTGGCTGTGTCAAACTCCATAATTTTTTAAACGAAATTTTATAAGTGCGCTCACACTCCTCCTGAAGCCCGATAATGAATTCCATTGGTAATAAAAGATTCCTCATATCACAACGAACCCCTTTAATAACCTCAGAATGTGCGATAACCCCTCGTTCGATTTCAATTTTCAAAGTCGTTCGTACCCCCCCTGATCGGTGACACTGGATTTCGTCTGTTGCTAATCAGTCACATTATATACAGGGTGAGTCTTTGACCACTGCGTTAATTTTAACCATAGATTCTTGACGTCAAAAGAAACATTTTCTTCCTATAACATTTTTCCAAATTTGGCCCCATTCAAAAGATATAGGGTGTTGAAATTTCATAAAAAAATTGCATTTTCACCTGTAATATTCAAATGACAATATCAATTGAAATGATCTCTTGTAAAAGGTTTTTAATAACACTCGTGCATATTTTGGCATCAATAGATTTATTCCACTTCTTGTGGGTTTCTCACTACTACTCTACAGATTGGTTAAATTGCATAAAAAACAAATATCGCTTGAACTAAAGGTCCGTATCTCGTACTTCCTGGAATCATTAGTCTTTTTTGCATATAAAATCATTCCTCATCTTTTCTCCTAAATTGCACCATTCTTGAGATATTTGAAGTTGAAAGGAATTGAATCGATATAATTTTGTCCAAATTTTCTGATTTTCCCAAATCCAACTCTGTGCTGAAATGATTCAATAATCAGATTTGTTCAATGTTGCCATATTTTATGCCTTTATTAAATATTTCTACAAAAGGTTGGGGAAATCTCTCCAGTCTATGGTTCCACCACTAAACACTATAGATGAAATTAATCACTGAACAATTTTTTTCTTACATTCACCACAAAATCTAAATTGCCATTTGCTGTATTCATTGTTAATGATGTCTAGCACCTTGTTTAATATTTAATCCAGAATAATATACCATAATAAATAGAGAAAGTTTTCCATCACTCTTCGGTATATTTTGACCGTTGAAATAGGTAAAGTATTTTCTGTCAGGACCTGTTAAATTGAAGACTTGTCTTTATGAAGAGCTGGTTCTTTATAGCTTTAGACTTTCAGAGTTCATCAAATTATATCTATTCTAACATAGGATTGCTTCAAATTAAGCTCATATGAGTTTTAAAAACTTCGAACCCAATGTCCTAGATTTGTTTTATACCTTTATTATCTTTATTTAATACACCGATTCAACCTTGTTCACAAACTTAGGAGATAATAGAATTTGACTTAGTTTTGATATTTCTGAATATTTGTTATGATGCATAGTTAATTAAAATTCAATCAATATTGAAACTGGAAGCTATAAGCTCATAAACAAGAAAGATTAGAATAGAATGCATTTTCTGACCATAATCATTTCATACTGAATTGAATAATTCAAAACTATCGATATTCGATATTTTCCACATTTTTTTGAAAGAAATAACTACAAATAACTGTTGACAGTTTCAAACAGAATCAAAACAACAAGGAACCACAGAACACTTTTTTATTTGAAACTACCCACCACAGAGACGTTATAATATTTTAATGTGATAATAATTCACTCTAATTATTCTGAGGAAAATTATAACTAAAGATCAGTAATAGTTACAGATGTTATGTTTCGTTTAAAAAAACATTGCAAATATTAATTTTTTCTCTCCTGGTGTTTGGTAATAAATTAATATTCTATGGTAAGGTATTGAAATTTGACATAATCTATGAATAACCATTATTCAATATTTATGTTCTTGATTACGTACAGATACTCTGATTATAAAAATCAGTAATCAGTAATTATAGTCTAAACAGAATAGATTCATACTAATGATTTAACAAAAAATTTTTATTAAAGAACACCTAGTTGATTTTTCAAAATCAAATTTAGGTATTTCTTCAAGAAAGTATAATTGCACACCTAAATCTGGAAATACTTGTAATCTATCCAGGTAAATTGTTATTGGGATTCAGTACAGGAAATAATCATCAAGCAAAGTAACATCACTTTAAAATGATTATTGGTAGAGACATCATTCATTGTCGTTGAAGATTTCGAAAAAGATTTTCATATTTTTAACCGTATCAAGAGACCTCATAGACTGGTGTCTCTGTCAAGGAGAAGAAACTTCAGAAATATCAGTGTTTGGAAAATCATAGATGATTTTTTCTGGCTTTCAGTGAAAAAAAAAGCACAGTGACAACCTCTTGCCTTGGGAGTTTTCATAGAAATGATGGTTTTCATGATTTGGAAATTTTAAGAAGAAAATTACAAATGTATGATGATAACATCCAATAATTCTGAGGTTTTTTTGGAATTTCTCTCTAGAAAGGGATGGTTTATAATCTTGAAGTAGAAAGAAAGAATGGTAGAACAACAAAAATCTATGTTTATGGTGTTGAATTTTTTTTAACAGAAAATTAGTATTTTGTATCTTCCTTCTGGATATGGACCTCATCGGATGAAACATGAGTGAGTGAATAATTTCATAGAGGGAAAATAATGTTTATAAACAATTCAGATTCAATAGTGGATGCTGTGGAAGGTAATTTTCATTCAAACTAAACTGGACTACAGAGGGGTATTTGCCCAATGTGAAAACTTAAAATGCTTATAACTTTTCAACGAAGCTGAATATAGAAAAACCGTAATGGAAAAAGTGTTTCTTTTGATCTCAAGAACCTATGGTTAAAATTAACGCAGTGGTCAAAGACTCACCCTGTATATCATCTGATATCCATTCAAGATATGTGTAAACGCATGTTCTGGAATTTATCTTAACCTATGGAATTGTCCTTTCAAATTATTTAAATTCCATTCGTACAATCCCAAGCCCACTCCAATGGATTACACCGAACAAATTCCATTATGGGTGATATCATAAATATCGAACTTATTCTCATCACAATACAGTATGAAAATGGCTTTCTAAGCTTTAAGTAAATTTCGTAACATTAAGCATTGGATTTTCCTAAACACGTAATTTGGACTGAAAAAACAAATTTATTATCTGATAACTCAACAAGCCAACAGCTAAAGATCAGAAGCAAATCATTCAATAAAACTAATTATCAGCCGGGATGAACAGTTACGGGGCACCTGCTAAGCGTATCTACCTGTTAAGGGCCCGTTCGGTAAGGGCGGTAAAAGTGTGGATGAAATTCGATGCTGTTTTCACAGTCGTTTTGAGATATAGGTTTGTTCATTCATCGTGGCTTTCGTATTAGTATCACCCTGTTCCAGAGTATGGGAAAAGACTCTAGAACAAGGGCGCAAAAGCTCCTGACCTAACGTCAGTGATTTTTAATTTATTTTTAGCAATAAAAAATTTAGCTTTTATTTGTCAATGTTGATCAGACCATGGAATTTTGAGCTCAAGTATTCAAAGACAATTTTTTCTTTTCAGGAAGACAGTTAGAAGTGATACTCGTTGGCCCGTGTCTCAATTAGAGGTTTGTTTCCTGCCAGAATTCTCCGTCATAGCCTCGACCAATAAAGATAAGTATGAAATATTAGAAGAAATCGGCAGGGGATCCTTTAGCAAAGTTTATAAGGTGCGACATACTGAGAACGGAAATTTCTTCGCTCTGAAAGTCCTCTCCAAATCAAAGGTGAGTAAATATTCCACCTACTTCTGTGGTTTAGTTTATTACATACTCAGGTAATTCAAATTAGATCATATATCTCACAAGGTATTACATAACAAGAGGTAATTACCTTATAATCAACGTTTACAAAATTTTAAATACTGGGAATTTCATCTCAGACCAGCCACTCCGTATATTCCTGATGCTATTGTGATTGAAAAATTTCCGAAATCCGTCCAATTTTGGTGGACTACTTTTTGCGTATATTCAAGGTTTGAACGCCTTGAGAGGAGGCGCTTCAGCCCTTCAAACTTGAATAGGGAAGGTAGGTTCGGAAAGCAATGACGTCAGTTAGATGGCTTTGACGCTCTTCCTAAGCTACTGGCCAGTAATTATTCAAACTTTAAATCATCAAATCTCCGAAATTTGAGACGTGTTGACTGTTGAAATTAACAAGAATGCCGAAATAATTGAATGCATAACGGGCATGATTCATATCCAAATATATATATACAATATATATTCTTTGGAACTTTTGGCTGACAATATTTAGTTAGCAAATAATAAAGCATATAGAACTTCAATCTGGGAATTCTATTTTGTGGAAAATATGAAATAACATATCCAAATAAGAACTAATAAGTTTGATGAAACTGAATAGAAAAAAATATTAAATTTTAACAGAATATTTCGACCAAAAATTTTTTGTTTATCGAAACTACTGGGCTGTTTTAACCGAATAACTGAATTAGCCGAAATATTCAAACCGTCAAAACCACTCTGTTTAGTTCTTAAGGTCATTCCGTTCGTCAGTCGTCATCCTCAAGGACGGACATAACCGGTTTTTGCTGAATTTAAGGATGCAATTTCTACCATAGAGCTCATTTGATTCTCTGTATAACCGTAAGTGTCCGGGCTTCAAGAATATTTAAAGCCTGTAGATTTTAACGAATAATATTATAAATAATCGCATTCCTCAGATTTCAAATAGATTGTGTCTTCCATAAACGCTTAACAAGCACTTGAATTTGTAACATCTTGCATAAGGTGTAGTGATAATAAATTTGAATAGACCGACAATACGCTACACAATATATTATTTCTTTATGTGCAAACCATTATTGCCAAATCGTCAGCTCAAAAGATGTATTTTAATTAAGGTAAGCACGAAAAATGAGGTTATTTGTTCTACTGAATGTCACCCTGCTAACGTTAGGATAGAAAATTTGGTTTGGTTTTTGGTATCAAACTGAGGACTTCACTGCGAGCGATAGGAGCCTTAGCCCAGTCCTACATTGGAAGCGGATTTAGTCTGGCCAGCCAACCGGACCCGATTTGATTCTCTTTAGAGCAGTCCAGACCAGATCGAACACTGCCTCCAATGTAGGAGGACAATACGTTTTCTTTGTTTTTGTTTCCTTCAGACCCAGCCAGACCCGTCCAGACTGTCTGATCTGGAGAAATTCCGCTTCCAATGTAGGACTGGCCTTAGACGCAAAATAACTGAGATACTCAACTCAACTTAATTTAATCAAATGAAATATCACTCAATCTCTTCCATTATTCAATTTTCAGATGTTGTTGCGAAACTGCTTAGGGGTGGCTCTTTTATGCTTTTAATGAATGTCAAAAGATATATTCCCCAAAAAATCAATCGGCTAGTTTCGGCAAATTTTGCCAATCACTATGGTATAAGAATTACAGTCATGGCTCATTCAAGCTTCAAAAAAGAGGTTCAACAAGATTACGATTTTCATACACCCTTGGATTAGTTCCGCCATATTGGTGCGCGATTTCATTTGGACATTTGTTGAAATTTTCATTTGCTTTGTGTACCTTAAGAAAATACTAACTATATAAATACATGCAATCAAATATCACCCATACCCTTCAAGTATTCATTAGCCAGAGCAAACATCTAATGTTTCCACTATATTGGTGTTATTTATATGTCAAAATAGGGGTGCCATTTTTTTCTTTCTCGATTGCATGTCTCTTTATCCTATCTCGATGAATATCAACGCTTCTCCCCTATTCAATTCTAAATGGTCTATTAGGAGGCGTATCCCGTTCCAGCCTTAAACATACGTCGAAGGAAATCCCTTGGAACTAAATCATTCGACGTATTTCCGAAAATTTTTCCAGTCAATATGGGATAAAAAAATACATGGTGTTCTGAGATGAAACATTCTGTATACAATTTATAGAGACTGTTTAACTAATAAAATACATCATAATGTTCGAAGTTGCCCATAAGAAGTTTTTATGCAACCAAGAAGTATGTCCTCGTTCCGTTTTCACCTTGATTAATTTAACACTCTCTGATTTTTCAGAAGGTTAGAATGTTTTTAATATGGTTAATATACCGTTGTCTCTCAACAAGAACTTTGTTTTCAAAACAAAAAATATTGATGACTATGTTTCAAATTTTTATTGTATAACAAAAAGAAAAGTTCGGCAATTATAAATGAAAAATTATATCTGGCAAATGTCCACCACAACCACGCTGACAGAAGTAATGTCTTTTTGGCAAAATGTCGGATCTATTTCGGCTATCACACCACAGATTTCGAGTTTTAAGGCTGCAATCGATTCGATTGGCTCCGTATAGACTCTGTCCTTAAATCTCAAGATCTGACAGGCCATTAACAGCTGAATTTCGTGAAATTATGCGACCAACAAATTTGGTTGAAATATATTGATCGTCTCATTGGCTGGCTGTGTGACAAGACCACATAGCGCACCATACAGTGACACCGTGAGCATGCAGAGGCTTTTCCATGATCGCTCTAGGATTTTCATAAACCTTAATGCGGCAATTTTGCTTCTTGACGTACCCTGACAAGTGAAATTGGGCACTATTGCGCAATAGCGCAACAAGCAGAAAACGCCATTAGAATCCAAACAGAGATACAATCGAGTAGAGCAGTTTGTAGCTTTCAACATATGGGAACGAGCATTTTGAAAGGCCTCACTGTCACATTACATACGCTACCGTTCCAGAAAAATACCGCAATTTTATAACTGAGGTTCTTGACAATGCAGTCATTGGAACCGCCCCACCGGTCACTCTAGGAGAGTCTAGAGGAACAGGAACGGAGCCGATTGTGTAGACGGTATTTAAATTCAAACGAACGGCAGATTTAAATTATCTGAGATGAAAGAATACAATGTCTGATACATAAGGCGAGTATTGTATCAGAAAACGATGTAATTCACCTATGCAAACCATTTTTTTAAATTTCTGATCGATATAATGAATATAAGTATATTATTTCGTTCGACAGTACTTTTCAATCGATGACTACTTACTAGTTACTCGGAGTCATCGTTGATGGGTACTTACATGACGGAAATTGAAAAGTAAACTTTTCTTTAGTAGAGAATACCCTTCACTGAGCTGTACAACATCTATGAAATAATTATATCGAACATAAAATGGTCAACTAAACCCAATCCACGAAAAAACTAAAGTGAACAACATTTCTTTCACAAATAAAAATGTTATAATTAGCAGATAGCGCCTGAATGCTCATCCTGTATATTTATCCTACTGGGCGAGAATAACGAACTTTTTACGTCATGTCGCCGTTCGTAAAGTAAAAACTATTAAACAAAGAAGGTCGAGGGAATATCATTTTATACGTAAGTTTTTATTGAAATTATCCGACTGATCATACCGCATGGCATTGTTTATCTGCTCAGTGGCGTGTTGTTTACTTTCCACAGTAATATGATTCTTTTTAGTTTCCCAAAATCATTTGATATGAGGACAGTTTGGACTGATATTTTGAGTATAGATTCTGAAGCTATAGATTTATCTAAGAAATTGATATGCTCTATACATTTCATGTTCATTTTAATTTTATACCAACTATCCCTCAGATGCACTACTTTCTACGCCAATGAACTAAAAGTATATAAATGGCGGACGAAAAATTAGCCACTTCGCGCATCTCGAAGATCATTCTCACTTGTCACGCTAACAAAGCGACACCATGCGGTTGGTCGCTCGAACTAATTTTCTCATTTAGCGGGAAAGCGGCTCATTTAAATTCATACCTCTTGTGAACTATTATTTCCAAGCTAATTCGAGCCAAAACTGAAGTCGAGTAAATGATATCTGATTTGGATCATTTACACAACTTCAAAATGGTTCGAATTAACTAATGCTTATTTTATAGAGGAGGGAATTTGGTGAAGAAAAACAGAAACTTTTAACAAATTTTTACAATATTTATAAACTGAAAATGTTCAGGAAATGAATTCAGTCAAAATACCTGTAGATGTTAGAGATATATTATCCTATTTATCACATATAAAGATTAATCAGCACATTATCAATACTACTTACAGATACGAGGTAAGCATAACCTATAGAAGATTAGATTGAATTTCATTAAAATCGAACTAATAAACTACATCTTAAAAGCATTCATTCGAACTAAACACAGTCACTGTGTAATGTTTTCAATCTTTTCTTCCTTCTATGATACAATAGTGATCAGTTGAATCAGAACGAACGAACACTGCTAATACGTTCATTATATTCTAATGTCACAACTCACTGTGTTTTAATATTAACTGAGAAGGTTATTCTTCAACATCGTGAAATGTCGAGGAGTTTGTTTTTGGATACATTGACTGATTAGATTCCCCAAGTTGTGAAACTAAAGAATATAGTTTAAGAAAATTTTAATAATGAGTAAATAAGGAAATTTAAGTGGTGTGATTAATAATTTATATCTTACATCTGTCATCTGGGACCTCAAATCCAGATTGAGTTTCACTCAGATCTACTCATTCCATATCCTCACTACCTGCAAAATAAATTGATAATAAAACTATTGAATAGTCAACATCCAACTTATTAATGTGAAATTCAGAATTTTATAGCATTCATGACATTATTGAAAGTTTAAAATACAGAAATCCCTAGAAACCTGCTGCGTCAGTCTCATTTCTATAAAAAGTTGGTAATGCATTTGGAGTCAGCCTTCTGGTACCAGGTAAGATGCATTTCTCATCAAAATGATAGTGGCAATTCTGTTTTAAAATTTGGGAAACAACGTCATCGGGGAGTGTTAATTCTGCAACCAGGTACTGCGCATTTAGTAAGACCCATATTTGATGACTACCACTTATTGAAAATACTTTAACTCACGTCAAAAACTTAGCTCAACTTGCAACTAACACTGAACAACACGAAATGAATTATTATTATACCTGTGCTGTTTCTCTTATATTAGTGATTCCCAATCGTGACGGATGTTGTTGATGTTGAACGAAAATAATTTTTTTCAAACATGAAATTAAGTTCCGTTGTCTGTCTACTATAATAATTTACGACAAACGATTATTGGAAAAAATTATAATTTCTGCAGTATTTTAACCAAACAATTCAAGATGGTATAAACATGATAAATAGTTAAATCTATGGTTTTGAGATTGCAGTTTTCTTCAGAAATAGCGGCTGACCTGACCAAAAATGATAGTCGCTCGAACTAAAAGGGCCGTGACCAGTACGTTCTATTAAGTTGACGGTCTACAGAGATACTTTATTTTCGGTCCCGGGTAGACGTTCCATAGGGTATTTTGGAAGCGTTCCCTTGATTCGCGCATCGACAGGGTATTTTGAACCTGTAGGTTTGTACGGTATTTTCGGTAACGCTCCGGGCGTTCCATTGGGTTTCATTGATTCGCGACATCGATTGGGTATTCTGAACCTGTGTAGTTGATACGATTTTTTATCGGAGTAACGCTCCGGGCAGAAGTTCCATAGTAGGTTATATTGGAACTGTTCCATTGATTCGCGACAGGGTATTTTGTAACCGCATCGTTGGAGCAGTATTTTCAGGATAACGGTTCGATTAGAAGTTACAGAGGGTATTTAGGAACCGCTGATTGTATCGCGACAGCGTATTTCGTAACCGCTGGGCCGAAACGGTATTTTGTGAGTACTGTTTCTATTTCAGTCTGTATTTAGTTTACTATTGAAAATTGAATTTGCTTCGGCGACCTGTGCAGGCTTGAAAAACTGCGACATACACGCTCCGGTCGACCTGCGCAGATATACATGTACAGTTTTTCCTCTACGGTCGACCGGAGCGTGTATGCCTTGCATTTTAAACGAAAATAATAAACTGTGAGAGTTGATATTTTTAATTTGAGGTATAGGTTTTTTCATTCATCGTGCCGGTTGTATTAGCATCATACTGTTCCAGAGTAAGGGAAAAGACTCTAGAACAAGCGGGCAAAAGCTCCTGAACCCACGTCAGTGCTGTTCTAAATTTTTTTAATGGATTCATTTCTTGAAGAAACTATTTAGATGACTGAGGTATATGAGTACCTGTGCGTGACATTCAAGATATAAATTATTCTATAAATTTGCTAATATGAAAACTTAAAGCATGAGTAATATTAGAACCGACTATTGAAAGAGTCGTATCTCCTTCAGGTAGAGTCAAACGGATACGTCATCTTAGATCACTTCTGGTTGTTTTCGAAACAAGTCTCTTAGTACCATATCGTCTCTCCTAATGAACATATTTGGATAAATTTCCATAAGAATCTAAATTTTCGACCGAACAACTAATGTCCTCTTGACATTAGCTTGTATCGAAAATTTTACAAAATCTTCTTTGTTTAAAACTTATCACTTTTCAGCACTTCACCAGTCTCCTTCCATTTAAAAATATGTTATAAAATTTGTTTATTTGATGGACGCATATTAGGGTAAAAGTGGTATCGATCGTATTGTTTGGAATCTCTGATGAAGTTATCCGTGGTTAAACTCGATTCTGCCCGTTCGTAGAAACTATTTTGTCCGAACGGAGTCATTATGATATTCGTTACACTCTATAGAGTTTAAATATTCTCGAAAGCTGGGTACTTTTGCTATGTCAGATAATTCATAATTGATGAGTTCTTTTGAATGGTTATAAAACTTTATACGTATCTATGAATCTCTACGTGCTCGATAGCGTTGTACCGTGTCTTCTATACGACTACCTCAAATCCCAATAGCAGTTGAAGTAAATAGCGCATGTCGTTATCCATTTTCCATAACGGTCAAATCGGCCCAATAATTGTCCTTCTCTCTTCAAATAAAAATTTTTTCTGTATGTAATTTCATCATACTCATTAGTCCTAATTCTTATTTGGATATCAATGATGCCCGTTATCAAATCAATTATTTCGGCGTACTTGTCAACTTAAACTGCTTGTAAATTTGAACAGTTAATACGTCTTTGATACGCAAATATTGCGGAGATTTTTGAAAATTTAATTCATTACTCGCAAGTAGCTTAACAAGAGCGCCAAAGCCATCCGTCTGTACTTGGTGAATTTTTTATATTGATTCTGATTTTTCATGAACTCAGTAACCAAATTCCTACTTTGTGGAACTTTAAAAAATCCACAACAAAAAAATTGAAATTTTTTGAGCGTTCGTTACATGCAGAAAAAGATTTTGTTTCTTAATCCCCTAAACCATTTCAATTGTCTATCAGACGTAAATTTAAATCGTATTTTGGCACGAGGAAACCTTGAAAGTGTGTCAAGTTCAATAACCACTTCATTGCAGGTTAACAACCGATCATATTATTGTTTGTTATCACTTCGTGAAGCGTTTTCGGAACAAAAGACGTTACTACCTTATTGATAGTATTATTCATTCAATCGTTCATGTGTCATCTGTTTTAACCGGGTTTTGCGCTCGTTTCAACATTTCGTCACGATGTCTATAAAGTATAGAATATTGAGCCGAAAATGGCTATAAACGATGATCTGACTTTACATTAATAATGCCATTATACAGGGTGTTCTGATTTGTTTCCGACAAACTGAAATGGATGATAGTTCACATCGTTTTATGCAAGAATTTCCTATGAACATGGGTCCGGAAATGCTTCGTTTCGTATATTTTTGCAAGTTACCAATTTACTCAAATGTCTGTAATTTTCAAATATCGAGTCGAAAATGGTTTTTTAATCGATTGGGTGCCACTTCTTGATGAAGAATCCGGCCGTATGCTATCTATCTTCCGAAGATTAGCTGGAGTTTCATATTTTTGAAATAGGTTAATCGTCTAATTACCCGTCGAAGATTTCGGCAGAAATGGGCGACTGAAATTTGGTTTGCTCAATAAATCCTAGAATATCCCTTCGATCAATTCGTAACTTGGAAGATGTTCGATTAAGGTTGGAACGAATACGTTTGCAAAATTTCGTGGAGATCGTCGAGTAAGAAAATTGAAAAAAAACACTCCTAAAAATTCCAAATACTTGATAAATCGAAAGATATTATTAGAGATACGCACATCAAAGTTATTGATATCCAGGACATTCTTGCATATCAGCATTGTACTTCCTGATGAAGAATCCGAGTTAAAACTTGGGTATGTTTGTCCGGCCATCTTGCCCATTCTCTATGTATATAATCCAAAGAAAATGTGCTAGAGTAAGGCATTCTCACTATGCGGCCCACGGGCCGCATACGTTCCTTGGGGTTATTTTTTTGCGGCCCTCGGACTGTTAGGAATTGAAACAAAATGTAGAATTCGCATATCCATGGAATCGACTTGTAACTTGGAAAGTATTTGAACTAGGATTGTTAAATTTCGCAGAAATCGTCACGCTAGAAAATTATAATAAAAAATTTAATACTCATGAAATATCGGACGCATTTGATAAAAAATTTGTGCATGTGTCCATAACTTTCCACCCCGAATTTTGAGCTTTGGGTTGGAATAACGAAAGAACACTAGGACAGGTCAAATTATATTATTAATATGACTAGTAATTACCTTTTCAACAAAGCCACTCGATCTATTATCTCTTTTCAAAAATAATTGTGTTAAGTGGTAGCGGCTAGAGGGGTAGTGATATCGAATTCATTTTTGACGCGTCTAGCGTTTTTTCCATCTCAAAGATACAAACTTGGCGTGTGAAAGTTATTGATGAAATACCGAGTCACTCACTCTATATAATAATGAAGCGATGAAAAAAAAACACTCATGCAGGAAATTGAATTCCTTTCCAACAAGGTGCTGCTCGACCTCTTTTCGTTATTCAAAAATGAGAGCTGTTAGAGGTTGCGGCAAGGGGGTTGGGATATCAAACTCATTTGATTTGTCCTCCTTTCAACAAAATTTAACCTCTCCTAGTTGTTTTCGTTATTCCATCCCGAAGCTCAGAATTCGGGGTGGAAAGTTATGGATGGCCCAACCTATAGATATTCTCAAATTTCATTGTCGTAGCTTCTTTCCACCAGATGATATAATCATTTTTTCATTCGCTTAAAAAATGGTTTTAATCGATTGGGTGCCACTTCTTGATGAAGAATCCGGCCGTACGCTATCTATCTTCCGAAGGAGATTAGCTGGAGTTTCATATTTTTGAAATAGGTTAATCGTCTAAATTACCCGTCGAAGATTTCGGCAGAAATGGGCGACTGAAATTTGGTTTGCTCAATAAATCCTAGAATATCCCTTCGATCAATTCGTAACTTGGAAGATGTTTGAATAAGGTTGGAACGAATACGTTTACAAAATTTCGTGGAGATCGTCGAGTAAGAAAATTGAAAAAAAAACACTCCTAAAAATTCCAAATACTTGATAAATCGAAAGATATTATTAGAGATACGCACATCAAAGTTATTGATATCCAGGACATTCTTGCATATCAGCATTGTACTTCCTGATGAAGAATCCGAGTTAAAACTTGGGTATGTTTGTCCGGCCATCTTGCCCATTCTCTATGTATATAATCCAAAGAAAATGTGCTAGAGTAAGGCATTCTCACTATGGGGCCCACGGGCCGCATACGTTCCTTGGGGTTATTTTTTTGCGGCCCTCGGACTGTTAGGAATTGAAACAAAATTTAGAATTCGCATATCCATGGAATCGACTTGTACCTTGGAAAGTATTTGAACTAGGATTGTTAAATTTCGCAGAAATCGTCACGCTAGAAAATTATTAAAAAAAATTTAATACTCATGAAATATCGGACGCATTTGATAAAAAATTTGTGCATGTGTCCATAACTTTCCACCCCGAATTTTGAGCTTTGGGTTGGAATAACGAAAGAACACTAGGACAGGTCAAATTATATTATTAATATGATAAGTAATAATCCAGACTTCCGTTTTAATGTCTGCTTCTCTGATGAATGCTCTTTTTATTAAAATGGATCTGTAAATCGTCACAATTGTCGACATTGGTCTAATACCAACTTAAGGCTATTTAGGGCCCTTTTTTTCATATACGGCAATCTCAATGGAGATAATTACTTAGATCTTTTAGAAAACGATGTCGATCTTGCGTTGATAGATATTTTGGAGAACGATCACCGTTATTTAGAAGCCGAAGTGAGATTTCAGCAAGATGGATCGCCTCCTCATTATGCGGCGCCCGTGAAGCACTACTTAGATGAAAGATTTCCAGGGCGTTGGATTGGAAGGAGGGGTGCAATAGAATGGCCTGCTCGTTCCCCTGATCCGTCGCCCCTGGATTATTTTTATGGGGACATTTGAAGAGTAAAATTTATGCGACAGAACCTGCAAACTTGGATTAATTACGCCAGTGCATAGTATACGAATGTCATTTTATAACACCCGACATGCTAAGGAATGTGTGGAATCGCTTTGAGAAACTCATATGTATGCATGGGGGAAGGTGGAGGCCATTTTGAGCGTTTACTTAATTGAAGTATTTATCATTATGTCAATTCATTTTTTCATTGTCCGTAATTCAATAAAGAGAACAGTTTTTCATTCAGTTACGCGTTCATAGCCCTGCATCAAACTTTTCCAAGTGTTTTTTTCGTTTTCTCATCCCGCAGGTTAAACATTGGGGTAGAAGTTAATCGATTGAAATACTGTTTAATGCTGTTCAATAGTTAAACGATCGAAGAAAAACAATAATACGCTTATGCAGGTAATTGAATTACCTTTTCAACAAAGCCACTCGATCTATTATCTCTTTTCAAAAATAATTGTGTTAAGTGGTAGCGGCTAGAGGGGTAGTGATATCGAATTCATTTTTTGACGCGTCTAGCGTTTTTTCCATCTCAAAGATACAAACTTGGCGTGTGAAAGTTATTGATGAAATACCGAGTCACTCACTCTATATAATAATGAAGCGATGAAAAAAAAAACACTCATGCAGGAAATTGAATTCCTTTCCAACAAGGTGCTGCTCGACCTCTTTTCGTTATTCAAAAATGAGAGCTGTTAGAGGTTGCGGCAAGGGGGGTAGGGATATCAAACTCATTTGATTTGTCCTCCTTTTACCAAAATTTAACCTGTCCTAGTTGTTTTCGTTATTCCATCCCGAAGCTCAGAATTCGGGGTGGAAAGTTATGGATGGCCCACCCTATAGATATTTTCAAATTTCATTGTCGTAGCTTCTTTCCACCAGATGATATAATCATTTTTTCATTCGCTTAAGAGAAAAGAGAAATTTCAAAAAGTCCGTCAAAATGTTAATGCTCTATGCTCTCAATTATTGGGATGAAAAAATGCACGTTGTTGAAATCTAGAAAACCACTGAAGTCGATATTTTGGAGAAGGAAATTTGTGCTTGAAACAAGAAGAAGAACTATGAGTAATTATTTTTAATTTGGGATATAGGTTTGTTCATTCTTCGTGGCAGTTGTTTTTGTATCGCATTATTCCAGAGTACGGATGATGACTCTTAAAAAATCGCGCAAATGCTCCTGGCCTCACGACAGTGCTTTTCTGAATTTTTAAAGTTTCAAATCAATCTGATTGATACTCTAGGATTTGTTGAGGAAACCAAATTTCATATGCTGTATGTAACTGTTGACGTATTGGACAGATTCGACCCAATAACAATGTTGGCTGAGATATTTGGATAATTAATCTATTCGGAAAACATGAAAACTCTATACGGCCGGACATTTTAGAATTTGTCCATTGATTCCTCATAAGGAAGTTTATATCAATCGATTGAGACATTCCAGATTATTTGGGCAAAACTATAGCAGGATATTCTACTAGTTTAATGCATTACAACAAGCAAAAATATCTGCTGCTTGGAGAGACAGATTGAAATACTAGTGCACAAAGCCACCGAATTCACAACAGTGCTTTCAAGATGATTTTATAGGTTTTGATAGAACGACGAGGCTCTCTTGCTGCCTATTATCTATTACATCTGAACAAAATTGTAGAATATGAAATAAAAATATCTCCATCGCTGCCTGCTAGATCAAATAGTTATTATCCTATTTTCGGTGAGATTTCTTGTTAGTATTCTAATCTATATTTATCTGCGGGACCATCTGGTACTCGATTAAATATTTACATTCACTGATTAAATCAATCATATGGAAAGTGCATACAACTCTCATGTAAAAATCAGATTTTATTTATATTTCCATTTTTGGCGCTTTTGTTCACCTCGGTGCTTATAGATTGGCCCAAACGTCAGTATTTTTGGAATATTTGTGTAAAGCTGGTATCAATTGTTTTGTTTGTATTGATTCTGTACGTCCATCATCACGATTAGGTCCGAAAGGAGTCAGGTAAAGAGGTGGAAGATTCAGGGTAGGTTTGAGAGATCAGCCCAGTAGTTTCGAAGATACGGGAAAATTTTTTTGTCAAATTACACTTCATGATCCATTTTGATCGTATGAATACATTGATGTCATTTATGTTTTCGACAAACTGATATTTAAAAATAACTACTCACATTATTCCTCGAGTTTGGTTCGAATCTCAAATTCCCGTTTCCTAAAAACCAATTTAAAGTAGGCATAACATTTCCATTGAGAACCATTTAGAATATCTTTCTTTCCCTAAGCTCTTTTCTTGAGATACCTTTTATTACACATGGATCAATAAGTCCCGAGACTAACAATGAAAAAAATTTTTTTTTATTCATCAGCATAATCACCTTCTAGGTTGATACAATCGTTCCATCGCTTTTTCAATACCATGTTTATAAAAACAATTATCTTCAAAATAAGCTTTAGTTTCAGCGATGACCTCCTCATTTGAGCCAAATTTTGTTCCCTGGAGGGGTGGGGAAGCATATCAAAGCCCAATTCGTCTTGGTGGAAAAGGATTTTTTCTCTGCATTTTTTTGCGATTTCCTCCTTCAAACGCACCAGCAAGTCAATATAATAATCACTGTTGATCGATTTACCTTTTCCGAAGTAGTCAATGAAAATCACGCCATGCGTATCCCAAAAAATTGACGCTATGCCATGACTTTGCCAGCTGACTGCTGCGTTTTCGGGCGCTTCGGACGGCTTTCGCCAGCTGTACGCCACTCAGATGACTGCCGCTTCGACTCTGGCGTGTAGTGATGTATCCATGTTTCGTCCATGGTCACGTAACGACTCAAGAAATCTTTTTTGTTGCGAGTAAATAGCGATAAACAGCTTTTTGAATCATCGACTCGTTGCTGTTTTTGTTCCATCGAAAGCAATCGCGGCACCCACTTGGAAAAAAACCTTTTTCATGAAGGATAGTAAATACACTTCCATATGATATTTGTGTCATCTCAGCAATCTCACGGAGCTTCACTTTACGATCTTTCATTATAATTTTTGTCACAATCCGTTGTTTCGCTTGCACGGTGTTTTTACCCATTAAAAACAATGTTTTATCAGAACAAGATATATAATATTGTCAGCCAAAAGTTCGAAGAAATATATATATATATATATATGTATATCAGAACAAGAAAATCGGTTTTTTCCATTTTTTAAACAAACTACAAATCGACTTTACTCCAACCTCGATAAGCTGTTTCTGGTCAGATCGACTTAATATTTTGACACGTTTCAAGCAAAAATTAGTACTCTAGAAAGACGTGGTTACTGGTTTACTACGAGCGCCATCTCTGGGTTAGTCTTGGGACTTATTGATCCATGTAGTATAGGGTTTCCCAACCTTTATTTCACTGAGCCTAAACAATTCAAAAATAATATTCTCATGCCCCCTTAAGTTCAAAAACATTGAAAACACACAATTTTTTTTTACAACTATATTATGTATTTGAATTAAAATTAAAAACAAAGAGTTCCATACAGATATTTGTAGATATTTATGTTTTAAGGATCTAATAAGAGAACATATTTGTATCTACACTTGAAAACCATTAATTACTTTAACATTTAGGTAAATATGCTAATTTCATTTTAATTATTAAATACTAATGAGATACTTGAGCTTGCATCTTCTGTACCAGTATGTCGATTCTGGGTTCAGTCTTTGCTAGAGCAATGGTTAAATCACTATCGACGGCAAGACGATTTCGCTGTTGAGTTTTTATTATAACCAAAGCTGAAAAACCTGTCTCACATAAATATGTGGTCGAAAATGGAATAATTATTCTTAAAGCAAGTGAAGCAATTTTGGGATTAACAAGAAATCGTTTTACCCAAAATTCCTCTAATGTCAAGAGATGGAAGTCATCTTTCATGGTCGAGTCAGCCTTCATTTCTAGAAATTCCTGAACATCTTCAGGCAAATCTGAGACCTCGACAACAAATGGGTTTCTGGTCATGCGCCATATTGTTGACTCGGAATTAACATCTCGATAGTACCGGTGAAATTCGTTTTCCAATGTTTGTAGATGAGTTTCTATTTCAAATCATTATCCAGTTTTTTATCATTAATCGCTTCGGATAGCCGTGAAAAAGGAAATGTGTTTTCAGCAGATACCTTATTTTTCCAAAGTTGAAGCTTCAATATGATGCCGTGAATATGATCATAGTTACTAATCAAATTGCCATTTCTGCCTTGAAGTTTCAAGTTTAGCTGATTCAGGGCCTCAAAAATATCACCTAAATAGGCTAGCTTCCACTGAAATTTTTCATCCTTGAATAGTTGCATAAAATTATAATTATCTTTAAATTCGAGAAAGAGGATGACCTCTTCTCTTAATTCATAGAGGAGCTAACATGTTGCCTTTTGACAACCAACGCACTTCTGTGTGGAATAGGAGGATCTTGTGATCAGAATCGAGATCCTCGCAAAGCAAAGTGAAAAGCCGACTGTTCAAAGCACTACTTTTGATGTAATTTAGGATCTTTATGACAGAGTTTAAAATCTGGCATAAATTCTGTGGGTAAGTTCTCGAAGTCAAAGCTTCCCGATGAATAAACACAATGCGTACTAACTAAGGCGGGGTTCTTTTTCTTAAGTTTTTAAGACAAATCTGATCGTGAACCTATCATTGCAGTGCATTGCAGTTTATTCCAATCCAAGTCATTTCTTTCGATAAAGTCCGAAATTAAATTGAATATATCTTCAGATTTAGTGCCTGCTGCTAACGATTGGGAGTGAAAAATCTCTTCCTCGATGTGATCTCTGCTGACATATCCAACATAAATGATCAGTTGTGCACAATTATCGATGTCTGTGGACTCATCACAACTAATGGCAAAAAATAGTGATAGTTTGACTTTATTTATAATTTGTAATTTTATGTCTGATGCAATATCGTCGATTCTTCGCTTGACAGTGTTATTAGAGAGAGATATGGAATTAATTTTTTGCTCTGATTCTTCTCCTAATAGTATTTTCTTGGCTTTAAGGATACATGGTTTGATTAAATCCTCCCCGATGGTGTGAGGTTTTTTTTTGTTTTGCTATCAAAAAAGCTATTTCAAATGAAGCTTTGAGATGTTTTGATACACCTCCATGATAACTTTCTGACTTATCCAATCTCATGCGCTTGAGTGATTCTGCCTTTGATGAAGAGTTCACTTTACTCACTAGATCAGTTTCTGATTTAGATGACCGCCTGGTGACTTTGAAGTTCTTCAGTTACAGCCATGCAATTTTGATATTTCTATTGTACTATTTGTTGAACTGTTTTCGTCATTGTTTTTATTGTATCAGCATACTTTTTTGAGTTGTAAATGGTTCCACAAACCAGGCTTTGTCTTTGTTTGATTGTGATTTGTTATGTTTTGTATCATTTATTTATGGGTAGAACAAACCTATAATTATTATTGAAATTTGACATTCCTTTGCAGATTTTACAACAAATTTGTATCTTCAGAATAATAATTTGAGGCTTTTTCTAAAAATTTAAGACGAATGGAGGGTTCCAGGAGATGGTAAATTTCCTGCAGTTTTATTTTCGACCTCTGCCCCAAGGTTTCAATGAGCCAAGAGTCGACACAGAACGTAAAAGTCATCGTAAGTGATTTGTCCTTATGATGAATTTACCGAGAAGCTTCTTGGACAGTTTTCTGAAAAGATGAAAACTCTAGCTCATATCTTTCTAAAGATTGAGTGTATACGGCCGGCCGGCCAGACATACTTAAGTTTGACCATATATTCTCCATCAGAATTTCAAACCTAATCGATTGAGGCCATTTTCTACTGGATATTCGAAAAGTACATATTTGGCCAAAAGGACAGCACTGTGCTTTACTAAAAGTGCTCTAAAATAAACAGAATTTTCCTTTCTTTCATAAAATTATTCATTCAGTTGAAACATTCTATGTTAATGTTTTAACGTAACGTAAATTTTCTTAGTATGATTCATGACATGAATGCCAAATTTGTGTGTGGATCGAACTTGCTTGCCTTAAGTTCAACTAACTGTTCAACATCATCATTTACTTTGATCATTTTGTGAATAATGAAAAGATTTTCACGTAATTTAACTGGTTATATGTTGACGAAAAATGTTTGATGATGGAACTCGTGTATAATTATTATTTAGGCAAAAACATTCATCATTATTGTTCGTCTTTCCAACGTTTCGACAGGCATCTTCTCCCGTTTTCAAGGCAAAATATTAGCTTTTAAAATAGCTGACAATATTAGAAAATGTTTCAATTTTCACCAATGATTTTCAAATTGACAAAATTGCGAAAACTAGATCAAATTGGTACTTGGGTGTGGTTCCAATACTTCTTCAAGAATTGACCTCTAAACTTCCGGAAACTCAATTGATCGTGCACTTATGGAATTAAGAGGGATATTTATAAATGCTCTGTATCTTTGATTTTTCTTCTTTGAATGTGATAGATGAATCGTTTTATTTTATCAGATTATTTTCACCCACAGCATGTTGGTTCATCTTGGATCTATCGGAACTCAATTGATGGATTATAAGATTGAAAGCGATATTCATGAATGCTGCCTCCTTGATTTGTTTTTTTGTAGATTTCTCTTCTTTGGATATGATAGATGTATCTTTCCATTTTATCATATCATTCTCATTTGCCATGTTGGATCAACTTGGATCTATCGGTGTTTCACATGAGAAAGCTTCTGATGTTCTTTTATTTTCACCTTTAGGAGGCGCTTTGTTTTTCCGATATAAGATTTTCCACATTCGCATGGTATCTCTGATAAACTTTTCACATAAATGATATTGGAAAGAGCTAATCAAATAACACAAGATCAGCTTGAACCTCGTAATGATGCAACACAAGCAGATGTGTGATAAACCATAAAAAAGGCCTTAAGTTAAAGGTATGTCAGAAAAAATGAGAAGAATTGGAAATTAATTCGACATTGAAACGGCATTCAAGAACAGAATATCATCAGGACTAATCTGACAAAAATTAAACCTGATAACGAGAATCAAAGAACGAAGAATTGCATATATGAGATACCATGCGATTGGGCAGGATCTTATATCGGAGAAACAAAACGCCCCTTGAAAATGAGAATAAAAGAATATTAGAAGTTCTCTCATGTGTTAGACACCGATAGATCCAAGTTGGTCCAATATGCTGTGGATGAAAATCACCTGATAAAATGGAATGATACATCTATCATAGACAACGAAGAAAAGCCTACAAGCAAGAACAATCAATGAGGCAGTATTCATGAATATCGCTCTTAATCCCATGGGTGCACCACCAATTGAGTTTCCGGAAGTTTTGTAGGCTAATTGTTCGGAGTAACTTGAAGCTTTTTTAAAAGCTAATTTTTTGCTTTGAAAGCTACAGAAGATGTCTTTCGAAACGTTGGATAGCAGAACAATAAGATTAAATGGTTATGACCCAAATTATAATTCTACACTGGTTGGTAAACAGCGAGAACACATTTTACACAAATCAACACTGGACATATCCCCTCAAATTGGGTTGATGCAATCTGGATGGGTTTTCTTTTTCGGAACGAACTCTTGATGGAAATTGAGCCCTCAAGAAAGAAGATGACGCTCTGTATACTGAGATAGCTTCGAAACTTCTATTCATCTAATTATCAACTGTGTGCAAGTTCTTCTGAAAACCTTTATCGGTTTTCATTATCCCTGTTCTTTCAAATAAGGGGTGTCATATCTCTATGCCATATGCGTAGATAAATTGCATTATCAATGAAACGATAAAACTGAAACGTGAACCCCAACCCGTGTACCACCAATCTATGAGGCATTGTTGCCAAACGTCAATACTAGGAAAATCGTGGAATTTCTAGGATACGCAGTCAAGGCCATGTTGTAGATACCGGAATTACCTGCAACCAGCGTCCTTTTTAGGGCGTTTGAATGTGGTCCTATGTAATTGGCTTTACAGCTGAAACCAGTATTTAGGAACTGGTACCTGTTGTCAGGAAGGAATTTATGCAAATGTAAATGAATTACAATGAATAAATAAGGGTTATTTGAAAGCTATTATTGAATGGTTTTTGAATCAGCAGAAATTTTGTCAATTTGGTTGTCAAGATGAAATGATAAGTTCTGTTATATATATATATATATATATTCTTTTGAGTGTTATTAGTATTATTACTGTCAGTATTGACAATTAATGAAAGTGAAAATGTTGTAACATTCTCTGCTTTTTCGATAACCAAGAACGATATAGAATATCTATCATTCTCTACGAGTTTCACCATCAAACATTTTTTGTCATGAAAATTCATCATCTTCTATTTTTTCATTTATCATATGAACACAGCTGTATGATATAAAAAAAATAATTTGATATAATATAATGATTGCTTGCCAAATCACTCAAGATTTTTTTCTGGTTCGTGAAGTTCCATGAAATGATATTCGTTCCATGCAGATAAGCTGCAAATGCCAAAAGTAGAAGATGATCTTTCTATTAAAATTTATTTGGAGGTGTCTATTTAAATTATAGAAGTCAGTTTCTTTGAACCCGTTGTTTTGAAATGGAAAAAAAAAACACAACTAGGAGAAGATATTCGTGAGCTAGGATGAATCAGAAAATATTCTTATTTTATATTATGAATAACAATTTATCGGTCATAATCAATACGATTTTCGATAAAAGAACAAACACACGAAGCAGAGGTCATAAGATTTCATAGAAGGTATCACAAAACTTATCAATCATCCCTATTCATATTTGTGGCTCATGAAAATGTGCCAGCTTCAGATTTATCTCTTATTATAAAAAGGTACTTGATAGAAATAATGTGGTTGTGATATCATGAAAAACAATCCAGGAAAACTGATATGATGCTTTTATTACGTGATTAAAAGGAGACAGTTCTCAATTTCCAAAAACCTTTTGTTCCCAGTTCCCAATGCATTTTATTCTTTCTCTCCCTTTCATTGCGAACGATAACAAAACGCCTGAAAGAAGCACGTGAACGTCCGGGGGGTAAGTTTGGATGCAATTGATCAGTCGGCGCGTGGCAACACCGCTTAAGTCACCCCATATCCCATTGGTCGAACTTACCTACCTCAATGCTTGCGTTCCATTCCTGTCTCAGTTCCTTTAGAACCTTTGTATTTTCACAGCTAAAAAGTGAATTATTCACGAAATTTTGAAATAAAAGTGCGGTTATCAATAAAACATACAGATAACACTAGGTAATAATGGATTAATTTATTCTTTTACCGAATTACTAGATGCTGTTGTCATTCCAGTTGACATTTTCTTTTTGAAGCGTTCATTTATTTTCTTTGTGCGTTCTCAGCCTCCAGTGTTATGTAATTCTTCTCTTCTGTTAAAACGAACTACTTGAAAGACAATTATTACTAGTCAGCAGAACTTTTGATTATTACCGGTATCTATTTCCTTTCAGGTCATAACAGAAAATTCGGTGAACCAGGTCAAGGACGAAGTGAAGATTCAGAAACTTTGTGGCCATCATCCATTTGTAGTGAAATCGATAGTTTGTTGGCAAAACAAAAGAAAGCTTTTCATTGGTAAGAATAAATTTGTTCCACATTCAATATCTTTTTTATCGCTTTTTATATTTTAATCATCCATAGGTGATAATATCAAAATTAGTTTCATATTTGTTGCCTATTTTTAGTCTTCACTTCATCACTGCCTTTTGTTTTTGAAAAAGAAAATGGTAAAAATTTCAACTTCAACGTGTTTAATGCAATGAATATTTCGACATGAAAATTACTATTTTAGGTGTTTCAAATTGAAAAACAAAAAACAAGCGCGCAAAAAAGATCACATAGAGACATGGGCTTTGTATTGAACATATTGTTGTAAAAGCATATTCTGCATGATTCTCGTTATTTTTTATTATAGTTATTAGTCATTCTCGTTTAGTGATATTGAAAAAATTTCAAATTTCTCTCGATAATTCAATTATTAGATGATGTGATATGGGTCCTGCGTACAAAAGCTCATTTCGAGCATGCGTGTATGAAATTGCTGTTTTCATATGTTATAGATTACCATTTCGTTTAGTAATTAGCTTGGATATCTGCTTCGTTTCCTCTTTTAGAAAAATAAATATTTTCGTTAGAAACCAAAAAATTTGAACGTAAGGGAGTATCTTTTAAATATAGCTAAATCTTCGTGCATGTAAAAAAGCATAGAAATACTCCTTACACAAATTGTACGATCATTGAACAAATTATTATATAGTAACCTAAAATATACAGGGTGAGTCTTTGTCCACTGCATTAATTTTAACCATAGGTTCTTGAGATCAAAAGAAACACTTTTTCCATATTCAGCTGCGTTAAAAAATTTTAGGGCTCGTTTATACTGTCCGTTAACTTATCCATAAACAGAATAGAGGGGTTATGGATTTTGCTCTATGCTTGTTAATAATTGTCATTTTGAATATTAGTTTCAATGTTTTGAAACGTGCTGACCATCTTGAACTATATTTTATTATATTATTTGAAATTATCGCTATCAAAACAGAGATCTATTCTGTATTCAATACTCTGATATAAATAATTGACGCTCTATGGAATGCGCATGTGTCAAAAAAACTCTCCCTCTATTACTTCCCCTAAATTCAAGGTATTTCAAGCGAATAACCAATTGTTACCGGTTATCTTTGGTCTTTTGTGGTAAATACCTTTTGCATTCAAGCGGCTTGGGTTATAGATTCGTGACGTCATGAGTTAACCTCAATTTGATGTCAAGAATAACCTTAGAGCAAGTAGGGTTAGATGTGTATAAACATAAAAATAGTAAACAATAGCAAGGACTTGAATTATTTGGAAGTTGAAAAACTGATCTTGGTAGAACCGAAAGACTATTGAATATTCACAGAGATAATTAATAATCCAAACTTTATAGTAGCAACACGAAGTTCGATTTAATGAAATGACAGTTCAAATCAGGTAGGAACTAAGGCAATTTAAGATAAAATTAAAAATAATACGCTCTTCCTAAATTCACAGGTTCAAAAGAAAACTTAAAGAACGTGGGTGAAAAGTTGTGTCGTTTGGATTGAAAGAACTCATCAAAAATGAGACCACAATACCCTTGATATCAAATAAACAGAATGTAGAGTTCTTTTAACATAATAAAAAACAGAGCAATTATGAAATACAGTTCTTGAAAGAAGGAAATACTCAGGATCTAATATAATCATGTGCTTCTGAATAATGTTGCTGAAAATCAAGTGGAAATTGTAAATTACAGATCAGTAATACAACTGGTCTGTCAACTGAAGGTGCGTTGAAACGAAATAAATCCAATGATTTTCTTGAATTTTAACTTTGAAGGCTGTAGGTATTTGATCACAATTTAAATTTTAGGAAAACTCAAAAATAAAATTGGAAGCTGAAACTGTAAAAAAACTGATAAATTCCATTTCTATAAATCCTAGGTAAATAAATGATTTGGAAACCATTAGAAGCATTGTAGAATGTACAGATTAGGTTTGCTTTTCATTAGAGAAAAACAGAATTCCTTGTGTATTTTGTTAGCTGCAGTAATAAAAATTTTTATCAGCAGCTGCAAACATTGAATGTAGGGAGAAACTTAACCAGTCATCAACTGAAAGTACGTTGAAGTAACATAGAAAAACCATCTATTCTTCTTGAATTTGGTCTGAAGATAATATTCAATTCTATTTCAAATTTCAGGACAACTCTATAAGAGAAGAAATAAAAGGTTTAAAGAGAAAATGTCATTTGTGTGAAGCAATATATATTGATAATGATTTGAAAATTACAAGAAAAACCTGAAAATTAAAGCCACAAGAAATCAATGAAAATCCATTGAGAATACTGTTAATGAAACAATGAAAAGATTAAATTTTCGGATTGCTTCAAATTTATGTTATGTGTGCAATACTGAGTATTTGCAAAATATTGTATCAATAGTTTGGGTGTTCTGAGAATGCACAATATGGTAGCAATAAGGAGAAAATTTAAGGTAGATCATTGAATTGAAAGAAGAACCAGTAGAAGTGACCAAATAACTCTTTTTTTTTTTTATTGGAATAAACTGAAATATAAATATTCAAAATATTTTTCTTAAAACTATAATGAGATTTTCCATTGTCGTTCCTAAGATTAAGAAGTTCTTTCATTGCCTTTTTGTGTTTGTTTAAAGTTTTCATCAAGTATAATATTGAAATAATGGAAAAAAGATTTAATTTCTAACTCCGAAAAAAAATTCGTCATTGAGTGAAAGACTTTGAAATTAAAACATTCCCATTCTGTCTCTTTGACTTAATTTTCTTCCTTTTACTAGCTGTTAATATTGATATTTTTCATTTTAATCATTTCTTGTCATTTTCTTCATTCCTAGTTACTCACAAAATTATTTTTTATGATCATTGTTTTATATGTATAGATATATAAGTCTAATTTGGTATTTTTTCCTTGTTAAATTTATTGTAGTTTAAGTAATTCCATTGTAAGGATATGTTGGCTAATAAAAATTGCCTATAAAAATCTCTTTTTGTTTATCTAAGCTTTAGGACTGGGCCTTTTTAAAAAAATCCTGAATATGCATAATGAAAGATACATATTGACCTAGCACAGCTGTGTAAAATGAAAACAAGTATATATGATCCAGATGAGAAATGACTTAATATATATATAATAAGTCGAAGTCAAAACTGCTATCAATGTATTCGTATGGTAGAACTCCATCATTAGAAAATTTACCTGAAAAGTCATTCGAAAAAAAATTTCTCAACTTAAATTATAAGGGGAATTTGACCGGTTAAGGAACTGAGCCGATATATTTATACCTCAAACCTACCGTGAAAATCTAGTTCTATCCGTTCGAGAATTATCGTGCTCACGTACGGACGGACAGATTAGATTTTGACCACGATTTATTCATCAGCTAGTCCAACCAAAACGATTTACATATACCATTTTCGCCCTAAAATTCGAAGGATACAGACATTTGGGCAAATTGATAAGCACTCTGTTCAGGTGAACAAGAGTGCTAAAAATAGGAGATTTCTGTTCGTATTTAGAACATATGCATGTTATTTTTAATCGTAAGAGGTGAAATATCAACTCTCCCTTTCAGTGCTGTCTGAATCAGATAAATGCTCAGATAACCTATGAACATAAATAAACGTGAATCAAGAGAATGACAGCACGGATAACCAAACCCGAGCATTCAAGCGATAATTTCTGGTTATAATTTCTGGAGTTCGAAGGAATAACCAAGAAGAACCAGCAATAACCGCTAGATGAACCAAAATAATAACCGGTTACTCTGTGTTATGCGCTTGAAATACGCTTATGTCTTACTTAAAACATAGTCTTATACACTCATAAGATAATCTTATCTAATTATCTAATATATATATGTTATTTGTCCAAATAATTTACCGATACCGGAAAAAGTTACGGAATGAGTATGAACGAAAGCATTGAATTCCTATGGTTCAACTTTTACGGCACCGGTTACCGGTACCAGTATAAACGAGCCCATAAGCATTTTAAGTTTTCACATTGGGTAAATACCCCTCTGTAGTCCAGTTTAGTTTGAATGAAAAATACCTTTCACAGCATCCAGTATTGAATCTGAATTGTTTAAAAACATTATTTTCCCTCTAAAAAATGATTCACTCACTCATGTTTCATCCGATGAGATCCATATTCAGGAGGAAGATTACTAATTTTCTGGTAAAAAAATCAACACCATAAACATAGATTTTTGTTATTCTACCATAATTTCTTTCTACTTCAAGATTATACACCATTCCTTTCTAGTGAGATATTCCAAAAAAACCTCAAAATTATTGGATGTTATCATCATACATTTGTAATTTCCTTCTAAAGATATCCGAATCATGAAAACCATCACTTCTATGAAAACTTCCAAGGCTTGAGGTTGTCACTTTACTTTTTTTTTCACCCAAAGCCTGAAAAAATCATCTATGATTTTCCAAACACTGATATATCTGAAGTTTCTTCTCCTTGACAGAGACCAGTGAACAGGTCTGTGAGGTGTCTTGATATCATTCTGCTAAAGATATGAAAATCTTTTTCGAAATCTTCAACATCAATTAATGATGTCACTATGAATATCTATTTTGAAGTGATGTTACTTTGGTTGATGTTTATTTTCTGTACTGAATCCCAATAACAATTTACTTGGATAGATTACAAGTATTCCCAGATTTAGGTGTGCAATTCTACTTGCTTGAAGAAATTAAGTTTGATCACCTAAATTTGTTTCTGAAAAACCAACTAGGTATTCTTTAATAAAAAAAAATTTTGTTAGATCATTAATATGAATCTATTCTGTTTAGACTATAATTAATTACGGAACATGCTCAAATTTTTGGTTTTTATAATCAGTATCTGTTTCAATTATGTAATCAAAAACATAAATATTGAATAATGGTTATTCATAGATTATATCAAATTTTAATACCTTACCATAGAATATTAATTCATTACTGAACCCCAGGAGAGAAAAAATTAATAATTGCAAAGTTTTTTTGAATGAAAATAATATCTGTAACCATTATTGATCTTCGGTTATAAATTTTCTCAGAATAACTAGAGTGAATTATTAGCACATTAAAATGTTATTATAACGTATCTGTGGTGGGTAGTTCCCAATAAAATAGTGTTCTGTGGTTCCTTGTTGTTTTGATTCTGTTTGAAACTGTCAACAATTATTTGCACCTTTTTAAAAAAATGTGGAAAATATTGTGAAGACAATTTCGATAGTTTGAAATTATTCAATTCAGTATGAAATGATTATGGTCAGAAAATGCATTCTATTCTAATCATTCTTGTTTATGAGCCTATGGTTCCAGTTTCAATATTGATTGAATTTTAATTAACCATGCATCATATCAAACATTCAGAAATATTAAAACTTAAGTCAAATTCTATTATCTCCTAAGTTTGTGAACCAGGTTGAATCGGAGTATGAAATAAAGATGTGAAAAAACTTCTATAACACAAAACAAATCTAGGTTCGAAGTTTAAACTCATATGAGCTTAATTTGAAGCATTCCTATGTTAAAATAGATAAAATTTGATGCACCCTGAAAGTCTGAAGCTATAAAGTACTAGCTCTTCATAAAGTCAAGTAAGTCTTCAATTTAACAGGTCCTGACAGAAAATACATTACTTACGGCATTATGGCAATTTAGATTTTGTAGTGAATGTAAAACATTGTTCAGTGGTTAATTTCATCTATAGTGTTTAGAGGTGGAACCATAGACTGGAGAGATTTCTCCAACCTTTTGTAGAAATATTTCATAAATATGGCAACATTGAACAAATCTGATTATTGAATCATTTCAGCACAGAGTTGGATTTGGGAAAATCAGAACATTTGGACAAAATTATATCGATTTAATTCCTTTCAACTTCAAATATCTCATGAATGGTGCAATTTAGTAGAAAAGATGAAGATTTTATCTGCAAAAAAGACTAATGATTCCAGAAAGTACAAGATACGGACCTTTAGTTCAAGTGATATTTCTTTTTTATGCAATTTAACCAATCTGTTGAGTAGTAGTAAGAAACCCACAAGAAATGGAATAAATCTATTGATGCCAAAATATACATAACTGTTATCAAAAACCTTCTACAAAAAATCATTTCAATTGATATTGTCGTTTGAATATTACAGGTGAAAATGCAATTTTTTTATGAAATGAAACACCCTATATTTTTTGAACAGGTCCAAATTTGGAAAAATGTTATAGGAAGAAAATGTTTCTTTTGACGTTAATCTATGGTTAAAATTAGCACAGTGGTGAAAGATTCACCCTGTATTCATACTTATGAACTGACATAATCATAAATCGTTAAAAATTATACATTGGACATTTAGTTACCGAACATTCAACTGTTTCTATATAATTTCAATTAGAAAACATATTGAAATAAAATCACATTAATTAGGCATGTACACTCATTCTTAAAACCTTTTGTAATGACATAGAATTCTCTGAAATGCTACCCAATGATTTCTACCATTTCATAAACATTTTCGGTGAATTTCTTTGGCCAAGTAATTTCATTTTGAAGTGACCGAGAATATAGCAGAAAATCTACGAAATAACCGAATTTGAATGGGCTTTTACTATATACTTTTCTTACATAAATCGCTATATCAGAGGTTAGAAAATTTTCATATTAAACGTCTATACAAAAATCCATGATGACTTTACAAAAATTGAAGCACTTTTATTTCAAATTCTAAGTTTTGAATGGAACAATGGCACTTAATTAATGAAGTGAATATCAGCATTCATTGAAATTTTCATAAACTGGAATAGCAAACTTCCAGGACTATACCTGTGATACAATTTTAATATGAAATATTATGCAAGATTAGGAAATGCTCAAGCCCCATCCAGGAACTCGTCAGTGTGAAAATATTAACCGTTGCATATAGATCTAATAACAAAATTTCATATATTCAAAAGCAATTATAAATAACTTTTGTTCCCAGGTCGCCATATTTATCAGAATCTCGGATGTCATAATACAATATACATATGGTATACCGGTATGAAATGAGCGTTTTTTTGTGAAAATAAAACACTAATTATTAATGGGGAAGTAAAAAACATTTCATTCAAAGCATGGCCATTGTTTTCTACTTATTTTGACCACCTTTTTGGCAATTTGTGGATACCACGCCAATAAAATTCTTCGTCTTTTAAAGCTAACCAACCAGACACCCAATTTTCGACCTCTTCGTAGGAATCAAAGTTCTGCTCAGCCAATGCGTGTCCCATCGATGAATACAAATGGTAGTCGGAAGAGGCCAAGTCTGATTTATATGGCTGATGGGATAGCAGCTCCCAGCCAAGTGTTTTGATTGTATTCTGAACTAGTTTTGTGTCCATTTGCATTGTCATGGAACAAAATTACTTTGCCGTGTCTTCTGGCCCATTCTGATCGTTTCTCGATCTATGCATGGTTCAAATTGATCATTTGTTGTTGGTAGCTATCAATATTAACGGTTTCACCAGGTTTTAGGAGCTCGTGGTACACCACACCTTTCTGGTCCCACCAAACACACAGCATTGCTATCTTGCTGAATCGATCAGGTTTTGCAATCGATGTTGATGGTTATCCCGGATTAACCCATGATTTTTTCCATTTAGGATTTTTAAAATAAATCCATTTTCGATCAGCACTAACAATCCGACGCAAAACCGATATTCTTTCGTGTCTTTGAAGCAAAATTTCACAAGTGTCCTTTCTCGGTTCTCCATCAGTCCTTCATTCAATTCATGTGGCATCCCTTTTCCACACTTTTGGATCTTTCCCATAGCTTTTAAACGGTCAGAAATTGTTTGTTGTGTAGTATTTAACATTTCTGCCATTTGCTTTTGATTTAAAGTGTCATCTCCATCCAATATCGTTTGCAATTCGGCGTCTTCAAACTTTTTTGGTGGTCTTCCACGTTCTTAATTTCTCACAACAGAATCATTATTTCTGAACCGTTGAAAGCATCTTTTGCATGTTGCTTCTGATAGAACATGATCACCATATGCCTCGACAAGCATTCGATGCGACTCTGCAGCACTTTTCTTCAAATGAAAACAAAAAATTAATGCTTTCCGCAAATCATCACTTTCTGGTACAAAATTCGACATTCTTAACACGATGAAAAAATATGATGTTGTCTGTTCAATGACTTGATATATACTAAATATGTTTCACAGATGTCATAGCAAAAAAAAAATAAAGGCTCCTTCACAACAAATGTTCCCTATCGAGACAGTTGTATCTTGAAGCTCACTTCATACCGGTATTCCTGGTAAACCATCGGAAAATTCACAAATTTCAATTTCATACAATAGCGGTTTTTACACATGTAGTTCGGAACGATGGATGTATTCAAATATGTACAAACTACATCGGAAAGAATTCTTGGAACTTCCGAATATATCAAAAGACACTGTGAGAGTTGTTTGAATTTCCTTACGAGTGAGTTGTTCCTCCATGCTCCATGATTTCTCAGACTACAATCAAAATCAGATGTTAAATCCATCTGAGAAAATTGGTTTCGACTTGACTTTTTTATGAAGAATACGAGTTCAAATTTGAGTATGTCCAGTCGTATAATCTTTATCTTCAGAAGGAGATGAGCTGGAGTTTTCATATTTTCAGAATAGGTTAATTTTTCGAATATCTCGGTCAACTTGGTTATTGGATGAAACCCGTCGAATAGATCAGCCGTGATGAGCATCTGAAATTGTTTCCTCGAGTGTACAGGAAAAAAATTTTAGAACAAGCGCGAAATAGCACCTGACCTCATGTCAGTGCTTTTCCATATTTTTTGTGTTATGAATTTTTACTTCCTCTGGTATCAGAATCTGTGTATAATGATGATATTTTGCCGAATTTCACACGAAAAAATATTGAGAAAAATAGCATTCAGTTATCATGATCGTGAGATATTGATAGTTGAGGGGTAAATAGATTTACGGAGAGGGAGTTGTTTCGAGAATATCCAAGTAAGCTTTAAGGAAAGGAGGCCGAAAGAGTTGCTATTTTCATCGATGTAGGATAGGATGGATATACCAACTATAGCCCAGTCGGGTTAGACAAAAAAAGGGCCGAACCCTGCAAAAATTCCCAGGCGCATTTTTATTGTTGGAATCTTTGGGGGGGGGTCAGTGGGAGTCTAAATTCAAAATGGCGACCAAATTCCAACGGAGCGTCAGCCGCCATTTTGAATTTAAGCCAAAACGGTTTTTGCTTAATAACTTCGCCATTTTCAACTTTTCGACAAAAGTTTAAAGAGCAAAGTTGTTGCAAATTTAATTATCTACAATTTATTTCTGGCAAATTTTTTCGTATAAACGATATTTTTAAAGTTAAGCGGTAAAATAGTGAAAAACTATTAACATCGAATTATCTCATTAAATATTAACTTTTGGACAAAAATGTTCTGCAACAAAGTTGTAGAGAATTGAATTTCCAAGAAATTTGGTCCTTACAACTTTTTCCGTAAAATCGATATTTAAGGTGCTACGCTTGCGGTAAAGGCAAAGAGACCCGTAAAAATGTTATTTCGCGAACTCGTTTCCGCACCACCTCAGGGGTAGAGTTCCGGGCGCGTTTTTTTTTACGTGGTATCCCCAGTAGGCCTAATCCACGTTTCTCCGCTTGCAAGTGCATAGCGATTTGTGCCGTATTGTTCCTTATAAGCATTTTAAGCTGGACATGCGATTTTTCTTGCAAGCGTAAACGGTCCAGGCTATGTTTTTTTTTTTCTTTTTTTTCTCTTATAAGGCAGACGGCTCGCTCGATCTTTTTTTGTCCATCTTCGTTGTCGGAACTACTTGAATCTTTTTTTTTTTCGATGATGGTCCTGCCACATCGACATCGTCAGCTTGCTCTTCGCAGCTATCCTCCCATTGAATTGTGCTGTCATCAATTGGCGATAAATCATCGTTCTCGATAGGAAGATCATCTTCGTTTTCTTCAAGTAGCTCCTGAAGCTCGACAACATTATCGCATGTTTCACCATTGCAGTTTTGGCAAATAACAGAACATTTGAGGCCTGCTTTACGGCACCCGCACATTTTACCGCAATTTGTCTTGCATTTGCAAGAAATCGTTTTCAGCAACGATTCTGGTGCGGGTTCTGCAGTGGTGGTTATCGGTTCCAACCCGATAGAAGTTTGCTTCCAACCCCACTCTGAAGCATCTATTTCGTATTGCAGCCACATTTGCACTTGTAAATACGTCCTATAGACATGCTGTGCCAACGCTGTTGAGGTGGGTGGAAGAGCAGCTAAATTGAATTTACTTTTGTTGACCGATTTTGCAAAGCATTTAAAACGTAGTGTGTCGAGCGATTTTACGTCTCGGCCTCCTCCGAACAAGACTTTCGCCGGCTGATTCTAGAAACGTTAGCGTCTAGGGTACGCGGTTCGCTTTTGTCCCGCTTTTTACGGGTCTCTTTGCCTTTACCGCAAGCGTAGCACCTTAAATATCGATTTTACGGAAAAAGTTGTAAGGACCAAATTTCTTGGAAATTCAATTCTCTACAACTTTGTTGCAGAACATTTTTGTCCAAAAGTTAATATTTAATGAGATAATTCGATGTTAATAGTTTTTCACTATTTTACCGCTTAACTTTAAAAATATCGTTTATACGAAAAAATTTGCCAGAAATAAATTGTAGATAATTAAATTTGCAACAACTTTGCTCTTTAAACTTTTGTCGAAAAGTTGAAAATGGCGAAGTTATTAAGCAAAAACCGTTTTGGCTTAAATTCAAAATGGCGGCTGACTCTCCGTTGGAATTTGGTCGCCATTTTGAATTTAGACTCCCACTGACCCCCCCCCAAAGATTCCAACAATAAAAATGCGCCTGGGAATTTTTGCAGGGTTCGGCCCTTTTTTTGTCTAACCCGACTGGGCTACTATGCCATGGATTAGTGAATTCACTAGGTCGTGAAGATTGAAGAACAGATGTGGCTACTCGAAAATATTAAATTATACCCCACCACTCCCGGTGAATTTTGAGGAACCTGATGAACAAACAAATTCGGAATAATTGAATTCCTTAGAAATATTATTTTAGACTATTATTTCTTTATCTTTTTGGCGCTCTTGTTCACCCTAACAGAGTGCCTATCATTTTGCCCGAATGTCTGTAATTTTGGAATATCGAGCCGAAAATGGTCTCAATCGATTGGGTTCGACTCCCTGATGAAGAATTCGTGGCGAAAGTTGGGTCTGTCCGGCCGGCCGGCCGTATCGTCTCTAGCGTCCAAAAGGAATCAGCTAGAGTTTTCATATTTTCAGAATAGGTTAATTGTCCAAATATCTCGGTCAAGTTCGTTATTGGGCCAAATCCGTCGGATGGTTCAGTAGTTATGAGCATCTGAAATTTTGTTTCCTCAATAACTACTAGAATATCCATCCGATCAAGTTGATACTTGGAATGTTATTGAGGGAGGCTGAAACGAAACGGATTGCAAAATTTCGCAGAAATCGTCATGCTAGAAAATTCTTAAAAAATTCCCAAAAAAAAAATTTTCCATACTCAATATCTCCTAAGACTTCATTTAGATTTAAATAAAAATCCGTATATATATTGAGGTTACCGATATCTTACACTTCCTCAAATTTCATTGTCGTAGCTTTCCCCCTTCTGAAGATATGATTATTTTTTCCATTTACTCAAGAGAAACATAGAAATGTCACAAAGTCCGAGCTTTGTCATTGAAAGATTTGGCATCACAGATCGATATCCGTTTGACAACTTGCGGACCTAGATATCAGTGTCAGTTGGCGTAATATCAATCAAAATTTTCATAGAATTCATAGAGGTAGAATTCGATGTCGATGACGTTGTCAAAATTCAGAAAAGCACAGACGTAATATTAATCAAAAAAATTTTTATCATAGAGAAAGAATTTGATGGCGTTGTCAAAACTCAGAAAAGCAATGACGTAAGTATTTAGGAGAAGCATAGAACAAAATTTGGTGAAAATTATGAGTAGTTATTTTCAAATTGAGATAAAGGTTTGCTTATTCATTAGGCTTTCATATTTGCATCACATTGTCCCATAGTACGGAAAAAGACTATTGTTCATCCGATCAGAGAGCTTATAGATTTGTTAAGGTTCGAACATTTACTCGCAGGTAGCTCAACAAGAGCGCCAAAGCAATCTGACCTCACGTCAGTGCTTTCTAAATTTTTATATTTTTCGATCTGTGATGTTCTCGACTTACAATAAACAATTTTATTTTCATAAATGACAAACGACATTTTCGACTGAACATAAAAATATATAAAAAATATTCTGTTCATATAATAGATTGATTTCTATGGAAAATTACTGATCTGGACGTCAACTAGTCGTGGGGTCTCATGAATAACTAACTTTTATCTCCTTATGCTTGAGGCCATACATCACTTTCTCCTAAAATTTAAAATCCTCTAGATGGTGCAAAGCGAAATTGAGAAAATGCCAATATAAAAAATCTGGTGGGAAAATAAGTTTTTGCTTTTGTAAATATCTCATAAAATTTCGATTTTTACAACTGATTCTTAATCAGTGAGTACAAACAAAACGATTGATACCACGTTTACGCAAATATTGAATAAAATACAGAAACCCCGACGAATCTATACGCAATCGATATACTAACCAATATTAACAATTGTCCCAGAGGGTTTAGAATACATCAGATATCGAGTTCTCCAGCTCTCGCAACCGAAAATTCAACATTTTTTATTTACATGCTATGAATTCAATTGATTTAAAGTTCATAACTAAAATTCAACGATTCGAATTTTTTTTTACACTGCACCGAAATTAAATGCAATGTGACATGCAATGAACTCATTTTGAGTTTTTTTTTTGGTGGTAAATCGTTCTTCAGGGATTTGAAGAAAATTTCTTTTTGAGAACAATTATCGAAAAACTTCTTTATTGGGATTTATTCGAGAAACGAGAAATGTTAGGTGATACGATATCCATATGTTAATGTTCACTCCGACTATGAAGTTTATCCGATCTACGCTCAACGAGTTCTGAGGGTTTCTTTTTAGCATTGAGAATTTATATAACAAATGAAAACTATGTGTAGCCTTAAATACTACTATAGGATAATGAAACTTATTGCTCCAGTTTGTGTTGTCGGGCAATTATTGTTAAAAAAATAGTCTGTACAAGCGCCTAAGCTACCTGACCTAACGTCAGTGCTTTCTGCAGTCTTCTCATCTAGGGCTATGATTGTTAAGTAATTCGAATCATTGATTTCAGTGAGCAACTATATTGAAGGTGGGGAACTCTACACATTACTGTCTAGTTACGGAATTCTGCCTGTTGCATTGGTCCAATTATATGTGGCTCAAATAGCTTTAGCATTAGGTAAGTAGAATTCAACTTTTAGATTCTCGAAGTGACACATTCATCAACATAACGAATTTGATATTACTACCTCTCATGTCTATTTCTTTTATAAAGGGTGCTGCATTAAGAACGCTAGATTTCACTGTACAGATGTTTGAAATAAAATATCCTGTAACTGGATATAAAGCATAGTACGAGGAATAAAAATTAATGGAAGTACTAAAATGTAGCTATACATTAAAAACGACACGGAATACATTTTTTTGAGTTATTGTTTGATTCATCGCGCTATTGGTATGGCGAAAGGAAATATGGAACATCTCACTATTTCTGAGAACTCTGCTCGGAACATGGAAACCCTATTGATGATAAAAGGTAGAGGAGTCACTAATATTGTTGAGGAGCCTATACAAGAGAATGACCTAACTGATCCTTGTTTTATTTTCAAGGGAAATGAAACCAAATTCGGGGTTTCTAGGTGTTAAACAAATATTGAATTTGAATGGGATGCAGTTTAAGAATCTGTTCTGAATTGTCTCGAGCCTTGCAATGTATATTGAGTACCTTGCTTGGACTCCAAAGTTGAGTTTACTTTATACATAGGAGTTAAACAATATGGTGAAGGTTATCAAATTAAAGAAGTTCTTACTTTGACACGAGACGGTCAAAAAGAAGCTTTGAATCAAAAATAATCCCCAAATCGTTTATACTCTCCACTCTAGACAAGAGAGTATCCCCAATATCATATGGAAAGATAATCTTGTTGACATTACGGGTGAATGTGATAAACCGCCACTTCAGTTCCAAATAATCCTGTTTGGAGCTCGTCATTATCATTATCTTAAGATCATCAGCGACGAGGAGGAATCTACATTTCGTAAAGCATACTGCAATCTTGTTGATATAAAAAAACAATACGGGTCCCAAGTGAGAGCATAGCTAAAAAAATATCAGAAAAGTATCCTTTTACTGAGACATATTGAAGCCTTCTGGATAGGTGTGATTCAAACCACCCAAGCATTACACCACCTACACCAACCTCATCAATGCTAGAAATATGAATATTTATATGGTTTTATCAAAGTCAGTATACAGAACATCAACCTGAACACGTCAATCGAGTTCAGGCTGCAGAAATTCGACAATGATAGTTGTGTCTAACGCCCCCTCATGCAACGATCCTTCAGTGCCCTATGTTTTTCGTGAAATGAAAATTGATTGTAATTCAGTTGATTTTGAATATTGAAACTCGAGGTAGTTGCAGAACACCAGAACTCCATTTGTGTTGTTCAATACATTTGTGATATCAAGGCTCGAGTATACCTAGGATCACATAAATCTATTTGTCCGACGTACGATGATACGGCGGCTCTCCAATTGTCCCTCATTATTGGAGCCGAAAATGTGTACCAATGAAAAACTCACCCTATGTTCGCGTTGTTGGAGAAACGAAATCATGTGATCTTAGCTTATGGTCGCCTGATTTGGAATCCTAGGTATCATTTACATATCTGTTGTGCAAACAACGTGCAAAGGAGATTTTCAAATTATCTATGTTTCAGAATGGAATGGAAGATGGTTAATTCTATATATCATTTTCACGCCCTTTTAGGTGTTATAATTATGCGGAATATCATGTGCTTGTTGATCAACTCTCCTCACTTACTAGGCCTGAATAACTTACATGTTCCCAGATTACCTGTATGTACTATTAGAACATCTTTATCACGTTTTAAAATTCTTTAATTTTCGCCTCTGTGCTGGAAATGTCATGAACATATGATTTAAAGGAGTATTGTGGATATTTTTACTAGCAAACTAGCAAGTTTAAGAAGAGCTACTCTGGCTCACAATGTCATGCAATTGAAATATTGCTCTTTCATTAGATCATTTTTGAGTGAGCAACTCGATATCAAACCTGAATGCTTCTCCCAGATTCAATTACTATGCAATCTTTTTTTGGTCAGACAGATCGTATAAATACTTTTTTTTTTATTTTTTCAGATTTCCTTCACAACGGTGGTGTAATCTATCGCGACCTTAAACCCGAAAATATTCTTCTCGACGCTGAGGGAAATATTCAACTGACAGATTTCGGACTGTCTAAGTGGCTGAAGAACGGACTCACAACGAAAACTATCTGCGGAACTCCACAATATATGGGTATGCTCTAAGAAATCCCAATTGAAATACCAAAGATAAAACGATCGAAGCAGATAAAATCAATTTTGTGCAATTGTGACCTGGACATAAGGAGTTTATCAGTTCGATAAATGTGATATATTTTGAAAATTAATTGACCTTAAATATTAGCTGCAATCTGATTCTCAGGGATAAAGGAATCTGTGATCACTGAACTCTTTTAACTAGTTTTAGAAATTATATTATGCGAGTTGTTTCTTGACAAAAGATCCAATGAAAATGAACGCAAGAAGTCAAACCTTTGAACTCACCCTTCAGGGGAGTCAGACCTACGATGCTGTATCTAGCTTATTCCATACAATTTTGCTGCACCGTACTCTTGGTAAATACGAGTACTACAACGGAACCAATAAATATAAAATGGGTAGTGTAGGTTACCGTGATGTTAAATGCGACTTTTTTGATCTCCACTATGTTTGTTGTTCGTCGTCGGCCCTACATGGATTAGTGCACGAAGAAATCGTAAGATTCTGCCAAGCCCTCCATGAATGCGAACTGAACGGATGCAATAGTGGCCAAATAAGTTTGGAATTCTTTCAAAGGAAGCAACAGAAATGGCCGCTGTATCCGACCTGCGTTCCATGGGAAGTATGGACATTAACCTTAGATTTAGTGACAATATCGATTGAAGGATTGGATGAGTTCACAGAAAAAGTTGGCCATTCTTTGGGCGACAAGATAATTCACATCACCGAGATCATGAATAGGCATGAGAATTATTTACCTGAAGTTTCTAACCGTAGCGAATTGGAAAATGTTTTTGACACTAGTTTTCCCGATGTTCAGCCATATCTCTTTAAATTCGATTTTTCTGTGAATCGTCCGCATTCTGCTTTTAGCATGGGTTCCGCCATGAGAATGATGTTCGGTGATGCTATGCCTGTATAGTCTTCAAATTTTTTTTAAATTTTCACATCACGAATATAAAATGTCTGCATTCTGTCCAACGTAATCCTATTGGAACTAAAATAAAATAGAGATTTTATGTGAAAACGATAGATTTTCATTATTGATTATAAAGAAAAACATTATTCCATCATATATGTTGCAGTTAATTGGGCACTAATTTCAGTTAGTTCCAGATAAAGTGGAATGCATTATCATGCAAGTTAATATGCATTAAAATTTTCAAACAAATCTTTTTATAAGAAATATGATTTGATGAGTATTGTGAAACAGGCAAAATAAAGGGTTTTTCAAAAAGGTTGGTGGATGTATGAATGAGGATGGTTCAATAAGTCTTCAAAAAAAAAATCGAAAATTTTGATGCAATCCCCCATTTTATATATTATTCCCAACATAATGCCAATTATGCCATGAAAACCATCAATTTTAGAAGTGCTTTAAAATACAATTAAATGCAAGGTTAAATTGGAATTAGATATTATAGCAGATTTCACATGATTATCAGATGCACAATAGTGCATTGATGCACTGCTTTCGCATTGTGTTTATGAGTTACATATATTTTCAAATAGAATAATTTCATAAAACCTCATTGTCATTGAATTGATGGATAGAAAATCTAATAACTCTATTAAAGTATTCTAAGACCTCTAATAGATATCTTTCAGGCTTCAGCATAATCCCACACGGGCCATATAACTGATTTGGTCTGTAGTCAAATATGATGTCCATTATAATATGAGATCAAATCAAATATGATTCAAAATAAAAGGAACACTGAAGTGAAAAGCTTTTTTGTCTTAAGGAAGATATAGAGACAGAAATTACGTAAGAATAATGAGTAATTAAAATAACACTATTGAAGCTACGCCATATTGGAGTCTTGATAAATTCTTTATTTACTTTTTTCTTTCATCAGAAATCTTCAATTTTCCAACAACATATTCATCAGCATTAGATCCAACACTTTGCTTCTGTCCAGTTTGAATTCAAAATTTCATATCACATCTATTTAGATAGAACATACTTGAATTACCTGTTTTAATGATAAAAATTACATACAAATGGGGTACAATATTGTTGAGAACATGGCACCTCATAATAAAAAAATCATTTCCAATGATTGAATCTCTAAATGAAATATATAAATATATTCAGCCATAGCTTCTGTATCATGTTGAATATTAATATATCCTGGTGAAATATGAAAATATCACACCTATGCAATAAGTTGGTAAGTTTTTTTTTGTTTAAAGAGATCTAGTAGATGCTTTCATCACATTGTATAAGTAGGTTTCACTTTTTTTTGACTGAATGCAGCAAAATATCTATGGTTGAATTGTGAAATGGATATTTTTAATTGGATATGTTACTTAGAGCATTACTGTCTGTTATTTTTCATTCTGTATTCTTCCATATTTAATTTTTTGCATGTGGAGGGAGTAAATTTAATACATTCAAGCAACTGCAAAGAGATTTTTTTATTGCTTTACTATTTGGTCATACCATACTAAAAAAGCTGTATCCAATAACTATTTTCCATGTTATAAATACAATGGTTATTGATAGATAATTTCCTCTGATAAAAAAAGGTTTGGCAAAAAATTATCTCTTGCATAACTCCAAAAACAGACTGTGATGCTTAACCCTTGAAACTGACATTATCTTTATTAGTTGAATAAGTAAATTTCATCAAAAAATTGCTTGTTCTTGCTAAGTTGGACAAAAGTAATTTCCGTGTAAGGAGCATAAGGAAAAATTCAACATAGAAGAGAAAAAAAATTATATAAAATCATTAGCATTCAAATAACAGATTACATCAAAGCCTGAAATTACATGTAGTTCCGTGAGGTTTCTAATTGAACTTTTAAAGAACATAATAGATCTTAGAACCACTTGTATGCATTTGTGTATGTTTACTTTTTTGATGCAACTGATCTTTAGAGGTTACTTGGAACACTACCCAATATTATCTACCTTTTAAAGGTACCAATAAGTTTGCCGGATGCATCTAATCCATCAGATTTTCATAATCGATTTCCTCTTGGTCAGTTACCTGCGGTTCTTCTGAATTATCGCGTCCATACTGGAAAGAAATCCCTTCAAGAAATTATAAACCTCCGTTGACTTGATCCAGGTTAATGATTCAATCTGAATTAATTAATAGAAAATATAAATAATGCTCAAAAGCCAACTATTTTTCCAAACTATATTATAGACCTAATCATTTCACTTTATATTTTTTATTCAAACAAGAAGCTGAATTCGAATAATTTGTCTGACCTTTTTTATAAGTTTGGAGTTTACCTACTAACAATTCAGTAGAGTTTGAATCGAGCAACTGAAAACACTTACATGCATGATTATGAAATAACGAGACTGCAAATATAAAATGGTTTAATTTTGAAAATTAGTCCTTAACGAAATTTTCCCCTTTGTTATAATACTCTCCTGTCTCTACATAAAGTTTCATTAGTTCTTCCATGGTTTTGAATCGGGTTTCATTTACGCATATTCGAGCTTTGCATGTTTCTGATATCGATTTTAGGACTTCACTCAGAAATTTTCATGCTTTATTCGTCGTTAAAAAAATTTTTCTATAAATACCTGTGTGGGTTTATAAAAATTTTACACAGTTTTTTTCAACGCATTGTTGCAATAGGGGACAGAAAACACCTTTGTCTCCAACTTTCTGGATTAATAACTCTATTTCAAACAGTTTTCTAACCAACTTATGTCATCGGGAGCTTTGAAGTTTCACTGGAGATAATCCTATATAAAAGCTAACTGCCTCAGTATATTTTATGGCGTTCAGCTGCTCATTAAGTGCTCTCTTGAATTTTATCATCTTAATCTGTGTCATACTACAGAATTTTATTATTGAAGGCGTTAAGCAGTGGGTGATTACATTCAATTATAGGTTAGGTTGAATGCTGACTTCAAATGTTTCATTCTCATATTGATCAATCTAGTTAATCAATTTGAATAGAATGCATTCGATGTTTACCAGTGAGTTGGCTGGTTTTTAAATTATATTTTTTTGTTTTTAATTCCATTTTTATGTGGTTGACAATTGATGAATCAAAATGAAGAATTATGAAACATATTACAAGTATGCTCACAATAAAGATTCTGGGTATAACTTACGAACACTATTTACAAGAATCAAAGTCAGTAGAAGTGAGTAGTGAGTTAACTGCAAATCTGCAAACAAAAGATGTAAAAACGTGAAACTAAAAAAGGGGCGGCACAATGTTGTTCTCGAAATGACAGACTTATCAATATATTATTACCGGATTATTCACAATGCAAATAATCTTTTTAGGAGGACTTTGTGAACGATACTCTGAACAAGCTGTGTGTGAAGTATAAAAAAAATCTGTCACTTATTGAAACCCCCATATTCACTGTGGAATGTGTCAATTGTTTTGGGCTTTTTATCTTGGCATTGACTTGACTCAATTTAAGCAATGTCGTGTTAAGCTGACCTTCAGGGAATCAGCCAGTTAAGGGTTATTTGCAAATTTCAAGATATCCTGAGAGACAAAATCTCATGACCTCGATGGCAAATCCACAGCAAATATGTGAGACTTAACTTTATCGTTCAATTATTCATGCCGACTATCAATCGAGACGTCCGCTAGGTGGATCAACTTTTTGTTGTAACCACATGTCTTCTTGATGAATATTGATCAATTTTGGCTATGAGAAATTGACTACCGTCGTTCTATTGTATTGGCAATTGACTCTCATAAGTGTCGTCTTTGAAGAAATACGGACTAATGCTTATCAGATTCGAAATAGCCTCTTAAACAGTAATATTTTGAAGATTTTGAGTTAGTTGGTGTAGTGATTTTGCGTGTTTTCACATTTCGTCATCCTAAAACTATCCCTTGTCACTAAGGCTAATTTTTGTTTACTAGTCAAAGCCTAGGCAGCATGCAAAAGATGTGCCCTATAATCATGAGCTTTGAGCTTCCTGGTTTGTTAAATCTACCATATTTGTGGCTGATCTCGATTCCAATATGGAATATTCAAAAGTTTGAGTTTTAATCAACATCGATAAATTTACTGCCTGGGTTAGGTTGTAAACTTTCATCAATCAAGTCAAATTGCTCCGCCCAGCTTGAGTTCGTTGAAAGCACAACAGTTAGTTGATTGCTAACCAACCCGATGGTCTTTAATTTGGACACCGAATGTTGAAAAATCGGCTGTGAATAACCACAAAATCTATGATTGAGTGTGAGTTGCACTGTCATCATTTTCATGATGGGGTTTGTCATTTTAATATGTCAGTTATATTATGATTTTGTACAAGTACTCAACTGCATGATGGCTAAAAGGTGACATATGTCATCTGAACAAAACCTCCGCCCTGAAATGAGTAATCTACCCGCACCTATTGAAAAACCCTTTAGAACATACATTTGAAAAATCTCTTTGTGTATAATGCAGCCTAGAACAGAATTTGCAATTATTTTGACGATTTGAATTGGAGAATTGATGGTGAACCTACTGTTTCCGAATGTTCCTTATTAACATTTACGATTTAAATTCCAATGTTGGCTATCCTCTTAGAATTCTAACGATTTCCAAAATAATGTTTTTGTTTTCATGTTTGAAGAATATTCTTATATACCCCGGTAAAGAATGCCGTTCCACCATGATATTCAGATATTCATAAAATGCAAAACTGTACGGATCTAGACAATTTTGTTTAAATTTGACTTTTGTCGAGTTCATTTTCAATTAAACACTCCATTATTCATGATTTTCATAATATTTAGAAGTTGTTTTTTACTGATTTTAAAAAGTTTTATTTTCATGATTCAACCGAACTAGTCAGAGTTTGCTTATTCAGTTTAGCTTTACAAAAAAAAAATGTTTTTTAGATAGCATTGAAAATGAAAAATAAGTAATCCCCGCCAGAAAAAAATTATATTTGATTCATCTGGTTTGATATTTTATATGATACAGTAGGTTCTTGAACTTGCGCTTTATTTACCTATCGCTTTTTTCAAAGCGAAAATATTTTTATATATATGCAAATACAAATCAATTATAGTACAATGTTCTGTTTGCATAGTGATAATATCAATAAGAATGTGATTTGGTGCGTTTGTTAATTTGAAACAGACTTTGTACAAAGAAATCAAATTTATTTATGGTGAAATGTTCGTGTTTGTTTCTTGAATGTTTGAGTAGATTTTCTGGATAGTAGTATTTAATTGTAGTCATTTATATTTCAACTATTCCAGTTGGTTTTGAGTAGGGTGATTGGTTGTGATGAACATGTGTATACATTGTAAGCATAATTTCGATAAATTTCAATTTCTTCAATGAAGTTATTATAGTGAATGACAAATAAATCCTTATACTACGCCTAGAGGGTGAATAAGGTTTGATGATAATTATTTAAAAATTCTTTTCTATTATTTTGAAAGATGTATAAAAGCAAATTTTGATCTTTTAGTGTAATAGAGCCTACAAGGTGAAACTAACCTTATTTTTCAAGCTGTGTCAATTCTCTATAATTGTAAAATATCTTTTTGGCAATATAATTTCAATAATGAGTTATTGGCATACTGAAAAATTAAAATTTGCTATTGATTTGACAGATCATCAAGAAATTCACATGTGATATATTTCAAAAACATGATAATATAAAATAACAACACAATTATAATTAAAGCACGTTGAATTTTAAATCGAGGAAATATGTACATATTCAAACGGATAAATATTGTAAATATTTGTGAATAGTTTTTAGTTTCTCATTGAATGTGATGTAAAATTATAAAAAGAAAATAAATTTATCTATCTAATCTGGTTTTTAAAACTCTGAGAGAAATATAAAATTACGACAGTGATTCAGATTGTTCATATCATTAGTTACGGTAGAAAGTTCCCAGTAAAAGAATGATCTCTCGATATTTCTTCTTAGAGGTCATTCCATGAAAAATAATGCTGAATTGACTGTTGATCTTTAGTTTATTTCATATTAAGGCAGAATTTTGTTAAATGAAAATTGTTTATGATAACGATAAATATGGATTGAATAATTCGTTACTATACACTTTATCGAAATCGAAAAAGCTAGAAGAATACTATAAACTTTGAATAATGTTCATAATATATATAGAATTACAAAACAATTCTTTGTTTCTATGATCATTATCACATAAACATATGGGTGCTTTTCAGGGTTATTTTAATAATCTGAGAATCAGACATTTCTTGGCTTCTATAAGATATAGGATTCTATGAGATATAGGTTTCTGAAATGAGGAAATCATGTTAAAATATATTTATCCAATTACCACTTGCGGTTATACCAGAATTTTTGGAATTTCAACTCTAATTACGAATTCTTGACACCAGAAATAAATTTTATGGTCAATCCTATACAATTTTGCTTGGAACATAAGCACAGTCACCATGTTTATGCAGTTATAAGGACTTAATGACAAATTGGTCATTTTCTGATGTCCGCAAAATATATCATAGGGCCCATGCTATCAATAATAAAAAAACAAATGAGGTACTCTACAAAAATTTAGTAATAATGTTTTATATATACTACTGCATGTATAATAATAATAATATTTATTTGCACCATCAAAATATGAAAATTACATGAAAAGTCAAGAAATAACATAAATAGGCATATATACATACACATGATATTAACTGATTGTATATGACAAATACTAATCGAATTGAACAAACAATGTGTATTAACATTAAAAAATCATGGTCCATAAATTTCTGCACTGAATAAAAGCAATTTTCTATCAGCAACATTTTCAATGATATCAGAAATTTCTTTCATCCTAGTTCTTTCAGAGAATTTGAAACTTATTGTATAGCTTGGCACACATATAATTTGTACTTGTCTGGGTTCTTCCGAAACAATGATGTCGATGTGTGCCGATTGATGTAGCTCTATTGAAACTTGGGCCTCTGCAAGTGGCCCTTTTCTATAAAATTTCCTATATCTTTGAATCGATTTTCGTTTTGTGAAAAATAGGTAGTGCCAAATCAATTTCAAAAGCTGGTAGTTACTTTTATTTATAGATCTCTGATTTCTGTTTATGCAATGCAAACGTTTGTGTGATAATGAAATAAATGTAACATTTTCCTAATGGTAATGTTAATTCAACTTCACATTGATTAATCTTTCTGTAACTACTCGTAAGAAGTAATTCTATATTTGGAGTTCATCAACCCAAAATGTATTCAATACTTTCATTGTAGAATATTATGTTACTTGATTTTTTCGAATATATTTTCATTTGCACTCTGGAATGACCCTTTCATATAAAAGTTCTTCCAAAGAATCTATAGAAGCCTTTTGGTTTCATTCACAAACTTACCACATGATCACAAATATGATTGTTGCTACTATGCCGTTGTGTGATGTGAACTTCTAAATGAAGGTTCTTTCGAATTTCACCAGTCTGAATACCTTATAGTGATCTTGATGACTATGAGTTATTTTTAGAAATATTTCACCTAATATGGGAGCAATCATTACAGGTAAGTTATTTTGTTGCAGCTCCGGAAATATTGGAATACAAACCCTATGGACATGCTGTAGATTGGTGGAGCTTAGGAGTTTTAACTTGCATTATGTTGACATCTAAGGTAAGCTGATAGAATAGACTTGAATTGCGGATGACAAGTGGATGCCTTCAAAATGGTACGTAGATGCTTAGTCAGATTATCTCATTCCCATGTCTTTCTGGTTGTCTACTAGTGATGTATCAGTGTTCCTCAAATGCAAACAAGAATCAATGATATTAGGAAGATATTCTGTTTCGGCGGAGTCGTAGGCATTCACGGTTTTACGGTATCGAGAACTTGAAGACCTTTATAGAACTTGTAGAAATGGAAATTCCTTCAACCGTTCAAAAGCATTGACTATAAAAAACTTATCGAAGCTGAGTAAATAATTGAGTTTTATTGAAGCAAAATACAAGGTACATCGTATGGAATTAAAATAACTAGACAAAATTTTATATAGTCTAATTCATAATAATGAACAAATTTTAACCCACAAAAGTTCAAGACTTTTTCGTGGGGAACAAATAGTATAACATTTTGTAAGAAAGATCTGTCAATGGTGAAAGCAATAATCCAAATATGACATAGTTCGAAAGAAGCGAAAAAAAAATTCAAATGAACATGACCGTTTGAAATAAATTTGACCCGATTGAATATGGTCCTCAAAAATCAAGATCCCATGATTTGATCCATTTCTTAATTTTTCCGAAAAAAACTCTTCTAGGCTCTTCTGCCTTTATGTTTGAGGAAAGGATATTGACAATGGCGCCAGATATGAGAAGCTTCGTAATTTCAAAGTTTCCTTAGATTGTGGTAACTGAACGGAATTACCTTTAATTTCATATCGCTTTTTATGTTATAGGGATTATTTTTGGCTGATGGAACAGGAGCAATTTTCCATATATATTTCAACGTGGAAAACTTCCACTTGCTTGTATTGCTGCTCAGCTGGTTATATAACATCTTTTCTAAACATGATTTTCATGATCCATTTCTGAATAACTTCAAAATTTCTACACTAGATGTCCACTAAACCATCTCTAATTAAAATGCAGTTCCTCCTACAGATATTATCCTGTTTTAAGTTCCCTTGAGTCACGTATGTCTCTCAAAATTTGGAATTTAGAAAGCAACAACGATAAACTTAGTATCTACGTCCCATCTTAGGCGACTGTCGAGATACAAATGTACACCACCTAGTATCTTATGTTGCCGGTTCCTAATGTTTTATGTTGTCTATGTTCAAACTATTAAAATTAATAATCCTAAACGTTTAATTTCCGAAAAGGAAAATCTCTTTGATATTTTGACACTTTAATTGCTAGTCCTTTCAGTTGTGAACTTTGTTGAAGTCAAAAACAAATTTGATTTTTACATTTGACTCCTTTTCTAGCCTCGAAGGTTTCTTCAATGCAACCTTAATATCATTTGCTGTTGGGTTTTGTCATGTAATTTATGATTTATATTTTTTGGTTTGTTAGTTTCATCTCCAAGAATAACGTGTACCTATGTATATTTCTCTATAGCCTGAAAAAGACGCTAAATAAACGTCAAAACGTAGCTGTAGACTCCAGATCGAAGCATTTTTTTCGGTTCCTCCAACCGAGATTATATCTTCAAGAATTAAAACTAATAATGTTTTCATTTTTACTTGTACGTCACATTAACCATGCTCAAATCGTCAACCCGCTTTGGGAATAGTGTTAGAAGTCAGAAATATTGTGAGCTCAAGATGAAAATAATAAATGAATAAATGCATTAAACAAACAACTATTAAGCAAATGCGAAAAAATTCATATCATATTGCTGATAGAGCTGCACAATGATTCGTCCTCATGTCCTTGATTCTTTTATTTGTATCTACTTTGTTTTGCACATATCTAAATTCTTTTATTTGTATCTACTTTGTTTTGCACATATCTAAATTCTTTACTATTAACTGTGTCTACCCAATATTGGTTATTCGTTGAAATTGCATACGAATTATTGACATTTGTACTATTAGGGGGGTATGCAAATTGGCGGAGGTTTCTTTCATGGGTACATACAGATTTCAATTTGAAAATTTCCAATGCGAATATTTCTCGAAATAAAATAGTTAGAGAAGCGCAATTCGGAATAAATGCTATACAGGTAAGTGGAATTACAACCATTATAATTTTGTTATGGAGTGAACCTCCCTTAGGTTGAATGCACCCCACTCCAAAATTTTAAGAAGCTCAACCCCTTTTGAGATACCTTAAATAAAACTTATTTTTGAGTAGTATTCACTTGGACGTAAATTTTCCTAAATTTTATACACGGTCCAAAAAAGGTAAAACTTAAATTGAATAAACTTTGTTTTTATGAGATTATAATTAGATCCTGAAAATGATTTCCATTTCGAGCTAAATATTGGTTGGGTTCAGTTTTCAAGTGACCCCGGAAAAAAAGTAGAGGGTTGTTAGATGTTATGTCTCGCCCCAAATGAAATGCATCATGAGCATTCTATTAATTAAAATAGCACTCTTAATCTACTTTTCAACATAATTTCCATGAATATTGACGCACTTGTCATAACGTGGCACCAGTTTTTGGATACCCTTCTCATAAAATTCTGCCGCCTGACTTGTTAATCACTGTGTCACAACTGTTTTGACTTCATTATCGTCTTGCAGACGCTGATCGCCCAGGTGTTTCTTCAAGTGCAGGAACAAATGGTAGTCGCTGGGTGCCAGATCAGGGTTTTTCATCCACTTTCTGCACCAAATCTTTATTAACGACCGAAGGACGTCCACTCCGTTCTTAATCATGCATATTTGTGCGGCCATCTTTAAATGCTCTCACCCATTTCCTTACCATTCCATCACTCATAATGTTTTGTCCGTAAACTTCACAGATCTTACGATGAATATCGATCGGTTTTACGCCTTTAGCACTAAGAAATCGTATAACAGCCCATACTTCCCAATCAGCGGGACTCACGATTGTCAGAGGCATCTTAAACACTCCGTAAAAAACGTATACAATGAAGAATCAGACTGTAATGGCATCAGTGTAGGTAACCAGTGGGCATGCGCGGAACACCAACCGTAGCGCTACGGACACGGAATCGCAAAACGGTACTTACTTAAAAAACATGCCTCGTAGTTTATTTAATTTAAGTTGTATCCTTTTTGACCGTGTATAAGAGCGTATTTCAAGCGCATAAGCCAGAGTAACCGGTTATTATTTTGATCCATTTAGCGGTTATTGCTGGTCCTTCTTCGTTATTCCTTCGAAATCCAGAAAGAATAAACAGAAATTGTCGCTTGAATGCTCGGGTTTGGTTATCCATGCTGTCATTCTATTGTTTACTATTTTCATGTTTATACACATCTAACCCTACTTGCTCTAATAACCAGAATCGTAACTCTACTCTCGAGCAGGGTTACGATTATGGTTATTCTTGACATTTCTCGATCAAATTGAGGTTAAGTCATGACGTCACGGATCTATTACCAAAGCCGCTTGACTGCAAAAAGTATTTACCACAAAAGACCAAAGATAACCGTTTACTCTGGGTTATGCGCTTGAAATACCCTAAAATTTCATAAAAATTTTTGTGTAGGAAAATATATCTCAAAAAGACCTCCAATTCAAGGGCTGATGCCATATAAAATTTTTAGGGGAGGCATGAGACTCATAACGAAATTTTAGTGCTATGGTTCCCTATACCTGTAAGACATTTGTACCACACTTTTCTAACTTTTTTAATTTCAGGATTTTCGCATTGAAAGTCTTCAAATTGACATCTGTATAATAAATGCAGTCGAAGCTACCTGACTTAACGTCAGTGCTTCAACTATTTTAAACCGTACTGTAGTGTGTGCATATACAATAAGATTTAAGTTACTGACAAAGGCACTGTTTTTTCAAAATTGAATTCTGTATTTATTATCCTCGATACCAGTTACCAGTACCAGATACCAGTACTGTTTAGAGGATTATGATTGTTTATTTATTTGTGCTTGTATATTTCATTCAATAAATAAAAAAGTTAGGGTCGTCCTTTCTCGATTACGTTCAAATATTTTTGAGCCTTGCTCATCCGCCATTTCATAACTTCTTCTGAATCCATCGCTAAACTGGTTATATTCAATATTATGCAATGATTTATTCTTTCTATAACTTTATTTAAGTTTCAACACTACAGTCCCTCTTGCGAAATGTTAAAGTCCAAATGCACAATACATTTACACTTTCCTGAAATAACCATTTCACTCTGAAGTTTAATTAATATAACAGTTATGTATCAAACTTTATTCAATGGTTCAAATACATAAATTAAATCTTTAAATTACGTGTATATTCTAAAATTGTGACGTACTTATTTACCTAATCGGCAAACGTGTATGAAATGATATAAAGTCCTTCACTGAACGATGATGACACTATTTCACAACGAAAAACAGTTGTTGGCCACCCTGTACACTGCACCATGAGAAATTTGGGCACAACATAAATAAAATCGATTTGAGGTCTGGTTATCCAGCTGTTCACGTATTTAAGTGATTCTGAACAAAAGGGCAAGCAAACCTCCTTCAGTCTGTGGAACTTGGATTATTGGAAAGTCCTAGAAATTTCAAGAACTTGATGCACTAGTTAGAGGTAATTTTTCTGTTGTTACTACTTCTGGTTTCTTCTCTTCTGGCTTTATCTCTTCGATCGATTTAGCTGCTGCCTTTGGTTCTTCAACCTTTGGTTTCTCTTCAACCTCTGGTGCTTGTTCTACCTTAGCTTCTTCTGGTTTCTCGGATTTAGATTCAGCAGGTTTAAGTTCCTCTTTGGGCGCTTCAGGCAATGATTTTTTTTCCGCTGCTACAGGTTTGGATGCAATTTCTTCTTCTTTTTTTGGTTCTTTAACTTCTTCAATTTTCTTTTCTTCTGGTTTTGCTTCAACTGCTGATTTACTTTGAGGTAATTCTGTAGGTTTCGCATCTTCTTTTTTCTCTTCTTTGATTTCTTCGACTTTTTTCTCTTCCTTCTTGGCTTCTACTTTTTTATCTTCTGGTTTCTCAACGAGTTCTTCTTTCTTCTCTGGAAGACTCTTTATTTGTTCGACAATTTTTTGAGTGGCTGGAATTTCTGGTTTCTCTTCTAATGTTTCAGCTGATTTCAATGCTGGTGCAGCTTCTTCAGCTACTGGAGCGGCTTCCACTTTTTGCTCACTTGGGGCAGCTTCCTCCGCTTTGGCAGGCTCAGCTGGTACTTCTTTTTTCAATGCTGGTAGAGCTAAAGGTTTTTCAAGCTCTGGTGTGGACTCTTCCTTCTTTTCAGTAGATGCTTCTACAGGTGCGCTGGATTTGAGTGCAGGTATAGGCTTAGAACTGATAGCTTCTTCTGGTTTCTCTTCGGACTTCTCGCTCGGTTTGATTTTCTCCTCGGCTCCTAGAGATTTCAAAGCAGGCACATCTTTTTTTCTTCTTTGGCTGGTTCAATTTTTTCTGGTTCTGCGGATTTGCCTTGTGCTTTTTCTGCGGATGAAGAGGATTCTGCTTTTGGCAGTACTTTTGGTTCTTCTTTCTTTTCTATTGGTTTCAGAGTAGATGCAGGAATGCCATCTTGTTGAACGTTTTCTTCGCTGCTTTCTGAAGAGGATTTATCTTGTCGGCTTTCCTCTTTAGTTTTATCAGTTTCAGAACTTTCTGAGGATTTGTCTTGTCTACTTTCTTCCTTGGGTTTTTCGTTCTCAGAGCTTTCTGATGAGGATGATTCTTCTGAATCGTGCACGTGTCCATCTTCATGCACATGATCATGTACGTGGCCTGGTTTTTCATGATGAGCGTCGTGTGCTACTTGGTCTTCAGCTTTGGTCACGGAAGAGTAGTCAGTGATGACCAACGGAACTTCTGGGGTTTGCACATCTGTTTCTGCCAAAGGATATGCGAGTGCACCAGCTATTACTAGGAGTATCCCCGCTACGATCTTCATCCTGAAAAAAATTCAATGAGTTCAGGCAACTGAAATATGAAAGGATGCAATTTGAGAGAGTTATCGATTTTTTTAATTTTGAAGAGGAGGAGCTTACGCGTTTCGTAAATGTTTATTTTATTTGTTTCTTAATAATTTATAAAAGTTTTCAAAATCAAAATTTTCTGACATAATACGTCATGATTTTCGTTAATGGTCAAAATATTATGGCATTCAAAGAGAAATTCAGATCGAATTCACTGAACGAACATAGAACTTACGATTTTTTTTCAATTATACGAGCTTGTTTCCATTGCAAAAGCTAGCTATATTTTTGTAAATGCCTGTAATTTTCAAATATGTAGCCGAAAACGGCCTGGAACGATTGAGTTCTACGACTTCTGTAGAATTCGTGTTCAAACTTAGTATGTCTGGCCGTATATCTTTCGATGAGATTAAGCTGAAGCTAATATTCACAGAAGAGGTTGATTCGTCCAAATACCATTTTCACTTAAGTTTATCATTAGGTGAAATTCGTCCAATAGTTCAGCAGTTATGAGCATTTCGCAATTATTCAAAAAATCCATTTGCATTATTTGTACCTTCAAAAGCTATTTAATGAAGATAAAAGAAGTAGTGAAGTACTGACGTGAGGTCAGGATCGTTTTTAAACCTTTTCGATGTGAAACTAATACAACTGTCATAATTTATGTGACAAAATCAACAATCCTATGTCTCAAAGTCTAAATAACCACTCACAGTTTTCCTACAGTTATGTTCTAAGCTAAATTTCCCTCAACTTAAGAACCAAGAAAAATAAGGATTACCTTTTTCATCGAAAATCATATACTATGTATATTTCCATATACTACACTGTGATAGGTTGAATTGGGTTTGACGACCTAGCTATATGATTTAGTATTTATGTATTCAGTTTTCATTTTGAATATAAACTTATCAATGGTCTGCTGTATCACTACATACATTGATAATATCGAAAGATATTTTTAATAGTATAACTATAGAGGCCAACCGATAATTGCCCTGAGGAAAATTTTAAATAAATCGAAACTTCGGTTTTTTATTGACTCGCAAAATCAGACCTGTGAATCTATCAACCACTTAAATACTATATACTATGATAGATATTTCGACTACTCTGGAATGTTATCATCGCGATATGTAAACTACAAAATTAATTGAAACGCTGCACAGGGTCCAGAAATGGAACCATTTTTGGTTTTAATCAGTTGGGTTGTGAAATTTCATGCTGAATCCGAATATGCAATAAGAGAGATAGTTTTCCGTTGTAAATTTCAAAGTTAGGCTTTTTATCATGTACATATAGCTCTTTTGGATCCTATATCTGATGGGCCAATTTTATTTGCCCAAATTATCTCCATTGTTTCCAGATTTTTGGACCACTCGGTACATGGCTTTAATTGAGTAATTGTATAGTGATGGTAATGATCGTAACCCTTGCTGAAACTAACCTCGAATTCAAGGTCACTACGAATTTCGTTCATCTGCTCAATAAGTTTGAAAATAATAGAGAGAGGTCAATAAACGGGTCCCTCGAAGATTATATTGTACAGCAATTATTGAAGTAGGTAATTGTTGCATATTTTGGGGCCCTTCATCCATTCATTGGATTTCTTGAAGGCAAGATTAGATAATGACAGGAAACGTTTAAGATGGCAGTGTGATGATCTTCTCCTCATCGTGATAGGATATAAGTATTTCTTGCTGCAAGCGGTATTAACCGATTAATTTTTTTATCGTTTTCTCGCGTCGTACAAGGCCTCTAGCTAGATGGATGACCCTTGTCAACGACGCCAACCATTATTCAATTTCACATAAGGTCGCTGTACATATACAATATTTGCAGTTGCATCTGATTTCCTTTTCAAGCGCTTGTTCTAATAGAACAACGTGCTATCGTATTGACAAATTCAAATATGCAGAAAATGGTCTAAATTGATTTGGTTTGATTATCTGATGAAAAATTCAGGACCGAAGTTGAGTATGTCCGTCCGGCCGGCATTATGCTCTCTATGTCCCGAAAGAGATAAGTCCAATTTTTTATATTTTTAGAATAAGTTCTTGCCGAAATTTATCATTGAAATTTATTATTGAGTAAAATCTGTCGAATGGTTCAGGAATTATGAGCATCTGAAATTTGGATCCCTCAATAATTCCTAGAATATCCATCGGATTGAGGTGCGACTTGGAAGATATGCATCAAGTTAAAACAAATAGGCTAGCAGAATTTCGTAGAAATTGACACGCTAGATATTTTTTATAATTCCGGAAAAAAAAATTTTAACAATCAGAGTGTATTTTGAAACTTAAATGATAAATATTGAGTACCTAAAAGTCAATCAAACTATAACGAAGATTCAGAGAATACATACATGCATATCACATGTAAATATTTATATTTCTGCATTCCCAATTTGGGTAACACCGAAAAATACTCGTAACTACATCATGAAATTCTGGACATTCTATACATTTCGATCATTAAGTCTAGTTCATTGTGTTACATATTTGTTTTGGATTTGTTCAAGTTTGAAAATCAGAAGAATAGCGTGCTATCATTTATCCCAAATGTCTGTAATTTTAATACTGAACCGAGAATAGTCTCAATCGATTGACTTCCTTCATTCGAAGTAGATAAACTAGAATAGGTTAGTTGTCAGAATATCTCGGTCAAGTTGGATATTGGGCCAAATCCGTCGAATGGTACAGCAGGAATGAGCATCTAAAATTTGATATTCGCAATAAATCCTAGAATATCAATCCAATCATTCGTAACTTTGAAGATGTTTGAATGCGGTTGAAACGCATAGGTTTCCAAAATTTCGTGGAAGTCTTCACGCTAGAAGATTTAAAGGAAAATACTGAAAATTTGTTTTAAATACTTGATATCTCGTAAAATATTCTTTAGTGATCCATAAAATTAGGAAGACATCAAGATTGTTTCTATCCAGGCTATCCTTGAATTTCAGCGTTGTACTATCTTATTTCAAGAATATAGTTCTCTTTAAAAACATTTAATGATTAATAATTTCGATTACGATTACGTCATTGAATTATTCGATTGGAAGTTATTAGAAATCGCTTATTGAAATCCTTCAATGAATTGAAGTTAGTTAATTCAGTTTCATATCTAACTTTTCCTCAAGATAATTTCAGGCTCTCTTCGTAATTTCGAGTTGAATAAAAAAAGTATTTCAGAAGAAAGATCTTAATGAAAGAAAAATTTAGTTTTCTATAGGAAAGATAAACATTCTATTGGTTGATTTTGAGAAAATGGAATTTGAGCTGAAGGAAAACTGTGAGTGAATATTTTTATTTTTAATTTAAGGTATAGTTTTGTTGATTATTTGAAATTCATTGCGGCAGTTGTTTTTTATATTTCACTGTGACAGAGTCCAAGAAAAGATATTAGAACAAGGGCACAAGAGCTTCTTAGCTCACGTCAGTGCTTTTCTGTTAAAACTTAGATGTAAATGCATTTCAACAAAGTTATGACTTCGCCCTATGATCGTCTTTAAATCAAATCGCCTTTCTTTCTCAAGACTGATAATAAAACGTAGTAGGTGTAAAGCAATAAAAGATGCGTTCTACTAAATATTCATGGCCGCTTCTGCGTTTTCTGCAACGATCTCCTGAATCAGTGCCCATTATCAGACCGAGCATTGAATAATTCAACATCAACTTCCGTTCGGACCTTCACAGACGTAATAGATCAGCCATATTAGATCTCTTGAACCTGTTCTCTTTTATTTTTTGATTCCTTGCGCGGGTTTAATGATACCTATCGAAGAAATTGCGTAAACGGGCATGAAGGTAATTCAACTGGAACATGTGAATGCTCCTTTATCCTCCTTTTTATTTATATAATTCCCGGGTAGTATGAAAAGGGACAAAAAGAACTGCTGGAGCGGTTTGCAGATGGCATAGAATCCGAGAACCGGTTAGGTGAACAGCCTAAATGCGCATCACGGCAATAGTATATCTTCGTTTTCTTCTTTTTTACTATCTGACCGTATCGGTCTTTTTGGTTTTCTTGTTTTGCCCGATATGGTATCAACGACCGGGAGAGTATAAGATTCGTTTTCGTTCGAGGACTTGTTTTGTTTATGGTTTTGTAACGGCTTTCTAGAAAATAGCTCCAGAGAAAACTGTTGGTATGTTTTCTGATTCTGGCTAATCCAGGAAAGGTCATACATACAGGGTGGACTTGCAATCAATCAAACAATTATAAAGGACGGGTCAACAACAGACCAAATCGGATGAAGCTACTGAATTACGGCAAGTTCGAAAGCAGAAACCAGGATATTTTTTAGGTCTCTGCATATAGATCATTCAATAAATTTTTTGTTATTCGATCATTCTGACTACATTTTTGAACTAATTATAAACATTTCTGTATTATATAGATATATGAAACATTACTTTGCATCGCAAATGTGTAACAATTTCTATAATCTATTAGTGCACTACTTCTGAGGACATTTTGGAAAACAGCTTCAATTTTCATGGAAAATGTTCTACAAAATTTTGAATACTTTATTATTTTTATTAATATTATTTCATTCTATAATTTTAATTCAATTTTATTTCGTTTGTTCGTAATTAAGTTTTCGTATTCTATATTTACTTTTTTGGGTTTGATAAAATTGATCTGATTGTTTTTTCGACCTCTTGTCTGACCTTTGCAACTACATTTTCATTAGTGGCAACACCAACTCATTTTAGTTGAAATAGCCGAAGGTACATTATTGAGATTCCTTCCCAAAAAGGACGTTAGGTGAAGAGTTTCTGAGCGTTTGTTTTAAAGTCTTCTCGAATTCTATAACAGTGAGATACAAAAAAAAAAGAAATAAATACTGTGAAGGAATCAACAAACATATATATTAAATTTACAATAAATTCACAATTTTTCTTCAGATATACATATTTCAACCACAAACTTCGTCCATCAGTACTATCTGACATCCAAATGAAATCATCTCATTTATTGAAAATTCATGTATTCCGATCATAGAAATGCCAATATGAAAACTCATGGTAAAAAAATTTAGAAAGCACCGACGTGAGGTCAGATTGCTTTGGCGCTCTTGTTGAGCTATTTGCGAGTAAATATTCAAACCACAACAAATCTTTAAGCACTCTGATCAGGTGAACAATAGTCTTTTCCCGTACTATGGGACCATGTGATGCAAAATGAACGCCTAATGAATGAACAAACCTATATCTCAAATTAAAAATAACTATTCATAATTTTCCCCAAGTTTTGTTCGAAGCTATAATTCCCTTTTCCTAAAAACTTACGCTTTTCTGAATTTTGACAACGTATATTGTTTCAGCCATCGAAATTGAATTCTATCTCTATGATTTCCAGTTATGAAAAATTTTGATTAAAATTACGCCAACTGACACTGATTAATGAGCCCGGCATTTGTCAATCGAATATCGATCTGTGTTGGCCATCGTTCAAAGAAAATCATCGGGACGTATGTCATTTCTCTTTTCTCTTGAGTAAATGAAAAAAATGATCATATCTTTAGATGGAAAAGAGCTACGGCAATGAAATTTGAGGAGAAGTCTAGCTCATCTCTTTTGGATGCTAGAGAGGATACGGCCGGCCGGCCGGACAGACTCAACTTTGGCCACGGATTCTTCATCGGTCAGTCAAACCCAATCGATTGAGACCATTTTCGGCTCGATATTCCAAAATTACAGACATTCGGGCAAAATGACAGGCACTCTGTTCGGGTGAACAAGAGCGCCAAAAAATATTTCCAAGGTTATTCTTTAGGCACTCCAATAACTCCATCATATAAAAAAACTCCTAAGTCATGTATTAAGCATACACTAAGATAATGGAATTCCATACCTAATATGCAAAATATCGGTAATCTCCAATCTTTGTCGGGAGCTTTTAGAAATTTTCTACATCGACGACTTTTGCAAAATTTGGTAGAAGGGATATTTTAGGAGTTATTGAGGAATCCAAATTTCAGATAACTGCTGAACAAGTGTACGGATTTGGTCCAATAACGAACTTGGCCGAGATATTTGGTCAATTAACAAATTTGAAGAGCTATAGCTCATCTCCTCAGAAAGATATACTCCTGAATACTAAAGTTTGATCTCAGATTTTTCATCATTAAGTCGAATATAATATATTGAGATCATTTTTGGCTCTATATTCGAAGAATACAGACATTTCGGCGAAAGGAGGACACGATGTTTCTTAAGCTAACAAAGAAGGGAAAAACACCAGATTATTATAATCATCATGAATCGAATGAATGAAATGATTCAAGAAGAAAGAATTTGAATATTCTTGTTTTCATTTTCATTCCCCGATATTTTCAACCAACCAGTATGTATTTGAAGAAGAAAACTACAAAAAAGGGAAAGTCACGGATTTATTTGAAATTTATTTTGAAAAATATTATATTAATTATTATTCCAGAAAATCAGATTCAATAACATAAAAACCTCATCTCAAGAATTACAAAAGGTATGAATACTTATTGTTCAAGTCTTTCTATATATAGGTACTTCATTTAACTTTCATTGGATAATATTTCATCTCTTCATAAGTGTAACTCACTAAGTGACATTCCATGTAAAATTGGCATTCTTGTATATGTACCCACACTTTTTTTGAATCCTTTATTGTAACATTGCAACATTTTCACTTGTTTATCCCGAACCTAATAGATGATGCAAAAATAAGTATACATTTACAAAAAAGTAAATTTGTTCTTTTTATTTTCTTATTGAGTTGTAATGAATTTTCTTCAAGTGGGGACCACAACCATCAAAATCTCATTGTTGAATTCAACTTGAAGGGATATATGTCTAAGTTATATAAGTTGAAACTATGAAAGATGGATTTTGAAAGTTCCCTTAGTGTACCTAACGTTGCTGAAAATTGAATAATTTTCTTTAGATACCCCGTTGTACTTTTTCCAAAGCGAAAACCTTGAGAACGACGGAATATTCCTGTCATAGTGTTGGTATTGAAAGCATCATTAATTATTCTTCATTTCGAGATTCATCACATAGTCATGGAGACTTCAACGGTCTGTTAAGAAAGAAGTCATTCCTGCGGTCACAACAACAATGACAATAATATTATAATAATGGTCGAAATCATCATTCCATGGATGACCGACTTCGAAACGCTTATACCTATCTGAGATTAAGCGGTTATTATTAAATTTATCGACAATCTGTGGATGACGCAACCTTAAATTGCGATTATTAGGTAGATTAAGTATAAATATCCAGAAGTGACGATGAAAGAAGGTCGATTGCTTTAAACTTGAACAAATGAAAGTTCATTCCTATTCATGAGGTTATAACGGGGACGTTCCATCTGTGTTTTGTTTTTCTGTCCAGATCTACTGCGTCTTATTAACGGAATTCTTCAACTTGTTTCTGTATAAGTAGGTTGGAAGAAATTGAATTAATTATGCTGGGATATATGATCGATATCACATTTGCGATTTTTTTTCATTTATTAGACAAGGTGTTTCTTAAGGACATATTGATATTTGGGGTATCTTAAGAAAAATTTCTCTGAAAATCTTATGAGATACAGGTTGGAACTTTGAAATATAATTTTGCTTTTGTTCGAGCTGAAAATTACTTCATTCATTTCGGAGCATAATCAATATCATGGGATTTCTTTCACTGACTTGGACTTCCGTTAAAAAATGAAAAATCGGACTAACGTTATCTCAGCTCATTAGGTATAAATACTTTTTTTTTGGAAAATTAATCCAAAAATTCAACTTTTTCTGCGAGAATGATGCCTCGAAGTAAGAAAAATCAGCTCAGAAAGGAATGATGATTTGAAATTTATTCTCCAGTTCAGTTTTTTATCATAAATAATCTGTGCATAACCAGTATGGATGTCATTGACAGAGCCAATGTAAGTTTTTATGCAACACAAAGTGCCTCATGGTAGTGCCTAGATATATATGTCAATTTTTTTTTAAAATAGATGTCTTGGTATATATCTATCTTTTATTGTTTAAAAGCAATTATTTTATCTCAATCTAATTACCCAGTGAGTATCTTGAAAGTTGGATAGTAATTTACGACATGCCTTACTTCTTACCTTGAGATAACCCAAAGAATCACTTAGTTCAATATTGGCCAGTCCCTATGGAACACCCTGTATTGGTATTCGATATCGCAAACTTAGATATTTTTATTGCACGAAGGTTGAAATTTTATCTAACTAAGGATGTTCCGTATTTCTCAAAATCATACGATTCTTACACTAATGTTTTCGAACATTGGATTCATTTTGTTATGACCAAATGCAGTACTTGGGAGTACGTGATTCCGAATAATTTGTTATCGAAAAAACGATATTTGAGACCTCTCCAGTAATAAATCTCCATGGTCCCTGCGGTTTCAATTATATGTGTGAGATACAATTAATGAATCCAAATTTAACATGAAGATTTCTGAATCTTAGTATTAGTGGAGAATTTTCGAATGAAGTGTTCCATTCCTTATGAAAAAGTGCCTATAGATATTTTTTATCATTTCAAGATATTTTCCAAGTGAAGAAATTATGCAATATTTTCAGTCGACACAATAGTTACCAATATTTCGTTTAATCTCCTTTCAAAACCCTTATATTTCAGTTCAAGATCAGAAATTTCAAAATATTTCAGATTCCCCGTAAAGAATTGTCCAAAATTCATTTATATCTAGCAAATCATTGTTCATTTCCAAGTCACCTCAGAATGAAGAATCGTTCCATTAGATTACGAATAATCAATTCGTCTATCCTAATTAAACATTTCCGGCCAAGAATAGAGGCGAACAACGCCTGCTTAGTCACAATCGTGTCACTAGGAATTGAATTGAATAATTTTCAATTTCCTAGTGCAAACCACTTCCTTCATTCGATGAATCTATCCAAGGTTCTTCCTCACGCCTCAAAAAAAAAATAATTTTTCGTTGTTACACTGAACTCCACATCGCTCCAAGTCGTTAATGAAGAAATTTTAAGCCCTGGAGCTTGTAATAATAGTCGTTAATCTTGACCTGACGAAGCGGTGATCACCGAAAGATCTGTTTTTAGGTGTCTAGAAGCCTTGAAAGGAGGCATAATACTCATAAGAGATACTCGAGATGAAGAAATAGATTACCAATATTCTCTCATCTCTTTTTGTAATTATGTTTTGCACTCGTTTTGTAGTTGCATAATTGTTGTAGTGAATACAGTTTTTATTAGTCACGCATGAGTTCACGGAAATTTGACACATTTCACTTCGTATAATGAAATATGAAAAATGTTTACTGTTCTTACTTATATATAAATTACATAATGGATGAATCGATTTTTTGACCATTTCTTTTTTTATTTGAATTTATTTTATTACTGCTTTCCTTATACTGCCATATCAATTTGATCCAGTTGTACCAATCGAATCCAAAGAAGAATAAAAATTATTCCTAGAATTTGCCTTCATTTATTAAAATTCAATTGGCTTCACAATCTTTACTAATATTATGAATTCAGAAGTATGGTGCCGATTTAAATGAAATTAAGCGCACAAAGACTAGAGCCTTGTAAAGGCTATTGTTTCGATCCGAAAAAATTTGAAAGCACTGATGGCTTTGGCGCTCTTGTTAAACCACTTGCGAGTAATCATTCGATCTTTCACAAATCACATCTCCGAAATATTGGCTTATTAGAAACGTGTTAACCATTCAAGTTAACAAGCACGTTGAAATAATTGATTGGACACCGGCCATGACTCATACCCAAAAAAACGAATGAGTTTGATAACAATATTCAATTTGAATAGAGTAATTCGAAAATATTTTTTCACATCGAAACTATCGATCAATCCAAAATCATTGCTTCTGCGAACATCGTGCTCTCGGCCATTTTTGTTAAAAAAATTCGATAATTATAAATATCCGGGAAAACCTTTGGAGCACTCTATTTAGGTGAACAGGAGCGTCAAATTTTTTTCAACTTATTTCACATCTTGTATAAACAAATTATTTTTGGCTTCGAGAATATAAATTTGAAAAAAAAAATCCAGAAGAGTTCGAACTGCCACCTGGAAGAGTTTCAATTTTAAAACTATTCTAGGAGCAATGTTAAGGATGTTTGCAATATATCAATCAAATGCTTTCCTCACAATTCTGCTGTGCGAAGGTTTGGGCAGTTACATATTAAAAAAATTATCAATATTTAACTGAGACTGATACCAATAAACTGCAATTGAAATTATTTATCAATTCATTATTTTTTCCAACATAACTTCTTAAGTTTCTTAAAATTTATTTTATAGAATCCTGGCCCTGCGTTTTTTGTGTGGTGTAAGAAAGGCATGAAGAAATATGTGATTTCGGTGAGGATTCAGGAATATCCAGTTTGTTTCAGATTTGCCTCTGAGAAAGGAGTTCTATTGCTTTATTTTAGAAATAGCAAGCGCCAAACAAAATATTATTGGGGTAATATTTATATTAATTCTAGTAAATTGAGGGGTAAAACACCGGCAAAGACAACTTTAGCTATGTAGGAAATTTTTGTTAATTCGTCATGTTGAAATTGAATAACTATAGCTATTTATAGCATGTATATTTTACGCTTTTCATTGTTGGATCTAATGGGATGTATTGTTGTGTATTTGAAATACGAATGAACTTATTATAATCGTTTGAATAATGTTTCTGACTTATTGGAATATTTTCCGAGACCTTTGAATATTAGGTCTAGGTAAGGAAAAAACTCTTAAATCAATGATATCAATAATGGCATTTGCAATATTATTATTTGGATTGCAAGAATTTTCTAATAGTTACATTACGGAGAAATGGCAGTGTGGGTCATTGATTCATCGTGTTGAATCTGAATTTTCAAAATTTTTAATTATGTATTCTAAAATATATAATTCATTTAAATAAGAAATGTGTAAGGCTTGCCCAAAATAGTGATAAACATTACCAGCTATCTTTTGAGTTTTATTTTTTTCACTTTTTTCCGCGTTCGAAAGAAACTAAAAAAATTGCTGTTATTTTGAGGTTCGTCTAATAGAGATTGACCTTGAACAAGAAATTATATACACAAGTTTCCCACTGTGTCAGATTGAATTCACCACAAAAATTTGTCACGATGTTGAAAACGAATCAGAGTTATTACCTAATTTACTGCACAATTTTCGCATTAAGTCTTTATAATCTGCCCCCGAATGGAATTTCATTGTTACCAATAGCACCGATAAATGCATTATAATAACAACGCAGGCTGGTTATTGTTATTAGGAATGCCTATTGCTATTTATTATCAGAGAATTTTATATAACGCGAAGGAGTTTTCTTTCTATGACATTCACGACGTTATTAAGTCTTCGCACCTTTCGAATATGCAAATGTACCAGATTTACTTATTCATGTTTCCATTCGAAAACATTCATATATTTCTTAGGAAAACAAGATCGTAGGATTTCATCAATCAAGATTAGAATTATCCATGATTCTTTGAAGTCATAAGCCCCATTGAGTCCATTCAATAATTATTGACATCAAAGTAGACTATGGAAGTGTACTCTCAGCTTCACATTTGGTAATTGGTAAGTTCTGTCCAATTGATCGTCGAAATGAATGATGAATATAACTTAAAATGTTCATGAAATTGATTCCATGTATATATTTGGATTTTCGATATTCTTATTAATTCAAATGAATGAATCAATAAAATCGTTACTATATATTGAAAAATTGAAGTATATATACACAAAACAATATGAACCTACTCCATAAACTATTCAGTGAAGGTGTTAAACCTATAAGAAACATCGATTTTTATTTATTTGTTCAACGAACATAGGTAGTTTATTTTATTATTACCCCTAAAAGTTGAAAGAATATATATAAATAGTCATATTCTTTTCACTTTTCAAAAAGTTAATTTATTTTTTTTGTCGAAGCGATTTACCTTTAGTATGTCAGAAGATTCGAAACGTTGGTTATGAAATAATTTATAAAAACTAATGTTTGGTGCGTCATCAACTAGCTAGATGCATTTGACACCGAAAAAAAATAATTGATGAAAAGGTTTATGCGTTGATGCTTTAAATGAGTCGTAAATGATTTGTGAGTGGTAAAAGGTTGATTAAAAAAAATTGTATTATCCAGGTCTTGAAGAAATTAAATTAAATATTTCACTTGATTCCTTAGAGAACTTGATTTAATTTTGATATTTCCCACCATGACATCAAGGTCTTGAAGATACAAGATGATTTCATTGCTAAATTGGCGTCACTAATGTGAAATTGAAACATAATCATGAAAATATTTATGAAAATTAAAATATCGTTTTTTTTCCCTTTACTTTTTTTAATTAATCACGAAATGAAATATATAGATTAGAATCAGACAATTGATAATTCAAAAGAAATCTTGCTTCAATTCATTTCAATTATAGCTATCGAAAACGACATTGTTAAAAAATGAGATCCCTCAGTTTGAATTGATTTAATTTGTAAATTGGAATAAGTGATTCAGGAAGCTGCAATTAGAATTATTCAATTAGAGAATCACCAGAAAGTAGCAAAGGGTTCGACGTATATTTTCATGTTTGATATATTACATTAAGAAAATATCATGGTATTGATTGTGGAAAAATTAACTATTCTCTGTGGTTGGAAGCAATGTATTTACCAACAATGTACATCTAAATTGACTATGCATTGAAACTTATTTGCAATCACACATAATTTAGTTTCAAAAAAGAGATTCGAATTTGTACTGTATTTATTCGAGAAATTTAAGTTTGGATATTGTTAATAATTTTATTTGAGCAAAATATCAATGAATTAACATTTCCCAGTTTCCAAATTTTATAGAAATATTCAAGAATAAAATTGACTTGTTGAAATGAAGACAGTGTTTTGGTGAAATTAAGATTTTTTCCGGAAAAGAAACAAATAATTTTTTATATCTTCATGGTAAGATAAAAAATATTTATGTTCGAATTAAGTTAACACAAACCGTTTGCTTTGAAAAAATTTTATTTTCTCCGAATTTTGAAATGCTGAACATGCACTATGAAAACTCGAAAAAGTTTTGCGTTTTCACCTACCTGAAATATTTTCAAACGAAACTGCTGAAAAAACTAGGGAGTCTTGAAAAATACCAAAATCACTGCACTTGACGAACAATCTACCAACGGAGTTTGCAGAACTTTGCTACCAATCGGTTTATATAAGCATGAGCCCCCTCTCTGCTTTAAAGACGATTCTAATCGCTTTGCTACAAGCTCAGGTCGTCTAGATGTCTCATTTTTTATCTCTTCTGTTTTTCGAAGTTATTCCTCTGGCACTTGGTACATGAAGGCCTCTCCTACAATGTAACATTTTGATGGTGTGCAACTATGTGAAAATTGCAGGGTTTTTTTTTCTACGAAGAAAGCGTTTCAGATTCTGAGTATGTCGGGTTATGGGGTATAATTGGAGCAAAGTGAGGTGGTATGTGGTGTCTTGTGAAGGAATTTGAGGATTTTCGTGTGAGCTGGAATTTGAAGATAGTAGTACCGTTTTTAGATAAGAAAATTCCTTAAATTTTTTGCTTGATACACTATACAGTATACAGTATTTTGAATTAGTCAGCAGAACCAATTTGAAGATTTTGTATTATTCTAACCATCTAATGATGACCCCTATTCTTGAAGATTATTAAATAACTGATCTCAAACACTGGTATTTTTTTGGTATCATTTGAATTGTTTGCATCATAGTTCAATAAGGTTCATTAATTAATTTAACTTCAACGTGGAAAATATTACTTACAAAAAAGCTAATTGAAAAAAAATTCCATATTTGAATTGTGAAATAGTGATTGATATTTTGCGAACGTAATTTCTGCTAATTTTCTTCAAGTTAAAGCATTAAAATTGGTTTACCTACTGAATTTTTTTCAACCTAGAGAGGGAACACTTAATGTCTCATCTACAAATGGAATTTGATTCCCTTTATTTTTCCGTATTTTCATAGTTTAACACAAGATGCACAGAGGTTTATTGTGTTATCAGTGTTGGTCTTGCTGACAAAATTGAATAAATTTAGTCACTTAACAAAAAAATTAACATAATATTGACAGTTTGTATTTCTTTTTGTTTTCAAATTGAAGAAATGAAAAATGAAATTGTTGAAAGAATTTTGAAATGATGAACTGTGATCTTGAAGAATTACTGAATGAAATATGATCACGTTTTGTTTCCTCGGTAGTTTTTCTTGAAATTCAAAAAAAGTTCAAGAGTCAGGATTTTGATACCAATATACCATTGTATTCCATGAAAATGTTCTCTAAGTAAGCAATTTTTTCTTCATTCAAGCAACAGAATTTGGATTTTAGGTTTCTAGTTTGTGATGAAAAAGGAATTCTTGATATTTCATCCCAAAATCAGACTTATTCTCCAATCTGTTTTTTTTTAACACTACGGAAAAAGCTAAAATTTTGATATGTGTTACTTCATGCGGCAAACGAATTATTTGGGATATATTTTTTAATAACTCAACAAAACAAAAGATCTTTATGCCCACATACGTCTTCGAAGAGACTGGCAATCTTCGTATAGGATACAAGCAAACATGAAATATGAAATGTATACTCTCTGCACTGATATTTGGTGGAAATGGCTCATTATTCTTCGTAAGCAATTCTGTCTATTTTCATCGAGCAGGAGAAGATTATATTGAGTTAAAATGCATGTTGTTATTATGTATTAATCTAGAGAAAAAATTCTCATTGTAAAAAAACACGATAATTAATTTTCCACTCATAATATTTTTCTTCTAATATAGCAGAAGTGAAGAATTAAGATAACGCTCTGCTCTTGATTTCTGTGAGAAAAATTCTTCACTCCCATATTATTTTCTATGTGGTTTTAATCAAAATTTTGTCAGCCAACTATGTTGTTTTTGTCAGCCAACTATCGTTTTAATCAAATATCTTTTTTTTTTAAATTGCCTCAAACGATTGGGTTCGATAATGTGATGAAAAATCCATGGTTGAAATTGAGGAGATATATCCTCCAGGCCGAATATGAAAAAACGTTCGAAGGTACCCATCAATTATATCTTTTAAGTTTCTGCATCGTAGAGTATAATCAAGACATATAGAAGCTTTATAATGTGATTTAGTCATAGGATTTTATGGTATAAACTTAAACATGAATATTTTTATGAACTTCTACTAATGATAAATGGTACACTTTGAGAGGAAATACATTGAAGTTAATCATTATTTGTTTCCACAGTAAGTTTTGAGAAAAAATGAGAACATTCATTGAAATTCCTGATTAGACTTAGACCATTTTTTTTTTGGAATATACAATATATATGATTGGAGATCCACATTTGAAACTTGCCAAAGTTATTCTAGAAATGACTCGATGTATTTAGATATTCATCAGAACTTGACAAAAATTCTTGTGAATAGGGAGCTTATAATCATATGGAAATTCTGAAATAGCAACATCCTTTCACATAAACATGAGAAAATTTCTCAGATTTGATGGGAACACAGAAACAAAAAAACATACTTCGAAGATGGAATTGCAATATTATTTCATGAACCAACTGCTGACAAATTTAATTAGAAGGAATCGAAAGGAAATAAAATGAAAATTTAGAAATGTCATTCCTATAATTACTCATGTTCACATTGAATGATTTCTAAGTTATAAGGACTTCTTAGAAAAATGGACAGTCGAAAGGTTTTACAAGAAGCCTAATATCTACGAAGTCATATTTTGGATTATTAAATATGGAACTTGAATTCTGTTAATGAACCATCAAGCTAAGTATAGGATATTGGTTTAATGACAGGGCGGCCCAAAATCGCTTCCAAATATAAACCTATGAAAGAACTTGAAAGTCAAGATTTTTTCAGTGGGAACCACTATTTTTCACGATTGTTTTAGTTCAAAAGACTAGTAGAATAGCGTGGTGTAATTTTGCTCAAATGTCTGTAATTTTCAAATATTGAGTCGAAACAAGGTCTCTATTGATTGGGTTCTTCTTCCTGATTAGGGATATTTAAGCATAAGTATGTCCAGCTTCATATTCTCTATCTTCTGAAGGAAATTAACTAGAATTTCCATATTCTTATTATAGTTTAGTTGTCCACATGACTCTAAAATGAACTTAAATAAATATATTGAGTGTTCCAAGGTGGGTGGCTTATTAAATTATTATGGAAACTATTCATACAATATATTTCAAATTTTGTAGATCAATATAAGGTTGTCTGCTACATTTCTGAAATACTTCCGATTTTTCAGAGTTGCCATATGTATGGAAATCTGGCAACCCCGTATTTAATTTTTTTTATGATCCTCCATAAGAAATTGAATCAATTTATTTTACTTTCCTATTTTAATTTTTGAGTGATATATATTTTTTTTAATTCTAAATTATTTAATTAAATTTGATAGTAACGAAAATTTGGATCTCAAAACTTAGATATTAGTTTGATCTGCAAGACTGTTTCCGAACTTTAGTTGTCAGTTATACAGAATGGTAAAAACATTACCATTTGTCAAGTCATAAAACTGTAAGAAACTCTGTTTTTTCAAATTTAACACCCAGTATGTTTTTTCATATTCAGAATGAAAACAATCCACTCTAAAATTTTTATTCACATTTCACGCCACCTATCACATGAATGTATTCTTGAAGTTATCTGCGTTTATTGAATTTCAGATTATTTATACTTGGAATACTTGTTGTTTGCCGTGTAAACTCGAACAATTGTTTTCTCAGGATCGATTCGAGTCATGGATATGCTGACCTATAAGCGACATAAACAGCACAAAGGAAATATCAAAAATTATAAATAATAAAAATTAAAATATTAAATCAATCTGAAATGCAATAAATGCAGATAACGAGATAGTTACAGGGACAATAGGGGTTGTTATCATTCTCGAAATGAAAATACAAGCTGGGTAAAAACAGAGTTTTTACAATTTTGGGAGTTGACAATTTAATTTTTTCCACTCTGTATAACTGACAACTAAGATTTGATAGCGGTGACGAAGATCATTCTATTATCAAAGGTCATGCCAAATTCCGAAATGAAATCTCGAATCTTGAGCGAGATCAAAAAATTTTCGTGACTTCCAAATTAAGATCAAAATGATTTTAAATAATTTATAACTCAAAGATCGTTAAGGATAGATATATGAAAGAAGAATAAATTGATTCAATTTCTTATGGAGAATCATAAAAGCATCTGGCAACACTGTAAATTTGAATCAGATAACCAAGTATTGATCTACAAAATTTGAAATATTTTGTATTAATAGTTTCTATAATAATTTAATCTGCTGCACACCTTTGGACACCGATATGGCGCTTTTTCTGTTCATTACAGGAAAAATTCATATTTTAAATATCTAAGTCAGATTGAAACAATAAATTGTTGAATATTCATGTATCTAACTCTTATAACTCTTCTTTAGCTTTGAGATTAGGTAAACGGCATTTTTCTGGCTCACACGCAGTACCAGCGAAGCTCAAAGATTTTATTCATGTCGAAGATGACTTTAGTGGCATATGTTAACGGGGCATCCTGGCGTTTATGCAGGATGAGATTAATTCGTTACGAGTATAATTCTTTTTGAGAACCCATTATTTAATTATTCAAGCTCTCGTAGTCAATTCAGTGCTCTTAAATATGGTATCCATGATAATAAATAGTCGAATCATATTATTATGAAACGTTAGTATAAATTAAATAAGCTCAGATAAAAATAACAGTACATGGATTGATGGAATTCTCCAGGAGATTCCTAGTACTTTATCGTTATATTGGTGAAATGGAACTTTTGTCTGTGATTTTTCATATTGGATACATTCTCCGTTGTGCTGATTTTGTGAAATTTTTGTGCACTTGTTCTAGTTAAAAAAAAATTAGAAAATCACTGACGTGAGGTCAGAAGCTTCTGGTGGCTTGTTCTAATTTTTTTTCTGTACTCTGAAATAGTGTAATACTAATACAACTTACCTAATAAATGAACAAACCTGTGAAGAATAAGCACTTTCAGTTTTCTTCAGTAAGTGTATCTAATCAATCAAAAAACAATTTGATTATCTTTGTTCCAGTGAAAACTTGTCCTTTGAAATTCCTTATAGATTCAAAAATGATGTTCAGAATGGAATCTTCTGTAAGCTCCACAGGATCCTAAGCAGAGTCTCTTTCATTTCAATGTTTTCATGTAATCATGGAATTGATCATAAAATCAACATATCTCTTTATAAAACCAAATTTGTAAGTGATTGCGTTCATATTATTTAAACAATGAGAGTCAAACAATTTTACACAAAGAGAGATGTTATCTCAATTTTCACCTCTAAAAAGAGATTTTTCAGGCAACTTTCCAAGTTTTACTTACCTTGTCACCTTAGTTTTACGCTATACAAGACCGAAATATGTCTGTCAAAAGATTTGAATAGAGATTTTCGATAAAAATTGTTGAAATTAGGTTATACCTTCCTTCGATTTTATTCAGCTCTGGTTTTAATCAATAATTCATGATCGAAATATCCTGAACAATTAATGTATGAACCGACACAATCAAACACTTTTCTATTTATCATTACTAGTATCAATAGATCGAAATCTTGTAGGGCAACTAATGCCAAATAATCAATTTCTTCACAATTGATTGTCTTCAATACTACGAAATCTGGCAGATCGAATGTCTCAAATTTCTTGACTGCTCGTATGTGGGTACTTACCTATCGGCAATTAGTCTACCTACAATTGAGATTTGCTTCAGTTAACTATCGATTTGAGAAAGTAATGATTGGTTGTTGTTATAACTTCGGAATTATTGATCTGTTACGGATTCTTTTATTTCTTTCTGTATGAATTTGGTAATCATAGCTTTATATCTAGTTATCTGATCTGATGAAGGTCATGAGCACCTTAGGAACAAGTAGAACAAATTTTCTCTACCGCTTTTATCCTTAACAACGTACCATATTACAGAGTGAATCTATTATGATATTTTATTATTCCTTTCCTCAGTTTATTAGGATCCATTGTCGATGCCATCCTTGATGATAAATCAAACGCATTTCTTTTGCGAGATAGTGAGAGTAAACGGCCGGCCTGCCGGACATTCTAATGTTTGACAACGGATTCTTCATCATGAAGTCGAACCCAATCGGTTGAGACCATTTTTTTGGCTCAATATTTGTGTATAACAGGCATTTGGGCAAAACAATAGGATGCTGTGTTATTAGTTTACTGGACTAGAACCTGCGCTTAAAAATATCCCTACATTTTCTGTTGGGTTTACTGGATAGAATTGAAATTGCGAAATTTGAAATATAACAAAAATCACATGAAATTTACAATTTTATGGTAGCATTTCGGATTTCCACAACAATTTGTGCTTAAATCGAGGTTATTGAATCTTAAATGTTCTGAAATTTCATCTCCGCAGAGGAAAATCACTGGAAAATATAATTTTTTTTCTTATGATGAACTCCTAGAAGTTCATAGGATAATGTTATGAATAGACTCCTTTTTCATGGACTTCTACAAATGATGAAAGAAAGGTATTACGGTGAAGTTTGTAAATGTTCTTGACGCTCTTGTTCAACTCAACAGGGAGCTTATAGATTTTCCCAAATGTCTGAATTTTTCGACTATTTGGGTAAGTGGTATCAATCGTTTTGCTTGAACACACTGATGAAGATCCGTGGTCAAAATCACTTCTGTCGTCCATCCATAGGCACGGGTACGTCGGAACGGAATCAGCTAATGGGATGAAATTTTCAGGGTAGTCGCGAGAGATTAATATCCCGAAGGAGTTCGTTATTTAGCCAAATCGACCTAGTAGTTTCGGAGTGGAAAAATTTCGCATTACACTTCCCAAATAGAATTTTTTCATGATGCATTTTTTTGATACCATTTTTGTTTTCAACAAAGTTTCGTCAGATACGATCTTTCAATATTTGAATAATTACTCGCTAGTGTTTCTCTGTTATTCTGGTAACATCAAGCTTCCGTCGTGTGGTGATCTAAAGCTCAAGACCGATAGTTCTCCGACGGGAAGTTTTACATTTTCTTAGTGATATTCAAAAGAATATACTGAAGTGATATGAATTTTATGCATAAACTCTATTTTACTTATAATAATAATCAACATTTTTGGTTTTAATGGCTAAATACACAATTTCAGAGCACATTATAGAGGGCGTTTCGAGTAAAACTGTTTACTAGACTTTTATGGGGATCTGGATCACAAGTCTGAGCAAAAATTTGTGAGTTTCGAATCTATGGTTTATTTTGGAAGAGTATTTGTATGTATTATCGTTTGGTTTCGACTATTTTAATATGTTCCTGCACGGAGCCGTTCCTACTTGAAATCTGTCAACACCAGTCCTCACTGATGTTATAATGTTGGAGATACAATTGAATGACGCAACAAGAATGCCAAAGCCATCTGACCTCAGTCAGTGCTTTGTAAATTTTTTTACTATAAGTTTTCCTATATTTTGAGAAGAAATATTAAACTTTAATTACATTGGCATTTTTTCTGATGTGTTGAATACTATTCAAATATACAAATACTATATTCATCGTGGCGATCAAATATTTGTAGGAAAGGTAGGTATATCGGGTGAATCCACAGCGTTAGAGTTTCCTCCTAAATGAGAGGTCCTAGTGTTGAAGACATAAATTGGTCGCTCGCTCCTGTTTGTGTACTCCTATTTTCTATTTTGTCTCCTTATTCCTAAGGTTCCTTGCCCTGTCGAAGCCAATCAGCAGAAACACGTGTCGGCAAGTACCATCTTCATTTATTTCCTTCTGCTAATTGTGGATTCAACCGATATACCTTTCCTACAACTATTCATATATAGTTTATACTGACATTTTCAATTTTCAGTAAAATAAATGAACGACATCAAATGCCATCTCTGTTTGAGAATATTCGGTTATAATTCAGATGCTATGCAATAATATACGAAGGTTTGGATATGAATGATTTAGGTATTTCAATGGAGAACTGCTTACTGGGAGGAATATATCGAAAATTACATGATTTTCGATGAAAAACGTATAACTTCTTTTGGTTAATTTTTATGGAGGAAAAATGAAAAAGAAGAACATCGACAAAAGTGAAGGAAAAATTTGAATGGTATTTTTAATACTGTTAGAAATTTGTTCATTCATTGTGGCGGTTCTTTTAGTATAACACTTTTCGAGACTTCTGGAAAAGACCATGGAACAAGGGCGTAATAATTCTTGATCTTTTAGAAGTGCTTTTTGGTGCTCTTTTTCACCCGAACAGAGTGCCTATCATTTTGCCCGAATGTCTGTAATTTTGGAATATCGAGCCGAAAATGGTCTCAATCGATTGGGTTCGACTCCCCGATGAAGAATCCGTGACGAAAGTTGAGTCTGTCCGGCCGGCCGGCCGTATCCTCTCTAGCATCCAAAAGGAATCAGCTAGAGTTTTCATATTTTCAGAATAGGTAAATTGTCCAAATATCTCGGTCAAGTTCGTTATTGGGCCAAATCCGTCGGATGGTTCAGTAGTTATGAGCATCTGAAATTTTGTTTCCTCAATAACTACTAGAATATCCATCCGATCAAGTTGATACTTGAAATATTGTTGAGGAAGGCTGCAACAAAACGGCTCGCAAAATTTCGCAGAAATCGTCACGCTAGAAAATTTTTAAAAATTCCCTAAAAAAATTTTTAATCCTCACTATCTCATAAGATATTTTTCGGATTTAAATAAAAATTCGTGAATATATTGAGGTGATCTACAGATATCTTACTTATCCTCAAATTTCATTGTCGTAGCTCTTTTCCATCTAAATATATGATCATTTTTGGCGCTCTTGTTCACCCGAACAGAGTGCCTATCATTTTGCCCGAATGTCTGTAATTTTGGAATATCGAGCCGAAAATGGTCTCAATCGATTGGGTTCGACTCCCTGATGAAGAATTCGTGGCGAAAGTTGAGTCTGTCCGGCCGGCCGTATCCTCTCTAGCATCCAAAAGGAATCAACTAGAGTTTTCATATTTTCAGAATAGGTTAATTGTCCAAATATCTCGGTCAAGTTCGTTATTGGGCCAAATCCGTCGGATGGTTCAGTAGTTATGAGCATCTGAAATTTTGTTTCCTCAATAACTACTAGAATATCCATCCGATCAAGTTGATACTTGAAATGTTATTGAGGAGGCTGAAACGAAATGGCTTGCAAAATTTCGCAGAAATCGTCACGCTAGAAAATTTTAAAAAAATTCCCAAAAAAAAATTTTCAATACTTAATATCTCCTAAGACTTCATTTAGATTTAAATAAAAATCCGTATATATATTGAGGTTACCGATATCTTACTCATCCCCAAATTTCATTGTCGTAGCTTTTCCCCTTCTGAAGATATGATCATTTTTTTCATTTACTCAAGAGAAAAATAGAAATGTCATGAAGTCCGAGCTTTGTCATTGAAAGATTTGCCATCACAGATCGATATTCGTTTGACAACTTGCGGACCTAGATATCAGTGTCAGTTGGCGTAATATCAATCAAAATATTCATAGAATTCATAGAGGTAGAATTCGATGTCGATGACGTTGTCAAAATTCAGAAAAGCACAGACGTAATATTAATCAAAAATTTTTTATCATAGAGAAAGAATTTGATGACGTAAGTTTTTAGGAGAAGCATAGAACAAAATTTGGTGAAAATTATGAGTAGTTATTTTCAAATTGAGATAAAGGTTTGTTTATTCATTAGGCTTTCATATTTACATCACATTGTCCCATAGTACGGAAAAAGACTATTGTTCACCCGATCAGAGAGCTTATAGATTTGTTAAGGTTTGAATATTCACTCGCAAGTAGGTCAACAAGAGCGCCAAAGCAATCTGACCTCACGTCAGTGCTTTCTAAATTTTTTAATTTACTCAAGAGAAAGGAGAAATGACATACGTCCCGATAATTTTCTTTGAACGATGGCCATCACAGATCGATATTCTAATGACAAATGCCAGGATCATTAATCAGAGTCAGTTGGCGTAATATTAATCAAAATTTTTCATAACGGGAAATCATAGAGATAAAATTCAATATCGGTGGCTGAAATAATATACGTTGTCAAAATTCAGAAAAGCACTGACGTAAGTTTTTAGGAATAGGGAATTATAGCTTCGAACAAAACTTGGGGAAAATTATGAGTAGTTATTTTCAATTTGAGATATAGGTTTGTTCATTCATTAGGCGTTCATATTTGCATCACATTGTCCCACAGTACGGGAAAAGACTATTGTTCACGTGATCAGAGTGCTTATAGATTTGTTATGGTTTGAATATTTGCTCTCGAGTAGCTCAACAAGAGCGCCAAAGCAATCTGACCTCACGTCAGTGCTTTCTAAATTTTTTATTGGCGCTCTTTTTATATTAATCAAATAAGAGATTGAAAACATGAAATGATTTGATGTTCTTGCCTGTTCATCAAATTCGGATCTAATAATGAATATTATATTCGATTCGCATCAAATCGAATGTCAACTACCAGTTTTCACTTGACGGTTCCATTCTTAACCTCTTTGAATACACCAAAAAATAAATTTGCATTGTTGTTATCCTACTTGTTGAATGAGGTAGATTATATCATTTTCTGGGTAACTAATATGTATCCTGAGATTAGTAAACAAGATTTTAGGTTGTGTCTGTTTGCGCAAACTGGAATGACATTGACGTGAAAAGGTTGAATTTATTTCGTTAAGCCTTATCTAGTTCTTCATCTGACAGTGAATCATAAAAATTAACGGTTGTTTGTGAATAATAGCAGTGACCTTGAGTCGGCCTTGATATAAAGTAGAGAATTTACGTAGCATCGAAAAGTTCTTTCTCTATTTCAGTGTCGTAATGAGTTCATTATAGTACTAAAAACAGTGCTGTAATGAACTCATTACAGCATTGTTTTCAGTTATATTTTTCATTTTGTGGTTGAAATACTGACATCCTATCCTTTCATATGTCAACACGCGTCCATTGCATGTCTGTTGTCAATATTAAACCATGTAGAGATTTGAACGCACTATTCAAGTTCTATCAACTGTCAATTTTCGTATCAGTCACACCAACTGCGAAAATAAAATACAAAAGGCACTAGGAGGTAGAATCTGAATTTTTCATTGAATTCCAATAAATTTCTCACAATTCTTGACTGAAATAGAGAAACTATCGTCTAATACTCGTTGCAGAAGGCAATTCCAACACTCATGCGTTCAATTTCGCATTCGTGTTGGAATAGGTGCCCATTATGCAACTTGTTTTAGAATATACTATTCTATGACGGTGTAGCTGTTATTCTAGATACGGACTTTCCAATATCGAATCCAGCATAATCCATCAATTTCCGAGGTTTGTTGGACATCACTTAGTGTTAATCACAAATAACTGTATTAGGTTTGGAATGGAGATATTAAATCGAGAAATCTTCATGAAAGGAATGTTGATGTTTCGATAATAAAAGATTTTTCTCTGAAAATGAATGAGTTTGTAGATTTATTCTATTGATTCTGAGATCACAATTTTTCAGTTGTCAAACAATATTGCCTGTATGAATTGAAGGTTTGAGCAGAGGCTGGTGTAGCTGGATACAATACAATTCAGCGTAATATACAGGGTGTTCTTATTTGTTTCCGTTATACTAAAATGGGTGAAGTATCACATCATTTCAAGCAAAAAAGTTCCCATAAACATGGGTCCGGAAATGTTTCGTTTCCGAGATACAGGGTGTTAAAGTTGGAAGAAAATTTGCGTTTTCTTCAATATCTTTTGACTGCTTCGAAATCATGAAATTTCGTATGCAGGGTGTTCTGGGACGATAAATTCAAATTTGTGGTCGATTTAGTCGCATTTCCTAGAGGGCGCCACCGGCAACCATTTCAACCCACGTAAACCGTTGCAACTTCTTTGTGCTACCCTGAACATCGTTTTGGACTTGAAAAACCGATTCTCCTATCCTTTTTACCTAATATCGAAGTGGCTAGGAGCAACCGTTTCAGAAAAAAATGCATTCAAAGCCAAAGGGTTCAAAAACCCAAAATTATTCCCATTCAAATATTCAATTCAAATTCATTTTGAAAGTTTCTAAGGCGAAATGCAAGCGGATTTTCTATTGCCCACTAATAAGTAGAAGTGGTATGCTATGTAATTGTTGTTTTTGAGTGTTATGAGTATTCTGTTTCCTGAAATATTGAGTTGATGGGAGGCTTTACGACAACTGTTTTTTATTTTCTTCGAAGATCTGTAAAATCCTATTTCTGTAGATGATTTCTTCTTTGTATGCTTCGTTCGGGCTTTTGGTAACTTATATCATTTTCCTGTATTTTACTCGAAGAAGAATAGTTAATTGTTACAATTTGCATGAATGGGCTATAGAAAATCCGCATGCATTTCGCCCTAGAAATTCTTAAAATGAATTCATATTAAATATTTGTATGGGAATAAATTTCGAAGAAGTTTTGGGACCCTTTAAGCTCCCCAATATTGTAAATGGTGAAATATTTTAAAATTTTTTAATTGAGAACCACCCTATATTTGTTGAAAATCTGCCACTAAATATTAGAGATGATGTTTTTTCCATTGGATGGGTCTCTAGTCCATTTTTCTAGACCAGTAAGAAATTGGCTAAATGCATCTTATGAAACTAGATGGATTGGGAAAGGTGGCCCTATAGGATGGCCACCGCGCTCCCCTGATTTAAATCCTGGCGATTTTTTTTGTTTGGGGACAATAATAAATCAAGTGTATGCTACCCCAGTTTACACCCGGGAAGAATTTAAAATACAGCAAATGTGATTATGCCGCGACAATTGTTGAATGTAAAACAATCAATCATTCGAAGATGTCAACAGAACGGTGGACATTTTGAATACCTTCTTTGACGTACGCGGTAGCACAAAAAAGTTGCAACGGTTTAAAGGGGACGAAATGATTGCCGTTGGGCACCCTCTAGAAAATACAACCAAATCGACCACAAATTTGAATTTCTCACCTCAAAAAACCCCTATCTACCAACTTCCATGCAATTATTTGAAATCAGTCGAAAGATATTGAAGAATACGCGAATTATTTTTTCAACTGTAACACCCTGTATCTCGGAAACGAAGCATTTCCGAACCCATGTCCATACGAACTTTTTCACTTGAAATGATGTGATCTATCACCAATATCATTTTATCGGAAACAAATCAGAACATCCTGTACAAGAGCTCAGGGAAAAACCTCTATAAAAAACTCTTTACTCCTGTACAAGTTCATTGGCATGTTAATGCGGAACCTATTGACAAAAAAACTGGGATGTGTCCAACTTGACATTCTCAAGTTCATCTGGCATTTCCAAACAATTTTTTCCCCACAAAAAATCTGAAGAAATTCCAATCTGTTATGAAAAGCTTAAGAAAACCACTGACGTTAGGTCAGGAGCTTTTGCGTGATTCTTCTAGAAAATTTTGCCTTAGGTACTCTGAATCGTACTATGCTTTTCCATTTATCATGAAAGTTTACTTATTTAATTTATAGCTAATGCTACTTGTCCTTTCGTCTATTACCAAGTGCTCATTTAGTTTCGGGGCATAATATGCTTATTATACAGATATAATAAGCTTATTGATGTTGTTGACGCGAAATTTTTTATGATGAAACTCGTATAGAATTATTATTTGGGCAATAACCATCATCTCCGATTTCCCAACATTTCATCAGATATCTTCTGTAGTTTTCAAGGTGAAAATTAGCTTTTATAAATACTGATATGTTCGGAAAATATTTCGATTTCCTCTGATGAGTGTCAAATTGACATAAATATGAAAACTACATAAAATTGCTACTTATCTGTGGTTTGAAGACTTCTTCAAGTTGTTCCTAACAATCGGTTTCCAAACCGGCAACATTGAAAACGATATTCATGAATGCTGCCTCTTTTAATTTTCTTCTTGAAGACTTCTATTTTTTTATTATGATAGATGTTTTGTTTCATTTTATCAGGTGATTTTCATCTACAGCATGTTGGACCAACTTGGTTCTATCGATGTCTTAACCGTTGAGGAGCTTGTGATGTTTTTTTATTCTAACTTTCAAGGGGCGTTTTGTTTTTCCGAAAAAGATCTTACGCATTCGGATGGTATCTCGTTTATGCTACTTTTCGTTCGTTTATTCTTGTTATCATGTTTAACTTTTGTTACATTAACCTTGATAGTCTCTTGTGTCTTGAAGGCGGTTGTTATAACGTACCTATTTCCAGTTCTTCTTATTTTTTCTGATAGAACTTTCACATAAGGAATAACGCTTCTTGAAGTTTTTTGCATATCTTCTTGTGTTGTATTGGGTTCAAGCTAATTATCTGTTATTTGTTTCGCTTTTTCCAATATCTTTTTGGGATAACCATTACCTCTGAGTGTTTTTGTGATGTTATTTATTTCTTCATTCTTATCTTGTTGTGTAGAGCATATATTTAATGCTTTATCATATATACATTTTACCACTTCCAAGTTAATATTTTTTATACACACTGGTTGTCAGGATTCCGTTTTGTTTATGAACAAGTACATCTGAAAATGGAAGTTGTTTATCTTTCTCGATTTTCATTGTGAATTTCATAGATTCTTCTTGATTGTTAATATGTTGAAGTGTTCATTCCTCGTTCCCAAATGATGAAAGTATTTTATTTATTTTATTTTTTATTTTATTTATGTTTATACTGGCTTACCTAGGTATAAATATATCAATGTACACCCCTCAGAAGCTAATTAAAGCTTGTGCGAGTTAGGTTAACCAGTGTGTGTATATATATATATATGTATCATATACATATCTCTTCCATAATTCGAGTTTTAGTTTATATTGCTCGAGAGCTTCTGTTCAAAATTCTCCATTCACAAATCAGATAAAATAGGAGAGAGTGGTGAACCCAGGGCCATTCCAAATTCTTGTTAATAAAAAATATCTTCAAATTAGATGTATTTTTTATCGATGCGAATGGAGGGCATTTCCATAGCGTGAATGCACTAATATTATTGCATTCACGCTAAGTGTAGTTCTTTCACTCACTGTTTGGTCAGCTTCAAGCTTTTTTCTAACGATTGTAAGTATTTTATCCGTTGGAAAATAAGTGAACAAACTCGTAACATAGACGCTGATCATAATGTCTTCTTCAAAGATTTCTTGGTTTCTCATTAATTCTATAAAATCTTTTATATTTTCAATCATAAATGTAAATAAATAAAGCTTATTAGTATTATTATTATTATGTAATAAATTTTATCATTTTTTAATGAATTATTTAATAAGCATGTGATACGATGGAAGAAGCATTGTCAATAATATCACTCACCTGTTCTTATGAGCTTTTTTCGGTCACTTCTTCAAATAAAAAACTCCTCTATTTCCTTATGTTTACACACTACGATGAAGAAATCTCAGAATAAGCAATGTCGATAGCTATGCCGAAATTTTCGTTGAAACCTGACGAATATCTTTTGAGATATCAGATCTGATGAATATCTTATGAGGTATCGTAGAAGTAAAAAAGAGTTTTTGGAATATTTGGAAGTTATTCGATAGTTTTTTCTTAGGTTTTGGATACTTATGGTAGGGTTATGCTCTTTTCCTTTCTGAGGGCTAGTGAAACAACTACATGGGCAATGGTGAGACCAAAAATTAAATAAGTTGCAGATGATATGATTTTTAGCTTTTTTAGAAATAATAATATACATCACCAGCGAAAAGGCTTCTGAGACAGAGCGAAAGCAGCTTGTGGATAATTTTGTGGTATAAAAATTTCTTCCCGTGAATAACAAATACATGCAACTCAATTGTTGTATAAGAAACTATCTTTCAGAAAATCAAGACACATATCTTAACAACTCTCCGTGAATACATCAGAACATTTATATTTTCCGGAACAATGATAACGTACGGACAAGGAAGTTTGATCATATTTTCAGATAAAAGAACAAAATTCTCATAATGTTTAAAGACCTCGACTTCGTAATTCAAACTAAACATTGTATAACATTGACATTGTCTATTTCTTGTTACTCGCATCATTATGCAGATAAGAAATTTCATTGAAATACATGCTATTCAAATTGGATTATTTTTTTCAAGGAAAATGAAATGACGTTTCTTCATTCGAGAAACACCGCGGTTTATTCTTTTAATACAGGGTGGCTCTTTGAATTTTAAATAACTTAATTGAGTAGTGAGGTAAAAAACTTGCTTCTTTTCCCGAAATCACATTCTTTCCAATTCTACTGCGTTGAAATCTCATAAACGTGTCACGGTTTCGAATTGAGTTGATACATCCCTGGAACCAATATGTAATAAACAATGAAAGTACTTAATTAGAAGCTGGCAGCATTGAGGATAATGATTTCAGAGTATGGATGTACTGTGGAAAACCACAAAAGTTGCACATTTTCTAGCGATTTTATGGCGTTAACACCGTTGATATGCATATTTCGAAAACCATATAAGAATCTTTAGAATCTAGCTAGTCGTCAAAGACTCGTGCTGTAAAGTAGCAGATATAGGTATCGGCCAATTTCTGGTAATACACTGGTTTCAATGTTAAGGTACTTTCTTGGTGGAAATCCTCAGTTTGATCCCGGCCAGAACCAAATTTTCAATTCTATCATTTTGTGGGTGACATTCACTGGGTATTCTTGAAGATACGAACAATTATCCCCGTTTATTCCCGTTCGAATTAAGTATCAAAATAGTTGAAATGTTTTCAATGGTTTATGATATGACCGGAACCCATTTGAAGAAGTTATGATCAGATGAAAGTCTTGAAATATTTATTGGAACCACACTAATTATTTATTCAGGTTGACATGTTTCGACCCTCGCGGTCATTTTCAAAACCATAAATCTACAATAAAGGATTGGACAAGTAAAAATCAGCAAGTTGCCTGAAAAGTTCATCAAACCTCAAATACAAATTCTCGAAAGGAAAAGAATCTGATTATGTTAATTTAGAATGGTGTAATCTTTTTTAATTATTATTGAAGTAAAATCTAAAAAAAATAAGGTATTAATCCAACAAAGAAAACCTCACAAGTTATAGTTACTAAAACTTGAATTCAACTTACAAAATTTGGTTCCAAGAGTCATACTATGGGTAAAAATCATTAAGTCCAAAAACTGGTCAAGATACATAGTTGCATTCAAGAGTCAACTTCTAAAAAACACAAATTTGTCGACGCAGAGACATAATAAAATAAAATAAGACCTCACGTGTCAAACGTAAATAGAATATTCCGGGAAGTGAGGTTAGAAAATTCGGTCATAGAGGAGAGCCGAGTGCCCAGATGACATGAGGAGTCACAGTAGATACGAAAGGACCCTGCCTTCATTAACCCGATACAATTTGGAAATTTAATTTGTAAGGTTAACATCAAATACTCCTTGAGACGGTGACCTACTTTGGTAGGTATATTAATCCATTTTAATTTTGAATGTAATCTATAGGTGTCTTTAAAATTATTAACAAGCTTATCGTTTAAGGTGTTTAGATTTCTGTTATTGATGTGCTTGAAGATCTCTACCTCTTCTAATATTTTTTGTTTTGCACCGGCATCGCATGTGTGAAGATTTTTCATGTTGAGGTCCATGTCGAAAGTGTGATGTGTCTCCCGCAGGTGTACCCCGAAGATTGATTTGTTGTTATTTTCATTTCTTTGGCTGGCTAAATGGTCTTTGGCTCTCACTCTAAGTGATCTTCCACTTCTGTCAAGTGAATCTGGTCTTTGTTTCTGATGAAAAACTGCTCTAGTAGGTTCTGGGATTTGAAGGCTATCTTGATGTTTCATGATTCTCTCAATATACTAGCTATTTTGTATGAAATTGCTCCGTAGAAAGGGAAGCTGCAAAACTTGTCAACCTGAATAAATAATTAGTGTGGTTCCAATAAATATTTGAAGATTTCAAGACTTTCATCTTTCAATGGTTTACCCTATTATACAGATAATTCACGATAATAGCTTCTAACACATAAGAGGAAATCTATTTCCTTATGTTTACACACAACGATGAAGAAATCTCAGAATAAGCAATGTCGATAGCTATGCCGAAATTTTCGTTGAAACCTGACGAATATCTTTTGAGATATCAGATCTGATGAATATCTTATGAGGTATCGTAGAAGTAAAAGAGTTTTTGGAATATTTGGAAGTTATTCGATAGTTTTTCTTAGGTTTTGGATACTTATGGTAGGGTTATGCTCTTTTCCTTTCTGAGGGCTAGTGAAACAACTACATGGGCAATGGTGAGACCAAAAATGATATAAGTTGCAGATGATATGATTTTTAGCTTTTTAGAAATAATAATATACATCACCAGCGAAAAGGCTTCTGAGACAGAGCGAAAGCAGCTTGTGGATAATTTTGTGGTATAAAAATTTCTTCCCGTGAATAACAAATACATGCAACTCAATTGTTGTATAAGAAACTATCTTTCAGAAAATCAAGACACATATCTTAACAACTCTCCGTGAATACATCAGAACATTTATATTTTCCGGAACAATGATAACGTACGGACAAGGAAGTTTGATCATATTTTCAGATAAAAGAACAAAATTCTCATAATGTTTAAAGACCTCGACTTCGTAATTCAAACTAAACATTGTATAACATTGACATTGTCTATTTCTTGTTACTCGCATCATTATGCAGATAAGAAATTTCATTGAAATACATGCTATTCAAATTGGATTATTTTTTTCAAGGAAAATGAAATGACGTTTCTTCATTCGAGAAACACCGCGGTTTATTCTTTTAATACAGGGTGGCTCTTTGAATTTTAAATAACTTAATTGAGTAGTGAGGTAAAAAACTTGCTTCTTTTCCCGAAATCACATTCTTTCCAATTCTACTGCGTTGAAATCTCATAAACGTGTCACGGTTTCGAATTGAGTTGATACATCCCTGGAACCAATATGTAATAAACAATGAAAGTACTTAATTAGAAGCTGGCAGCATTGAGGATAATGATTTCAGAGTATGGATGTACTGTGGAAAACCACAAAAGTTGCACATTTTCTAGCGATTTTATGGCGTTAACACCGTTGATATGCATATTTCGAAAACCATATAAGAATCTTTAGAATCTAGCTAGTCGTCAAAGACTCGTGCTGTAAAGTAGCAGATATAGGTATCGGCCAATTTCTGGTAATACACTGGTTTCAATGTTAAGGTACTTTCTTGGTGGAAATCCTCAGTTTGATCCCGGCCAGAACCAAATTTTCAATTCTATCATTTTGTGGGTGACATTCAGTGGGTATTCTTGAAGATACGAACAATTATTCCCGTTTATTACCGTTCGAATTAAGTATCAAAATAGTTGAAATGTTTTCAATGGTTTATGATATGACCGGAACCCATTTGAAGAAGTTATGATCGGATGAAAGTCTTGAAATATTTATTGGAACCACACTAATTATTTATTCAGGTTGACATGTTTCGACCCTCGCGGTCATTTTCAAAACCATAAATCTACAATAAAGGATTGGAATAGTAAAAATCAGCAAGTTGACTGAAAAGTTCATCAAACCTCAAATACAAAAATAATCTGATTATGTTAATTTAGAATGGTGTAATCTTTTTAATTATTGTTGAAGTAAAATCTAAAAAAATAAGGTATTAATCCAACAAAGAAAACCTCACAAGTTATAGTTACTAAAACTTGAATTCAACTTACAAAATTTGGTTCCAAGAGTCATACTATGGGTAAAAATCATTAAGTCCAAAAACTGGTCAAGATACATAGTTGCATTCAAGAGTCAACTTCTAAAGAACACAAATTTGTCGACGCAGAGACATAATAAAATAAAATAAGACCTCACGTGTCAAACGTAAATAGAATATTCCGGGAAGTGAGGTTAGAAAATTCGGTCATAGAGGAGAGCCGAGTTCCCAGATGACATGAGGAGTCACAGTAGATACGAAAGGACCCTGCCTTCATTAACCCGATACAATTTGGAAATTTAATTTGTAAGGTTAACATCAAATACTCCTTGAGACGGTGACCTACTTTGGTAGGTATATTAATCCATTTTTATTTTGAATGTAATCTATAGGTGTCTTCAAAATTATTAACAAGCTTATCGTTTAAGATTTCTGTTATTGATGTGCTTGAAGATCTCTACCTCTTCTAATATTTTTTGTTTTGCACCGGCATCGCATGTGTGAAGATTTTTCATGTTGAGGTCCATGTCGAAAGTGTGATGTGTCTCCCGCAGGCGTACCCCGAAGATTGATTTGTTGTTATTTTCATTTCTTTGGCTGGCTAAATGGTCTTTGGCTCTCACTCTAAGTGATCTTCCACTTCTGCCAAGTGAATCTGGTCTTTGTTTCTGATGAAAAACTGCTCTAGTAGGTTCTGGGATTTGAAGGCTATCTTGATGTTTCTTGATTCTCTCAATATACTAGCTATTTTGTATGAAATTGCTCCGTAGAAAGGGAGGCTGCAAAACTTGTCAACCTGAATAAATAATTAGTGTGGTTCCAATAAATATTTGAAGATTTCAAGACTTTCATCTTTCAATGGTTTACCTATATTATACAGATAATTCACGATAATAGCTTCTAACACATTTCAAGATTTAAATATTCAAATGGTGTCAGGAACTTGTATTACTTAATAACTCATTTCCATTACAATAATTCAGGATGTTGATCATCTTTAATTGAGATGTTCACTTATACTCAACAGATGCCAGACGCACCTGGCAAATATGCTCGGGAATGTTATGGCCATACCTGAGGATCTGCACAATGTATATTTATAGAACATAGCTTCCAGTGTTCATTCAAATAATCACGTTTTAGCGATGAGTATAGGCGCAACCAACAATAGCAGCAAACCACATGCTGACTTCATCAGGTACTGTAACATTTTGGCTTGGGATGGGTTTGTGACTCAATTGAATAGAAAAGAGAAAAGAAAACTCAAGGATACTAGCATCAAAACAGTTTCAGATGATGTGAATCGTTTATCAAATATTTTTCACTTCTACCTTATACCTGCGTAAACTTAATCTTCTCATGTCAATGGGTAGCATGTTGAACAAAATCGGGCCGAAATACAGAATCGATCTCTGCGATGCACTTTCTGAAAAACGGAAGCTGCAAAGTTTGATCTACTGCAGATCTTGTTGACTTAGATGTTGAGTTTGAAACTTACGAATTGCAGTACATCCAAACTAGACTATGGTACGCATAAACGGTCCTGATTCTGAAAATATTAGTCTCCTGTAAAGTGTTTCCGTGGAATATAATTTATTTTTTTATACATTATTTTAATAAGGGAATTTTGTGTGGTTTCGAGAATATTGACTATGTTATTATAAGCACCGCCCCATGCCACAATGCAATATCTGAGAATGGACTCAGCAAGTGCACTGTAGAGCATTTTCAAGCATCCAAGGTAGTATTTCTCTGAGTACAAAGAACTTGTTCATGAGTGTCCGCACTTTAGAGTTTACGTGAACAATGTGTTCCGTCCACTGAGATGCCGGTCAATCACCCACCCAGGTATTTATAAGATTTAACATTTGCAATAGAAGGGCAGTTACACCGCGCCGGACCCATACAAGTTGGAGCATGTATTTAAGGGTGCTGGTTGACGGCTGACCCACTATATTCGGAGAAAAGGTCATATACTTTGATTTTTCTATATTCAAGCTCAGTACGCTGTTATTTAGCCACTTTTGTATTTTGTATAAATTTAATTCCGCGACATGATAAGTATCCTCCCAAGTTCTGCCAGTAAATATCAGCGCAGTATCATCAGCGTAACAAATAATATCCCCACCAAAGTTATTGATCCGAGAAATGCCATTTAAATACACAAGGAAGAGATCGGACCCAGAACTGTTCCTCGGAACACCCATTCCGATCATTGAGCATGAACCCAACTTATCTCCAATTTTGACTTGCTGAGTTTCTCTGTTAAATAATTTTCATCAAATCTCCGGCTAAGCCACGCACCCCACAGTTGTACAATCTGTCACACAAGATATGTGAAACTGTATCAAATGCCCTTGCCAGATCAATAAACACAGTTAAGCACTTCAAGAGTCATCCAAGGCCTCGACTATCCCTATAAAATCAACAACAGCTTTTTCTGTGCTTGAGTTCTTGAGAAATCCGTGTTGGTTTTGTTATTATGTTGTGATCTTCAAAAATGATAATAATCTCGTTTTCACAGTTTTCTCGAATATTTTGCGAAATTATTCAAGAGCGATATCGGTCGGTAGTTTTTAATTTCAGATTTGTTACCTGATTTATAAATTGGTACCACGACTGAATGTTTCCACTGTTTCGAATTTTTCCAGATTCATAACATAAATTAATTATATAGGTTAATGGATTCACAATATATTCCTTTATGTTCCCTAATAACCGCGCTGACAATCCGTCAGCACCAGAGCAAATTCTTCTTCAAACAATTAATTAATATTGAAATTTCGCTTGCATTAACCGGTTCTAAAACTTACAAAATTTGGTTCCAAGAGTCATACTATGGGTAAAAATCATTAAGTCCAAAAACTGGTCAAGATACATAGTTGTATTCAAGAGTCAACTTCTAAAAAACACAAATTTGTCGACGCAGAGACATAATAAAATAAAATAAGACCTCACGTGTCAAACGTAAATAGAATATTCCGGGAAGTGAGGTTAGAAAATTCGGTCATAGAGGAGAGCCGAGTTCCCAGATGACATGAGGAGTCACAGTAGATACGAAAGGACCCTGCCTTCATTAACCCGATACAATTTGGAAATTTAATTTGTAAGGTTAACATCAAATACTCCTTGAGACGGTGACCTACTTTGGTAGGTATATTAATCCATTTTTATTTTGAATGTAATCTATAGGTGTCTTTTAAAATTATTAATAAGCTTATCGTTTATCGTTTAAGATTTCTGTTATTGATGTGCTTGAAGATCTCTACCTCTTCTAATATTTTTTGTTTTGCACCGGCATCGCATGTGTGAAGATTTTTCATGTTGAGGTCCATGTCGAAAGTGTGATGTGTCTCCCGCAGGCGTACCCCGAAGATTGATTTGTTGTTATTTTCATTTCTTTGGCTGGCTAAATGGTCTTTGGCTCTCACTCTAAGTGATCTTCCACTTCTGTCAAGTGAATCTGGTCTTTGTTTCTGATGAAAAACTGCTCTAGTAGGTTCTGGGATTTGAAGGCTATCTTGATGTTTCTTGATTCTCTCAATATACTAGCTATTTTGTATGAAATTGCTCCGTAGAAAGGGAGGCTGCAAAACTTGTCAACCTGAATAAATAATTAGTGTGGTTCCAATAAATATTTGAAGATTTCAAGACTTTCATCTTTCAATGGTTTACCCTATTATACAGATAATTCACGATAATAGCTTCTAACACATAAGAGGAAAATATTATATGGTGTCGCGGAACTTCTTGTAGGTCTACTTAATAACTCATTTCCATTACAATTATTCAGGATGTTTCATCTTTAATTGAGATGGTTCACTATACTCTACAGAGCCAAAATATTTTCGAAGCTCGGGAATTTATGGTCATAGAGAGTGTCAAATTATTGTTATAGTACAACTTCTCCAATGTTCATTTAAATTCGTTTTAGGATCGTATCAGTTAGAAAACTAGCACAATCTACTGCCTGACTTCATCAATACTGTAACATTTTGGCTTATGGGCTTTGTGATAATTGAACAGCAGGCTGATTTCCATTCTGAAGGTTGCGAAATGGTGAAAGCTCCAGTTTCGACAAGTTATGGAACATACTGAAAGTATTTCGCAACGGATTTTGTTTGGTGGTTAAAAAACATCGCTATAATTGTAAAATCAAGAAAAGTATTTGCGATTGAATTTGCTCTAGCTGTCGGTGAAGAAACGAGAATATTTCGTATTGTTTTGTGCTTGTCTTTCACAAAATTTCTTCAAATGAGAAACAATGAATACGTAACTTCGGAATTCAATATTAGCCAAATGAAATTTAGTTTTTCTGCAATATTGATACATTAAAAATCCTACTCATAGAAGTTACTGAAGCATCATGTGAACATACATCACCACCCGAAAATTTTATAATTCTACAATAGATAGAATTGCGGCATATAAATTGAAAAATGTGGTTCACAAAATTGATTTCCTTAATTGTCCCTTGTCTTCTATTGGTCATACATCTTAGTCTCAAGGAAGAAGGATGACATTGCATAAGAGTGAATCTAGATTGTGCTTTTGCAAAGTATACCAGCCTCACAGGTCAGGATATAAATTATAGTAACATAAAAATGTTGGATTATAAAAGATACTACAATCAACGCATTTTTATTGAAATGTGCAAAATAAGAGAAAACAATTCTATAAACAATAAATAAATTATAAATAACCTGAACAACATTTCTATTTTTTTTTTTCTAAGACCAAAAAAACAAATACATATTAAAAGTCAATTAAATTAATCAACCAAAAATTGTCATCTAAAATACAGTGATCAGCAAAAGTAACACACCACGTCTTATTAATGATCCGTTCAAATACATCCACTCTAATGTTATACAGAATGTATCAAAAGTTATGGATTTTTCTGTTCACTTTGAAACATCCTGTGGCATCTGCCGACAACTAAAATGGAATTTAGTCACCCCCTGTTTAAGCTGTACTTTCTCTGAACAATTTGTTTCTTTATTCATTGTTTTTTATTTGTATTTGAAGAAGTTACAACTCTTCAAAATATTGTGTCTTTATTGAAAATTTGCCAATGGTGTTTGCAAGTCTTGCTGTACAACTTCGAACCGTGTATAATGTTCAAAGTATTGATAATGTTCAAAGACGTCTTAGAAAACATAAGACGTATGCTGGCAAGAGGATCAAAATTATACGTAAGACATCGCAGGGCAAGATTACGATTTGCTAGAGACTATCTAAATTGGTAGGTAAAAAATTGGAAACGTGATCTATTCGCAGATTTTGCTTGTCATCTTTTACGCTCATTTAATTCCAACTTGTTCGAGTAATTTGTCAACCAAAGGAGCCTTATGCCCAATGTATCATTCGCGAAACGATTTCATTTAATAGATGTTCAATTATGGCATGGGGAGATATTTCTCTAACTGAACAACATATTTGATTCCAATACGTAATGGGTCTCAGAACGGTGAGGGATATATTGATGTTGATTTATCTGAGCATGTTCTTCCATTTGCTCCACGTATCACGAATTGTAAATGAATATTTACAACAAGTAAATATTCAGACAATGGAATGGCCACCTAGCAGCCCGGATCTCAATCCAGTTGAACACCTTTGGAATGTATTGGGTAGGGAAATAACGCAACATCAGCCTCCACCTGTGTCCCTTCAAGAAGTAGAAGTATTAGTAATCTAAACTTGAAATACAATTGATCAGGATCAAATTCGAAAATTAATCATTAGTCATTACACATAGAGGTGGTAATACCCATTATTAATATTGTTCTGTATAAAATTCAAATTTTAATTAATCGTTATGAATTGTTAGTGTTGAATTTAAGCTTGGTTGATTAGTTGAATCTTTAATAAAGCAATCTTCTTTTAACAATAGTTACTACTTTAAAAATGATTAATTAATAATATATAAAGGAACAACTTCTTCAAAAAAAGTATAGCTTTAACATGGTTTTAAGTGAAATCTATTTCAGTTGAAATAAAGAAAACAAAAAAAAAGCAAAAATGAGTTTATCATAACGTTTACTACGGTTAATTCTAGAACGAACGCACAATGGAAAATTAGGTTATTGATTTGAGGAAACAATTGTTATCTCCATTATCAAACATACATAATACTAGATTTTATACACAGCACATATTCAATATATCACAACAAAAACAGAAAAACCTTACAACAGTTGACTATATAAAAGACTTCACTACACATCTTCTCTATTGTTTACAGTTTAATTTTCATTTTTCTTTATACAAACCATTTCACTAATTTTTCTCGCATATCTATTTTTTTTTCATAATCTAAAATTTTCACTTCGTCAAAATTAAATCTGTGACCTGTCACGTGTGTGTGGGAGGCTCAAGCTGTTTTATCAACCTGGGTTAAATTATTACAATCATTTTTATGTTTTCTTAGTCTCTCTTTGAGACATTGTTTAGTCTGTCCAATGTAAGATTTATCACAATTAAATTAGGGCACCTGGTAAACTAAATTGGATTTAAACAACTTTGGTGTCTCATCTTCTATCCTGGTGTTTTTTTCCCCTATCAATATTGTAAAAGGCGCAGCAACACCTAAATTCCTTGAAAATTTTATTGATAGTCTGAGACAATCCAGGGATAAAAGGGAACTTATAATATCAAAAATTGACAATTATAGTGTTACACTTTTGAAAGTATCACTGATACCTATATTTATTCTAGAAAACACTGTTTGCTTTGATGAATAAGAGAGAATTCTTCATTCTTATCATAACATCAAACAATTCAAAAAAAAACTACAGAAAAATTAATCAAAAAAATGAAATAGAATACGACACATGTGTTTCGAGATTTGTGTATAACATTTTTCTCTCATCAGGCATTCATATTCGATCAACAATCATTTAATCAATTCCTGGTTACAACTTTCTTTTGAGATGCCACAAACGGAATAAATGAAACATGCTACTTTGAAATCAGTTAATATTTTAAATACTAACCTCAATTGTACACATAGAGTATTATCTTGCTCAACAAATCGACACAGAAAATCACAACTGCATTCTATGATTTTATGAATATTTGAGTTTATTATAAAAGAATGAAATTGACTTAAAACGGAATTCTTCCCATAATTCAAATTATTTAATTAAACAAGTCTATTATTGAAAGTGCAAATACACTAAAATATCTAAAATTGACAATTATAGTCTTATAATGTCTGAAGTTTTTTCCGGATACATTACTATTTAAACAACTGTCCAAAATCTCTACACATTCTATCGATCAAATATTTGGAACAGTTATTTTTTTGGAGTATTTCCTTTACCTTGTTAACATTTTGATCATGGAATTCAGTATCACTGAGTTTTGTGGCCCTAAACATTAAAGTTTCAACTATATTAATTTTTTGTGTCAAACTATGTTCACTGAAAAACTCATAGATCTACCCGGATTATAAGGATTCATGTACGAATCAGATATTAACCATCACGTATAATTACTGTGTTCAAATAAGGAATCTACCATCAACTTCAACCTCCAAGGGGAATTTCATTTTGCTATGGAAACAGTTGAAAACATCTGATGTATGTTGGATCATGTCTTCTGGTATTAATATGAGTATGTCATCAATCAACATAAAATTTTAATAACGTTGATTTGAAGTCCAACTTAGACTCAACATACTTAAGTAAAAAGTTCGCACATAACAAACTCTGCAAGTGGAGGACTTGCAGGGGCACCCATGTACCATTCAGTTGTTTGTGAAATTGGTCATTGAACAAGAAGTAACTACTCTCAAAATAGGTATTCAACGCCAACAAAAGAGTTTCTCTATCAAGAACAGTGTAGCAACTTATTTACATGCCAGTGTTTTTTAACCAATTTGGTCACAAGTGAAATTGGTATATTGGTAAACAGGGAGGCAACATCCTGAGAAACAAGGATGTAGTAATTTGGCACTGTGATATCTATCAGTGACTGTACCAAAAAGAAAGAGATTTCTATGCTATGTGTAGGAGTTGACAAATAATCAACAGAAATGCTATGTAGAAACTTAGCTAAATTAGTAAATGGTGCTTTAATGCAACTTACAAAATGTCTCAAATTCAAAGTTGTTTTATGAACTTTTCTCAGGCAATATAGATTTGGAGGAATACCATTATGTTTGATCATACGTTGGTATTCTTTATTTGATATAAACTGGCATTCTCTCATAACTTCAATTACTTTGTTGATATTGTTCTGGATTCGAGCAGTAGAATCTCTCGTAAGTCTTTCATACATATTTGGATCATTTAACATTCTAAATTTCTCTGTCTCCTACACACCTAGCTCGAAAGTTATCCTTTTCATCCCCACTCAATTCTTGAGTTCCGATACAACACTCCAAATCTTTTATAATGTCAATACTGTAAGACTATCAGGAACAAAACTATGTTTTTCGCCTAAACTATTGAAGGTTTAGGTCTGATGAAAATACTCATCAATGAGCAACATTCTCAACATCCATAAAAATACTCGATGGGAATTTTGGGAGGTCGCTTGATTAGTTAGTAGATTCTGCGTTCATTTCTGTAAATCTGTATCTGGAAAAATCAAAAACGTGATTGATATTCTAATCACAGAAGCTTTGAAGACAGATGAGAATTTTTTTAAAAATGAGTTACATTATCATCAGAATGGATCTCCACCGCACGTTTCAACTCAGATGAGACTGTACCTGGATGGTAGCTTTCCTGAGAAATTGTGTAAGCCTGCGCGATCGTCGAATCAAATTCCTCTTGATTATGATCCTTTTCTCTGAGGTCACGTAAAATCACAAGTTTATAATTGTTGTGGTAGAATGTCTCAACATTACTTCTGCAATGCCACAGAATCTATGAAATAAATTTTAAGAAAGATTGCATACAATCTAGTGACAAGCATTTGCGGTATTCATTTAGTTTTATCGGTATCATAATTCCATAAACAATCAATATGTGACTTTTTGAATAATCCACTCGATCAACACAAACTGTAGGTTCATACAAGTTGGAATCCTTGCATATTGTGCCACAAATCTAGGCACTCTACTTATTCCAATTCTTCTCCTGGAAGTGCACTAGCAAACTTTGTATCCCAGATCATGACCCCCTGTCATGAGAAATCGACCCCTCTGAGTGTTTTCACGATTTCTAATTCGTTGTGGATTCATTGTAGGAGGACACTTTCAAATGAGACACCCTGCCTAAAATTGAAATACAAAGGTTTTATTCATTTCCTATTCATTTACTATTGTGGTTTCATTATACAGGGTGAGTCTTTGACCACTGCGTTAATTTTAACCATAGGTTCTTGAGATCAAAAGAAACTCTTTTTTCCCATACCGTTTTTCCATATTCAGCAGCGTTGAAAAGTTTTAAGCATTTTAAGTTTTCACATTGGGCGCCTCTGTACCCTTCTGTAGTCCAATTTAGTTTGAATGAAAAATACTTTCTACACCATCCACTATTGAATCTGAATTGTTTAAAAACATTATTTTCCCTCCAAGAAATGATTTACTCACTCATGTTTCATCAAATGATTATATCGATTTAATTCCTTTCAACTTCAAATATCTCAAAAATGGTGCAATTTGGGAAAATAATGATGAATGATTTTATCTGCAAAAAGACTAACGATTTTAGGAAGTACAAGATACTGACTGACCTTTAGTTCAAGTGATATTTGTTTTTCATGCAATTCAACTAATCTGTACAGTTGTAGTGAGAAGTCCACAGAAATGGAATAAATCTATTGATGCCAAAATATGCAGGACTGCTATCAAAAACCTTCTACAAAGAGATTATTTCAATTGATATTGTCGTTTGAATATTACAGGTGAAAATGCAATTTTTTTTATTTCAACACCCTATGTCTTTTGAACGGGGCCAAATATTGGAAAATGTTTCTTTTGACGTCAAGAATCTATGGTTCAAATTAACGCAGTGGTAAAAGACTCACCCTGTATATGACAAACTCGGGTTGATATGCTACGATGATAAAAATATATAAAACATCGATAACCTCCATATTTTGTTAAGTGTAAGAATAAAATTGGGAAATATTTGAAATTTGTCTACCCTGAAGATTTTCACAAATTATAGCAAACTCATTTGATCAGGCGATGCATGAACCATGATTCAAGCCAAGAAACGTTGTACGTATTGAGTGGTCATTCAACATTATACTGCATCGTCCAATGAAAACGCTCAATTTTTGAAAACGGACCAATGCAAACAAACTGTAACTGAAAACAAATGCCTAATTTGCATAGGAATATTAATACGTCCGGATAGCTTTGGCCGTTGGTGGTAGTGGTCGTCATGGTTACGATAAATAAGCAGTTGTTAGCGATAACTTCAACAGCACATTTGGCAGTTCTGTCAGTTTATTTTCGTAACTTACCATAAAGTAGATAAAAATAAAACGTTTTGGGAATTGTAATATTACTTCAATTGAGGAAAGTGTGAAGAAAAGTGTGCCGCTTAATACAGTGAAGTCAAGATCCTACATTTGTAAACAATTTGAAGAATTCTGTGCTGCCCGGGAATACCTTGTAAATGAAAAAACAAGTTTGTCAGAGCTCAATAATATTATGCTAGACTGGGCTTTCAATATGAAGAAAAGAGATGGATCAGACTACAAGGAATGTGTCGTAAAAACCTTGTGGAAAAATTCTGCAAAACAGCTGCAGGAAAAATTCTATTCCGAATGGGGCGTTAGGTTCGATCCATTCACAGACGTGGCTTTTAAAACGGCGCGGGATGCACGAAATGCCAAGAGGCGTATTTTGCAAGTGGACCCTGAGAAAAGAAAAGTTAGTGCCAAGGCGCTGTCTTTGGAGCAACACAAAAAGATGGTCAACTTATATAAAGAAGATAATCCAGACGGTTTGAACAGAAAAATTTATTTTATTGCTGCATTGGAGCTTGCTTGGCGCGGAGGAGAGGGTTCATCATGCCTAATTTCGCATTTCCAATTCGAAATTGAAAACGATGGTAATCCCACGGGTTGAATTGCCTACAATTCGATATTTTCTAAAACAAGACAAGCTGGTGCCCAAAATATGGGGAAACGAAATGGCTGACTCCCAATATTGAAGAAGATACTTGTATCCAAAAGAACTGCAAACATAACCACTGAAAGACTATTCCTTACTCCACATAAGAATTGGAAATATGGTTCATGGTTCAAAAACTCCCCAGTCGGTCCCAATACGATAGCTAAATGGACAAAAGAATCGGCAGAACTCATTGGCATCAACACAACCATGTCGAAGATAACCAACCAACATCACAAAGAAATAATCACAGCCATAAGGAATGAAAAAAATGTCCTTCAAGAAACAACATCAGTATCTACTTCATCATTCAAAAATAATGCTCGTAATGTGTATAATAATAGTACTATCAATAATTATTATTTTGAGAATAAAGATGAATAATTTGTTGTTATGCTTCTATCTGGTTATTTTTGAATAAAAAACTATTTTTTATTTCGTTTGATTTATATTGTTGAATGATCTTTCCAAATACCACACGAGATTCAATTTTTTTGAGAACACTGTCGTTTTTTGAAAATTATACAAATTTCACTCAACAAAGTGATCCCGAAATACCACTCGCCTTCGGCTCGTGGTATTTTAAGGATAACTTTGTTTCGTGAAATTTAAACGCATAATTCTCAAAAAACAAGAGTGTTCTCAAAAAATTCTCACCTCTAGTGGTATTACCCTTGATAATCTCCAATTTCAGATGAAGCAGCTAATCATTCATGAATTTGGGCTTTGCTGCCACCCTAATTATAAGATCAGGCTGTCAACCAAATTTGTTCATTATTCCTTGATTGTCTTTCTTCAACAATTTAATTAATTCGATCCTCTATCTAGGAATATATTCGATTATCTTGATCTGTTCTTCATAATTGCTTATTTCTTTGTTTACAGGATACGCTATACGTTCTTGAATCATTGTTGACCAAAACTTCTTCCTTGAAATTTATTAGCTGAAGGAGGTGATAAATGAATTTACTGTTGAGAAGAATTAAGGAACACATATTATACGGATGGAATGATGATTTTTACTACGAGCATTAATTGTTGTTGTTTGCGGAACAGGTTTAACTCCTAACTTGCGAAAAGCAAGCGTATATGAAAAATGCAACCAACCCGTTAATGATTCATTCTTTCTTACTGAAGAATATTAGAATACCATTGGCGTGACGATTTTGTCTATCTTTGCTTTTGCGACAAGGGTTTCCAAACCTCAAAATGAATGTTGTGAAACGTCGATTTCTAAAGAAATTGTTAGCAATGAGACTCTAGCAGTTGCTGCACAGTTTTTACGTGCTTGTTCCTAGTGCAATAGCTATCTCAAATGTCTGTAGTTTTCTAGCGAAAACGTCAAAAATGAAACCTAACAATTGATATACGAAAGAATCCATGGTCAAAGTCGAGTATGTATTGGCGGTCCGGCCTTGTATAACATTCGAAGAGGATGAGCTGGAGTCAGTCAATCATAGATGAAATCTGCAATGATATGCCTGCTCATGTATACCGAAGCGTGTGTCGCCTTTTTCTATCGCCGCTGGAGCAAAGGAGAAATTCGATTCTTTCTGCACCGTTCGTTTGCCGCTATCGTCCATATACGCTACGATCTTCCGGAGTAGAGCCTGTGTGAGTTCTAAACTAGCAAAGGTGCTGAGATTATTCTCCTTCAAGAGACACATACGGATACTAAAAAAATCTTCATGAAAGGGGAACCATAAAGGTTATGTATTCATTATCTCCTTAGTAAAATTTACGGTTAAGCTTGTTATGTTAAAAAATCCTTGATTCACAATATCGAGTTAATCCAAAAAGGTGAATTTGAGGGTGTTTTCTTTATCTCTTTCAAATTTCGTATTTTTGTTATTCAGTTCTTTTTTCTGCTTTTGTCTTTTTATTTCCAGATTCGATGTGGGCAACTTGAAGAAGTCTCTGTTTCCATCAATAGAAAACCACATTTGAAGAAAGAAGTCCCTAAAATATATTTCAGCTTATTTGTGTACTTTCTCACTTAGGCGGGGAGCCAGGGTTTTTTTTTAGTCGGGTTTTTTCCCTAGGCTTTTATGTGATACGCAGAATTGTATGACACCCCGTCACTAACCCCTGATCTATATGCTTTATTGTTTGCTAACTAAATATTGTAAGCCAAAAGTTCAGAAGAATATATATACAGGGTGAGTCTTTGACCACTGCGTTAATTTTAACCATAGATTCTTGACGTCAAAAGAAACATTTTCTTCCTATAACATTTTTCGAAATTTGGCCCCGTTCAAAAGATATAGGGTGTTGAATTATCATAAAAAAATTGCATTTTCACCTGTAATATTCAAACGACAATATCGATTGAAATGATCTCTTGTAGAAGGTTTTTGATAACAGTCATGCATATTTTGGCATCATCAGATTTATTCCATTTCTTGTGGGATTCTCACTACTACTCTTCAGATTGGTTAAATTGCATGAAAAACAAATATCACTTGAACTAAAGGTCTGTATCTTGTACTTCCTGGAACCATTAGTCTTTTTTGCAGATGAAATAATTCCTCATCATTTTTCCTAAATTGTACAATTTTTGAGATATTTGAAGTTGAAAGGAATTAAATCGATATTATTTTGTCCAAATTTTCTAATTTTCCCAAATCCAACTCTGTGCTGAAATGATTCAATTATCAGATTTGTTCAATGTTGCCATATTTTATGTCTTTATTAAATATTTCTACAAGGTTGAGGAAATTTCTCCAGTCTATGGTTCCACCACTAAACACTATAGATGAAATTAACCACTGAACAATTTTTGTCTTATATTCACTACAAAATCTACATTGCCATTTGAGGTATTCATTATTAATGATGTCTAGCACCTTGTTTAATATTGAATCCAGAGTCACATTCTATAATAAATAGAGGAAAAGATTTCCATCACTCACATAGGTACTTATATCTTCATGATGACCGTTGAAATAGATAATATATTTTCTGTCAGGTCCTGTTAAATTGAAGACTTGTCTTTGTGAAGAGCTGGTTCTTTATAGTTTCAGAGTTTCAGGGTTCATCAAATTATATCTATTTTAACATAGGAATGCTTCAAATTAAGCTCATATGAGTTTTAAAAACTTCGAACCCAGTCTCTTAGATTTGTTTTGTGGCTTTAAAGATCTTTTTTTCACATCTTTATTTGATACATCGATTCAACCTGGTTCACAAACTTAGGAGATAATAGAATTTGACTTGATTTCAATATTTCTGAATGTTTGTTATGATGCATGATTAATTAAAATTCTATCAATATTGAAACTGGAAGCTATAGGCTCATAAACAAGAAAGATTGAAATAGAATGCATTTTCTGACCATAATCATTTCATACTGAATTGAATTATTTAAAACTATCGAAATTATCCCTACAATATTTTCCACTTTTTTCTTGAAGATACAAATAACTGTTGACAGTGTTGTCAGTTTCAAACAGAATCAAAACAACAGGGAACCACAGAACACTATTTTATTGGAAACTACCCACCACAGAGACGTTATAACATTTTAATGTGATAATAATGCACTCGTTATTCTGAGATAAATTATACCTAAAGATCAATAATAGTTACAGATATTATCTTTCATTTAAAAAAACTTTGCAATTATTATTTTTTTTCCTGGGGTTCGATAAAAAATTGATATTCTATGGTAAGGTATTAAAATTTGACATAATCTATGAATAACCATTATTCAATATTTATGTTTTTGTTTACATGATACTCTGCTTATAAAATCCAAAAATTTACGCATGTTCAGTAATTAATTATATTCTAAACAGAATAGATTCATATTAATGATCTAACAAACATTTTTTCAAGCAAGAATAATTGCACATCTCAATCTGGGAATACTTGTAATCTATCCAAATAAATTTTTATTGGGATTCAGTACAGAAAACAATCATCAAGCAAAGTAACATCACTTTAAAATAATTATTAGTAGTGACATCATTCATTGTTGTTGAAGATTTCGAAAAAGATTTTCATATTTTTAAAAAAAAAATCAAGAGACTTCATAGACTTGTTCACTGGTCTCTGTCAAGGAGAAGAAACTTCAGTAATATCAGTGTTTGGAAAATCATAGATGATTTTTTCTGGCTTTGAGTGAAAAAAAAGCAAATTGACAACCTCTTGCCTTGGAAGTTTTCATAGAAATGATGGTTTTCATGATTTGGAAATTTTAAGATGAAAATTATAAATGTATGATGATAAAAACCAATAATTCTGAGGTTTTTTGGAATTTCTCACTAGAAAGGAATGGTTTATAATCTTGAAGTAGAAAGAAGTTATAGTTGAACAACAGAAATCTATGAGTATTTTCTATCTTCCTTCTGGATATGGACCTCATCGGATGAAACATGAGTGAGTGAATCATTTTTTAGAGGGAAAATAATGTTTTTAAACAATTCAGATTCATTAGTGGAAGCTGTGGAAGGTATTTTTCATTCAAACTAAACTGGACTACAGAGGGGTATTTGCCCAATGTGAAAATTGAAAATGCTTATAACTTTTTAACGCAGCTGAATATGGAAAATCCGTAATTGAAAAAGTGTTTCTTTTGATCTCAAGAACCTACGGTTAAAATTAACGCAGTGGTCAAAGACTCACCCTGTATATATCTGCGTTACACCGGGCAGTCCAAACATACGTAAACAATGTTCATTTCATTGACAACCCTAGATTAATGTGAGTTTCATAAAGATCGTTGATCGAAGGATTCACAGAATATCCATACAGATATGTCAGATTGACCATTGAAATACCGAAGTCACAGAATTTCCAGCATAGAATCGCTCAATCAATGAGTTTGACAACCGATCAACGTTGATGAAACCCAGCATAAGATTACCTATATTTTACAAATTGTCAAAATGAATCAAGAACTTTTCGTATGGTTACACTGATTGTAAGTTGTATGAAAAAAATTCTTGATCAAAAGTTGTTCATGAAATTTAAAGGAATAAATTTTGCTTTTACACTGTTGCCTACAAGATTTTTGATCGGGCCAAGAATCTGAAAAACCAAATTTTCAGGGAATTAAGCGCCTCATATACATATTTCTTTTTGAAGAGCATTACGCCAATAACATTAATTGTAAATCGCTAGACTCATCATTCTTTGATCGATGCATTTTACCGTCGGACCTCTATAATTGAAGAAAAACGTTCTAAATTTTTTTTACGTTTTTTGACTTTTCAAAAAGAATCTCCTTACTACAACTGGAGCATACTCGTCATTGCCCGCCGAGCATATATAACCCCTATGGAATTTTCTACACAGATTAATTTTTTGACAGAATGACTGTATTATACTGATCCTACCTATATATTATTTGTATTGTTGTTTTTATTTTCATTCCGCGAATTCTTCAAAGAACCAATATTATGAAACAAATTTTTATTAGAAAAGACAAACTATTCATTCAATCAAGATAACAATAAACAGGAACTTAATAATTTATTCCAGCACCCAGGAGAAAGCCTCCTAGCAGTCCAACAGTGAATATTTTGTTTCTTCCAGCAAATTTCTTGGCGTGGGAGAACAATTCTAATGCCTTTTTAGCTTTCGGGCTGGCTAGATACTGTTTATCCTGAATCTGTTTTGAAATACTTTCCAAATCTTTAGTAACAATCTTGTTATGGTGGGCAATTTCGTAAAGCAAGATTCCTCCTCCAACTGCTAGAGCAGATAATCTTCCAATTTTCATGGACAGAAATCCCGCTAATATCCCTGTAGATGTACCGAGACCTATTTGTTTGGGGAAAGTGTTAGTTTTCAAACTATTTCCAATCCTATTTAACGCAGCTTTGGCCTCGTTTAGATCGAATATTTCCGTTTTTGGCTCTTGGATACTTTCGTTCACGTTTATTTTGCCCCTTTCTTCCATATCCACCGTTCCACTCTCATTCTTGGGAGGAAAATCAAAGTAATCTGCTGATTTTATCGCCTTGACTTTTCTGTCGATGGGAATTTCAAGTTCTTCGATAACTTTCTGACCAGATGGTGTTTCTGGGTGTACTTTCTCATCTTTTGGAATTGTGATATGAAGAGGTTTATCTGAATCAGACATAACGGTACGTGGCAAATCTTACGTATAATTTGCTACAATTTGAAATGTCAGAATAACCTTATGGCAATGGCGGTGCGGTTACAGAAAGGTTTCCATTTTTCTGTGTTCTTATTCATAGAACGTATGGCATGGAATTCATAACAGAGTAAAAATACTTCTATGCTCTATGGAATTTATCGATCCGTTGCAATGACCACAGATGCTAGAAATTAACATAGATCAAGTCAGGATGTTGTCAAAGTACAATTTTATCCTGCCAAACAAGATTCTCTTATTCGACCGACATTGAGATAATTTGCTTAACTGGTACCTCTACTGTATAACCAACTGTATTACCACCATTAGGCATAACATTTTTCATCTTACAAAAAGAGCATTGAATATTATATTAATGGCAAAACTATATTTTTGCAGAATGGTTTTTACATTTTATTCTTTCAGTCTTATCTGAATTGAAAATGTTGTTTTACACATTTCATTAATACTATTGTTGAGTTGTTGTTTTATCAAAAAAGGATTGCGTGAAATTTGTTCAAGATTTGAAAACTTCTAGTTGTTGATTGTCAAGAATTTTTGGCAGATATTAAACTAATTTAATGTGCAGCCTAAGTATAAATGCTTCATTTTTTTGTTAAACAAATTTTTATTCATAATACAGGGTTGAATGATTGTTTGGGCTATTACCATCATCTATGGTGGATGTAATGATTTCCGACGTTTCGATAGACATCTTCTATCTTTATCAAGGAGAAAAGTAAGAAACCTTTTGAGAATTATCAATTTTCAAAAAGTCAATATGACAGAAGTCATGAAAGAAAAATGAATGATGTTATATACTCATCTGTGATATGATGATCTTTTTAAGTTGGATCGAACTATCAGCGTCCAAACTTCTGGCAGATCTATAGATGGAGCAATTTTGGAATGGCCATGGGTTCACCACTATCACCAATTTTAGCTGATTTATATATGGAAATTTTCGAACAGAAGGCATTAGAAAAATATGCACTTAAACCCAAACTGTGGAAAAGATATGTAGATGATACTTTCATTATTTGGCAACATGGAAGAGACACTATAGATGAATTCCTTCAATATTTAAACAATCAAGAGGAATCAATTAAATTCACAATTGAAATCGATTAAGGCAGACAACTTCCATTCTTAGATGTACTCGTACATAAACAAAATGGAATCCCAAGAACCACTGTGTATAAAAAGCCAACGAACACAGGACAATATCTCCATTTTGATTCAAACCACCAACTAAACACTAAATTGGGAGTAGCAAAATGTTTATTTGATAGAGCAATAAATATTTGTTGCACTGAAGAAGACCAAAATTAAGAAATAAATAACATCTCGAAAACTCTTAGAAGCAATGGCTACCCCAAAAAGATATTAGAAAAAGCTAGACGAACAAGAGAAAGTCAACCTGAACCAACAGATATAAATCAGACCATTAAAACCGTAATTCCTTATGTAAAAGGTTTGTCGGAGAAAATGAGAAGAATTGGAAATAGATACAACATAACGACTGCATTCAAAACTCAAGACACTATCAGAGCTAAACTTACAAAAGTTAAAGTGAGACACAAAGGACAAAGAACTGCATATATGAATTACCTTGCGAGTGCGGAAGATCTTACATCGGAGAAACTAAACGCCCTCTGAATGTACGAATAAAAGAACATCAGATGCTTCTACGAGTACTAGACAGCGACAAATCCAGGTTGGTCCAACATGTTGTAGATGAGAATCATCGTATAAAATGGGATGAAGCATCAATAATATCCAAAGAAGAAAAACTTGCAAGAAGAAAAATCAAAGAAGCAGCATTTATGAAAATAACACCTGATTCCATAAGTGCTCCATCTATAGATATGCCAGAAGTTTGGACGCCGATAGTTCGATCCAACTTAAAAAGATCATCATATCACAGATGAGTATATAACATCGTTCATTTTTCTTTCATGACTTCTGTCATATTGACTTTTTGAAAATTGATAATTCTCAAGAGGTTTCTTACTTTTCTCCTTGATAAAGATAGAAGATGTCTATCGAAACTTCGGAAATCATTACATCCACAATAGATGATGGTAATAGCCCAAACAATCATTCAACACGAGCTCCATCATCAACAATATCTCGTCATCATAATACAGAGTGCTCCATTTCAGACGAGCCAACCTGCATATTCTCTATCTTATAGTAATTGCAAAATTTCTGCGATCCTCGTCGAATCTCTCATTGAAATATCATTTTCTAGCTCGAATGAACCCACCCGTATATTTCTAATCTGACAGAGATTGTAAAAATTTTCTGAAACACATTGAAGATTGTAGGGATCTCATTTGGCGGCACTCCATATATCCCCACATAGCAACAATATACAGCGCTTCGGCTATCGAAGCTTTATGGGGTGCCGCCACATGAGATCCCTACACACTCCCTTGCCAGTGACGGAGGAACGAAACCAGAGCGTGTTACAAGGTCAGTAGGTGCAGCCGAGTGAAGACCAGCTGAGCAGAGCTACACCTTACATGCATTTTTTTTGTATTAAGTCTACATGAGTGTGTGTTTGAAAAAAAACGTATTTATTGTTACAGATAACACCACAAAATTAACACGAGGGCCTTTTATTAAAAACAAAATATGAAAGTATGAAAACATCTCTACTTCTAAAAGAAATAAAAAAAAAGTTGCAGTTATTGCGAACTTAATTTTATTTTAAAACGTTCTTTGGTTTATCGTGGTTCTAAAAGTATGCTATTTGCGTTAGTCAATAAATAAAGAAATACTACAAATAGTGTTTTAGATAAAATAGCAAAGTAAGGACAGATTTTAGTAAAATACAGTTTTTGTATGATTGTTTATTTACAAAGTAAAATAACACGATTCTTTAACGGAAATTCTGTTCCAATTGTTCTCCTCTACTCCGAATGCACGCCCGACTCCTTTTTCTGATTTCGACCGTTGTAGTGACTAGCAACATTTCTTCTTTCATTACCACAAATGCCGCGTTTATGCGTTAAATCAACACCTCTCTTGTAGGTACCTCTATGAAATAAACCAATTCTTTGGCTCTACCCCAGACATGGTAATCTAAAGGTGTTAGGTCTGGAGATCTTGCGGGCCAAGGGATGGGGCCGGCTCTGCCTATCCATAAATTTGGAAAAGAGTTGTCGAGGTGATCTCGAACTTCTCTTAGGAAATGTGCCGGGCAACCGTCATGCTGGAACACAATCGGCACGTCTTCATCGAAGGCCGGAACATCGGCTAGTAGCTCTGGCAAAGCATTCTGCAAAAAACGCAAATAAGCAGGCCCACTTAGTCTAGCCGGTAAATAGTGTGGCCCGATGAGATGTCTTCCTATCACACCAGCCCAAACGTTAACACTAAATTTTTGTTGAAAACTCATTTGCCTTTTCACGTGGGGTTTCTCATTTTTAGGTGCCCAGTGATGTAAATTGTGCAGATTTGTTATTCCTTCTCGGTTAAAATAGGATTCGTCTGTTTTAGTTGTAGTGTTTTTTTGTGAAAAATCGACATTTTGAGCTTCAAAACAACCATGACTGTGGCTTCCTTCCTCCAATCCACTGACATAGAAATCTTTAATCAAGATGTCGAACAAACAAAGCGTATTGCGAAGGAGCTCAATCTTGCTGAAACTCAATCTAAATTATCTTCGATATAATTTGCAGTATTTCCAATATCCTGCGGTTACACTTGATCGATAGAAATCACCAAAAAAGTTCAAATACGTACATATCTCTAATCAGATTACCAGGTAAGGTCAATAATGATGCCACAGAAATATTCCAGTCCCAATTCATTACAACATTGTCGGCCCGTTCTTTTTACCTGGTAATCTTACTGGAGATATGTATTTGGACTTATTGGAAAATCACATTGATCCAATTTTGACGGAAATTATTGAAAACAATGCTGGAAATTATGTGGAAGATCAGATTGTGTTTCAGCAGGATGGAGCTCCTCCACACCACGCCTTACCAGATCGAGAATATCTGGATCAAAGATTTCCAAATCGGTGTATTGGAAGAACTGGTCCCACTGAATGACCAGCCTGACCGCCAGATCTGTCACTACTAGATTTCTTTCTTTGGGCCCACTTAAGAGTAAAATTTACTTTACACAGCCAGATTCCATAGAAGATTTAAGAAGACGTATAGTGAACGAATGTCGTCAAATCACTCCAGAAATGCTGCAAAATGTGCGCCATCGTTTCGAACAAAACTTATTTCATTGTATGGAAGCTAAAGGTGAGCAATTTGAATATTTAATTAATTGATGTGAGTTTTTGATAAATTATTTACTTTACTTTGAAAAGTCTTATTTCTTAGATCAATACTCCAAATCGTTCTGATACCGTACAGTCGGAGAGTTATTTCAGTGAATAAAACAGCTAGTCGAACATCTAGTAGCATTAACACGTACGGTATGACTTCTTTTGCCCAGTGGTAGATGTTTTGCAATTTCAAATACAAGTACGGAAATTTTGGTGTTTCAGAAGCACGAAATGTCAATTATTCGCAAAAAATTAATTTAAGTGATAAAATTAACTAACGCATGAATATTTCGAGAACTAATGCATAAAATGAAAAAAACAATTACTGTGCTGAAATCAGTATAAAAATACCTTTGAATTGAGGTATCACTCACCCCATCTTCCCTGTTCAAAAATTGGGGGTGGGGTTGTAGCAGCAAGGGTTGAAGCGCTATGCGTCCGTAACCTACAACTTAAGTTGTCCCCCTTGAAACAGAAAACGACCTGTCCGAGCATTTCTATCGAAAAAACTTATTTCGTCTGTTATCTCGTCTGTTTCGTTTTCAAATGCACTGATTCCAAGATATTCAATGTTGAATCGTTCGAAATAAAAAAAAAATAGAGAAAATGGTGCTTTTCCTAGATCTGACCCTGAGCTTTCACCTTGTCTATGAATCAATGAAAATTCTGAGGAATAACTTCAAAAGTTCCTTCTTAATGGTGACATAAATGTAAATATGTCTTCCATTTTTAATTTGGCAGCATAATACCCACTATATGTGTAAGAACCAATTTTTGAAAACTTTCATTTTTGAAAGTCGAATCGATCGTTACGTTGTTCGTTACCGTTTCATAATAGAAGAGGAAAACTACCAAATTCAAAAACGAATTATCATTGTCGATTCTCAAAATAAATGAATTTGTAGTATTTGCTTTGTTATTTGATTAATTATTATTCTTTAATATGCATATACTGAATATTTCATCTCAGATTCTTATACATATATTATTTAATTCCAGTGGAAAACCTATGAAGAATGACAATTTATACTCTGTTGAATGATTTAAAATATAACCATCGACATATAAGTTTTTTCAATGAAATGAATATTAATTTTGGGAATTTAAATTGGATGCAGCCTTTCCCGAATTTTATATCTACAAATATATCTTAAAAGTCAGTTTACCGATTTGCCTATGAGAAAAAAGCAAAAATAATTGCAAACAAATTTATTTTCGAGAACAATATATCATCAATAAAAACTTGTGGCCTCACATTCTATGTTCGAATAGTTTCCCCCCCTCTTCAACACACGTGCGACACATAAAACAAATTTTGCGAAAAAAAAAAAACTAGCAGGGCGACCTGAACGCGGCGCATCGACTACGGAGACAGGACTTTCGAATTAACGATACAGTTTATGCACCATTTGTCTGGTGGGAACTTGCCTATTTGGAAAGCGCTGACGAAATTCTTCAAAAATTTCAGTATAATCTTCGTTAAGTTTTAGGTAAGAAGTGAGCCGACAAACACGTTCTTCTTTCGTGTACTTTACACGCGCAGCCATGGCAACGTATACTACAACACTACTACACGTGGACAACTCAACTCGCTACATTTCAGCTGCCTCCTTCCACCCTGGCCGAGAATACGGGCATGCGTGAATACCAGACATTGTAGACTGACTTTTGCCGCACTCTGTATATCTAATATTCTTAAAGGTAATTTAAAAAGGCAATCAATGTATCATGGTCATACGATCCATAATGATCTACGAGGCATGTTTTTTAACTAAGTACCGTTTTGCGATTCCGCCGCCGTAGCGCTACGGTTGGCGTTCCGCGCATGCGCGCTGGTTACCTACATCTCTTGTCTAAGCACTGACGCCATTACAGACTGATTCTTCATTGTATACGTTATTTACTGAGTGTTTAAGATGCCTCCGACAATCGTGAGTCCCGCTGATTGTGAAGTACGGGCTATACGATTTCTTAGTGCTAAAGGCGTAAAACCGATCGATATTCATCGTGAGATCTGTGAAGTTTACGAACGAAACATTAGAATTGATGGAATGGTAAGGAAATGGGTGAGAGCATTTAAAGATGGCCGCACAAATGTGCATGATGAAGATCGGAGGGGACGTCCTTCGGTCGTTAATAAAGATTTGGTGCAGAAAGTGGACGAAAAGCCCTGATCTGGCATCCAGCGACTACCATTTGTTCCTGCACACCTGGGGGTCAGCGTCTGCAAGACGATAATGAAGTCAAAACATTCGTGACACAGTGGTTAACAAGTCAGGCGGCAGAATTTTATGAGGAGGTTATCCAAAAACTGGTGCCACGTTATGATGACAAGTGCTTCAATATTCACGGAAATTATGTTGAAAAGTAGATTAAGATGCAGGCTTTCGTGTTAAAATGAAATTATTGCGATATCTTTACACGTCTTTTTTTAATTTCAAAACGGTACTTATTCAAAAAACATGCCTCGTATATTCACCCCCGAAATTATATATCTAGTACCTTGTGAACTTCATCTTCAAAGAGAAATTTTAGAGAATATTATCACTCTGATCTTATGTACATGTCCATGTTTCTACACTGAAATAAAAACAGCATACAGTTGAAATTTCTTTCAGTATTTAAGGGTTCTTCAAACAGTTTCGAGGAAACTGAATTTTGAAGAAAAATGGTGATCAAAAATTGTTAGCATTTCGTATTTCTCACTAGTGTTGAAGTTTAATCAAAAATGTTTTCCTAATAGGTTGTGATAATACTGCCTTTCATCCATGAGATTCCTCTGTTGGAAACCTATTTAGACTTCATAACATGATAAACATCTTGAATATCGCCACTTTGACATTTGTATTCTATTAATTATATAAAAATCTTTGATGTTTATGGAAAATATAAAACATGGCACTGGTGTTGATTTGATGATCTATAGACTGAAAGAATTACGGTATTGAGAATTTAAGAAAAGTTGACGTTGAATAATATGAGTATTTGCTCATGAACTGTTCAATTAAATTGTGAATAAAATTAAGAAATTTCAATAATTCCACTATTCCTCTACTGGGAAATTGCTGATCAAAGAATTCAGTATGATTTTCAGCCGACATAATGTTTTGAACAGAAGATTATGTAACATTATTTGAAAACAATATTCATTGTCATAAATTCATTCATCATAAATCGCACACTTTGGAATCTCGAATGGAATCCAATGATTTCTTAGCCCAGTTTGACACCTTAAATCGTGGTAGAGGTAAAATTATTTCTACTGGCATCAAAAATCTGTAGTTCAAATTAACGCAGTGGTCAAAGACTCACCGTGTATATTCGGTTGTAATATAACATCTCTGTTAGTACAAATTCGTGTCACGATCGAATCACTTTGAGAACAAGAAAATTTTTCTGATCTATCGTCAATACAGTCTTATATGTAGACTCTATTAGGTCTTCACTAAGCTCGAGTTAAAACAGATTTGATATTACATTCATTATTAAATGAACCGATTCGAAAAATTCTAACTGGGCTGCTACTGAACATAAGTAACTTTCATTCCCTCTAATGCTCGAAATCTCCTCATATTCGCAAAATTTCATGATTGAGCTGTTAATGGTGTTGATTTTTCGGGACAAACTCATGACGGAATTTATCGTCCTTAGAAGAGGAGTTCACCTGCTCTATTGAATCTTCAAAAAGTATTCATTTCTGTTTCTGGTACACACTGTGTAAGTATCTGAATATTGAAAGTCCAAGGGAAATTTTGTTGAAACCATTCTGTCAATCAATAGTTAGGTCAGACGTTAAATCTTAGTGAAACAAACAATGATGCTGCTTGCCGACAGCAATAACCTTGATTTTCTGACCTGTTTGACGTCTTATTCCTTTGATTATTATCACATCCTCTGAATGGTATTCATGACTGAATTAGTTCTTGCTTTCACAGTTACGTCCCCTATAATTCATTCAACAAAAAGAAGTATTCTTAATGGTATATCATGAATTAATTGATTACTTTTGGATGTTTGAGGAAGTGATTCTGACTGTTCATCGCATGACGTTCGAATAAATTTGATTAGAATGATTCAGAGTCTGTTAGTCGTACATTTTCTATGATTTATACGCAAATGGTTTGAGATTAAAAGCTTTTTGCAACCTTCTCAACGATTCAGCAGTCGATATATTATTTGCAGAATTTGATAAATCTCTTTGTTAGCGATTCATATTTTAGATGATATCAACAGCTTGTTCATCAAGCCTGATAAACATCTGATTCCTGAACTCCGCTTCAACATAGGGAACAAATCTGCCATCATCAAGAGAAAAAAAAAATGTGAAAATATTTTCCGGTGGACTTAAATTGTCAGTTCCGGGTTCCTTTTTGACAGAATGTATACCTGAAGTTTTCAATGTTCGCACAAATAAGTGTTAGGCTATTTACTAAGTGAAAAAGCCCGAACAATCTCTTCACGTTATGTCAGTGCATTTTTGTATTTTATTTATTCTAGCTTTCTCATCAGAACTAACAAATTTTGTGTATTTGCTTGAGCAAGTTGCTATGGAAAAATCATCATTTCTCTAAGTGAATTCCTATAATTTTGAACAAATATATTGTTTGAAATTCTATTAGCCGAAATAATAATGAATCTACTGTGAACAGGAATAAACTTTTTCTCTGTCAGTATCGCAATGAGCTTATTACAGTACCTAAACAGTGCTGTAATTAGCTTAGTATAATACTATTTCTGGTTATATTTTGCGTTTAATGGTATACAGCACTGGTATTCCTATTCAATTTTGACACCCGTCCAATGTCAATGTAAGATGATAATTCGACACATCGATGTTCAAATTCGAATTTCGTAATCTGTCGACAATACAAAAGTCACTAGGATGTTCAATATAAATTTCTCATTGAATTCCAACAGTTGTTTTACGAAACATTATTGACATAGAGAAATTATCGTCTAAAACTCGTTGCAGGAGGTGTTTTCAACACTTATGCGTTTGTATTAGAATAGGAGCCAGTTCTGCAACATATGATTATCAGGGCTATTCACTAACTCAAGTTGCTATCTCCGTGGTTATCCATAGCAACTCGGATAACAACTTTCGATAGCCACTGCTTTTTTGGTATTCTCTAATTAACCGTTAACAACTGTTGTTATTATAACAACTTTTTATGAAGGTAGTCATGGAAACATCGCAAAATAGTTCAAATGTCCGCTTTCTCGATTCAACCATAGACAAATGATATAGTTTTGTCTATGGAATAAGCAAATACATAACCGTCAAACTCACGAGAATTGACCGTTGTAGAAAGTAGTGAAACAATTTCATTTATTTTCGGTGAAGCGCATATAGGAAAGAGGTTTAAGCTTTTTATTTTCGGTGAAACTATAGTATAACTAAATGAACTTTTTTTTTGTATATCTCACCAATTGAGATTAATTTTCAACAGAAAGAAAAAAGCTGGTTCACTGGAGCATTTACCCTACAATCCTCTATATTAATACCTTTATATTTCAAGATTCATTAATAATTTTATTTGTACTAAAAAGGCCATTCTTATTCGATTTAAACTTCTAATTGTTCACATGAATGAAAAAAAAACCATAAACATACAGTAGTTATCGATAGCAACACCCGTGAAGCAGTTGCCAGTAAACTATTAGGGATAGCCACTAATTGTTATGCATAGCAACTTTCATAACCACTTTCTTGAATAGTGAATACCAATTCTGCGCTTAGCTACTGACCTTGAAGATAACCATGATATTCGGTGGCTATTCATAGCAACTTAAGTTAGTGAACTGCCCTGATTGTATATTCGTGATAACGATTGCTACACAAGTTCCGGCCATAGAGTCTAGAAGTAACACGGGGAAACATATTGGGTTTTCCTTGGTTTACTTAAAAATCGAAAACCACTCTCGATTCTATGCTATGAACTTCGAGTGACTCATTGGTTAGAAATTTTCCGCCAACTCTCCATCAAAATCTCTGTCAAAAGTGTCACCACACTATAGACACCACCCAGTACTCGCACTCCTCGGTTTTTCTTACACCAATTCGGACTCGTTCATCATTTCAACGCGCAGGAAGTAGTGTTGGGTACCTCTTACAAGAGGCGGCTCATTTGTCTTGTACATAACGAGGAAATGTAAGAGCGGCTCATTTTTATACAATGTACCACCTCACTTTAAATGTCCCACTTCGCCTCGATGAGGACCACGCGTCAAATACAAAGAGAGAGAGGGGATAAGTGCTGGTCCTGGTCACCGGTACAAAAACGACAGAGGTAAATGAGGGCTTAGGGGATGTACTGATTCATAGTAGACACTACACAGATGCCGTAAATTATGGAATTACGGGGGATTTCATGGCGCGGCGGCGTCTTTGTCACTTTGGCACCACTTACCAAATACGATTTTATGAAAATATTTATTCTTCAGAGAAGGGATAAAACGCTAAGCTCTTGATTACTACCTGCTATTTTTGTACCAGTATCTTATGAGATTATAGTGTTAAATTTTCCGATTTGAAAATAATTATGATTAGGAATTCTGTTCGTCATAGATAAAGAAGAATTAGAAGATATGAAAAGTCGATTCGACGAAAAATTGAACGAGTTGTTATTATTATCTAAGAGCGAAATATTCAGTTTCTTATCAACAAAATTAACACAAATGATAATATACAAAGATGAAATTTTCGGAATAGTAATACTCAATAAAGGACCCCAATAAATGTTAAAATTGGAATGAGCAATAAATAAGCAATAAATCTTTTCTGCATAATGAAATCTCACAAAAGTAATTAAGCCTGAAATTACTAGTAATTGAATACATTTTTATTAAAAACTGTTTGTTCTAAAACGAACAGGAAAACTAAGTATGATGTGAGAGAAAACTTAAAATTTTTTAATTACGTGAGAATATATAATCACGGTTAGCTTCGATTAGTTTGAATAACAAAATCCTCGTATTCAGTAAAATCTTCCCCTCACTCGCTCACCGTCCTAAAGTTTCAAAATCCAACAATTAATTTTTATTCTAAATTTCGCCTCTTTTATTACTCCAATTCTGTCGACAGTTAACGTTACCCTTCTTTTGCATCGATATATTTAAAGTGAGACAGACCATCAATGTTCCTAACCTCGCCCTCGCTACGCTACACCGCCTCAACAACCCGTCGTCTATACTAGTACAAATTTTTTCCCGACATCGTATAGCGTCATGAACAGCCAGACCCCCTCGCCTCATTTGAAGTGGTACAATGTACCGCTTCAGTACAAAAATGAGGCACCTTTTACAAACTCAATTTTAAGACGTGTACTACCCAACACTAGCAAGAAGTCAAAGCCAATAACAGTCGCTTTCCAGATTAGATCGGAGCGCACTAGGATCATTCCCAGGTCTCCTTATTTGGTGACTGAAAAGCAGCTTATTTTAATAAAATTTGTCAGTTATATAAAAATATATTCTTTTGAATTTAGTTTTGGCTTACAATATTTAGTGTCAGCAAACAATAAAGCATATAGATCAGCTGGGGTTAGTGTCTATTGATGGAGACAGAGAGTGTCCTTTACTAAGGAGATAATCAATGAATACATAACCTTTTATGGTTCCTCTTTCACGAAGATTTTATTTTAGTATCCGTATGTATGTGTCTCTTGAAGGAGAATAATCTCAGCACCATAGCCTTTGGTAGTTTAGAAATATAATCACTCTTGTCCTTAGAAATACCCTCTATATTCAAATCTAATACAAAAATTTGTCGCAAATCTGCAAGGAGGATTCTTCGAATCGGGTCTTGCGGTCCAAGTGATGATTTTTCAGATCTTCTGTTGTTTGAAGTCTGCTATGGAACCCATTCAAAGGGAAATCATCATCCATAGTTGGGGAAGGTTGCGATATAACACTTATTTCATTGAAAAAATAGTAGAGGAAAAAATTATCGACTGACATTCATTATGACTTATGTCATAATAATAATGAATTTATCAGTTATTATAATATTATATTACTTTTATTGTTTTTAATTTCATTATTATGTTAAAATATATTATATTATTACGATAATACATTTTTCAAATATTCATTCTGGTCTATGATTTGTAGACACTTATGCGGATTGAAAGATGGCTGAGTCCGTCTCAAAGAGGAGGTAGATTTTACTCTCTCTTATTCTTCGAACCGTTCTCATTGATTTGCCGAAATGCCTGTACGTTTCGAATATTGAGGTGAAAAAGGTTTTAATCGTTTTGATTGGGATCACTGATGAAAAATCCGTGGTCGAAATCGATGATCTGTCCATCCTTAGGTGCGATAATGTCCGAACGGAATGACCTATAGAGCTGAAATTTCCAGGGTAGGTGACGAGTTCGTGATATGGCCGAATGGACTCAGTAGTTTCGAAGTAATGAAAAAAATTTTGTAAGTTACCTTTCTCGAATAAAATTTCTCTTTTACTCCTGCCCAACTTTTATTATATGATTCTGAGATACTGTTTTTGACAATGGTGCTGTTGGATGGCAAAACTAGTTGATAACATATGGCCAGCTATATATTGTAACGTGCTCGGACTACATTAATTTTTTTTTCACTTCTTGTCGTTCAGAGTTCAACCGTTCGTTTTTGTATCCAGGATATAGGTACTTGAATTTCACCAATGTACCATCTCATTTCAGGAAGCTAGGCCTCTTCAATATATGAAGAGGTTTAATAATTAAAAATTTATGTTTCATACAGATGTCTAGATTATGACTGTCATTTTGTTCATTGCTTGGCACCAATAAGAGATCATTGTTTGAAACAATCCTCCAACGAATTTGTCAAATAGATTTTTCCTAGTCTCAATTTGACATCCGAACAGATTATTTAATTTCGAGTTTTGGTGTTATTATCGCGTGAATATGATATTGAGATCAAGAAATAGTTGGTTCATAAGGATTTATAATTGAAACATTCGAGGAATTCTTCAAAGAATTTTTCAAATTCGCCAATAGCATTTCGATTCGAAGTTACAGTTATATAAAAATATATTCTTTTGAACTTTTGGCTTACAATATTTAGTCAGCAAACAATAAAGCATATAGATCAGGGTTAGTGTCGGAGTGTCCTTTACTAAGGAGATAATCAATGAATACATAACCTTTTATGGTTCCTCTTTCACGAAGATTTTATTTTAGTATCCGTATGTGTCTCTTGAAGGAGAATAATCTCAGCACCATAGCCTTTGGTAGTTTAGAAATATAATCACTCTTGTCCTTAGAAATACCCTCTATATTCAAATCTAATACAAAAAATTTGTCGCAAATCTGCAAGGAGGATTCTTCGAATCGGGTCTTGCGGTCCAAGCGATGATTTTTCAGATCTTCTGTTGTTTGAAGTCTGCTATGGAACCCATTCAAAGGGAAATCATTATCCATAGTTGGGGAAGGTTGTGATATAACACTTATTTCATTGAAAAAATAGTAGAGGAAAAAATTATCGACTGACATTCATTATGACTTATGTCATAATAATAATGAATTTATCAGTTATTATTATATAATATTATATTACTTTTATTGTTTTTAATTTCATTATTATGTTAAAATATATTATATTATTACGATAATACATTTTCAAATATTCATTCTGGTCTATGATTTGTAGACACTTATGCGCATTGAAAGATGGCTGAGTCCGTATCAAAGAGGAGGTAGATTTTACGCTCTCTTATTCTTCGAACCGTGCTCATTGATTTGCCGAAATGCCTGTACGTTTCGAATATTGAGGTGAAAAAGGTTTTAATCGTTTTGATTGGGATCACTGATGAAAAATCCGTGGTCGAAATCGATGATCTGTCCATCCTTAGGTGCGATAATGTCCGAACGGAATGACCTAGAGAGCTGAAATTTCCAGGGTAGGTGACGAGTTCATGATATGGCCGAATGGACTCAGTAGTTTCGAAGTAATGAAAAAAAAATTTTGTAAGTTACCTTCCTCGAATAAAATTTCTCTTTTACTCCTGCCCAACTTTTATTATATGATTCTGAGATACTGTTTTTGACAATGGTGCTGTTGGATGGCAAAACTAGTTGATAACATATGGCCAGCTATATATTGTAACGTGCTCGGACTACATTAATTTTTTTTTCACTTCTTGTCGTTCAGAGTTCAACCGTTCGTTTTTGTATCCAGGATATAGGTACTTGAATTTCACCAATGTACCATCTCATTTCAGGAAGCTAGGCCTCTTCAATATATGAAGAGGATTAATAATTAAAAATTTATGTTTCATACAGATGTCTAGATTATGACTGTCATTTTGTTCATTGCTTGGCACCAATAAGAGATCATTGTTTGAAACAATCCTCCAACGAATTTGTCAAATAGATTTTTCCTAGTCTCAATTTGACATCCGAACAGATTATTTAATTTCGAGTTTTGGTGTTATTATAGCGTGAATATGATATTGAGATCAAGAAATGATGATTTTTTTTTAAAAACTTAATTTCTCGTGAGACATTCATCATAGATCCACAAAATTTTGAATGTATATCAAGGTGACATATATTCAGAACATCCATCCAATTTCAGCATTTTGACATTTCATTTCACGAAGCTAATTTTTTTAAAGATTTATAATTGAAACATTCGAGGAATTCTTCAAAGAATTTTTCAAATTCGCCAATAGCATTTCGATTCGAAGTTATCATAGGCATATAATGCTCGATAATCCAGTTGATCAAGTGATCAACGTTCCCGAAATTCACTATAGCTATTTATATTCGAATTTTATTATTAGTTGTCAAAATATCAGATTATACAGGGCGAGTCTTTGATCACTGAGTTAATTTTAACCATAGATTCTTGACTTCAAAAAAAACATTTTCTTCCTACAACATTTTTCCACAATTGGCCCCGTTCAAAAGATATAGGTGTGCGGGTACTAAATTAGGATTACTAATAATCACCCGCTTAATGAAAGAGAAGCGCACTTCCTGAGTCGCTGGTTATACTATAACAGTAGATCCAAAAATTATCTTTGGTAGAAAAGATGTTTGCAAGGTGAATAAAAACAAGTTTGTAGTTATAACAGAATTATGTATTTGTTAGGCCCGAAGACCGAAAATGCTCAGTGGCCGGAAAAAACGGCCACATCGCGTTCTGGCTGCCTTCGAACGCACAGAACGCGTTTTGGCTGTTTTTAAACGCTCGCAACGCGTTCTGGTAATTGTTAAACAGCCGGAACGCGTTTTGTCAATTGTTCAACGCTCACAACGCGTTCTTAATGTTCGACTTGTATTATTTGCCGCTTTCTACCTGCGTAGGATAAAATTTATATTGTCCCTCATGAAACAAAGTTGAAAATTTAAATACAATTCAATTATTGACAACTACAATTGGATACCAAAGATGGGTTCGGTTTTTCTTGCCGAATCAACAATATTATATTTCTTATAATTGTTTTTCAGTTCTAGAAAGAAAGTTACACTAATAAACTTATATTGTCGAGCATATGATATATAAATGCATGAATTAAAAAGCGAAAAGTTCTTTATTGAACAAATGAATTTCAATTTATTTTCTACAAATCCAACTTATTGTGGAGAACAAAACAAACTTGAATTTATAACTCTTTTAATTACTTTATTAGAAACAATTCAATTATTGAAAACTACAATTAAATACAAACGACGGGTTTTTCCGAACTTTTGTGTACTTTACATAGGTACGTTACTTATTTTTACAAGAACTGTTTGAATGACATTTCGAATTACATAGTACATTTAAATTGTATCCGTAAAGTATGGAATAAATTCATTTTTAGCTAATCAGACCATTTTAAGAAATAATAATGAAATGAAACACATCGATTTTTATTTTAATTTACCTTATTTTAAAATAATAATCTAATATACAGCGTGAATTATTTTCGAGTAATGACATCACCGTCATTTTTTTTAAATTGAACTATTTTGTCTCCATTTCCGGATTACTCTAGCTGAGCTGATTCCAAAAATGTATCACATGTTGATTCCAATAGGTACAGAGTCGACAAATATACAATAGTTTTGTATGTGCTCAGTGCTCATAAAGAAATGCTAGACCACAAGTACCAAACATGTTCGGACACAACTTATTTTTATTATTCTAAAAATGTAAAAAACTACAGGGTCTTACATTTGAACCAATTGCCGTTAGACAAAGGCGTTCCGGCTGTTTAACAATTACCAGAACGCGTTGCGAGCGTTTAAAAACAACCAAAACGCGTTCTGTGCGTTCGAAGACAGCCAGAACGCTGTGGCCGTTTTTTCCGGCCACTGAGCGTTTTCGGTCTTCGGGCCTAACATATTCACAGATAAGAATAGTTACACAATGTTCGGCACTTGAGTTTACACTCACAGAAAGAGTTTTTAAATTGTCTACAAAGTCCAAGTATTTGAATTTCTTTGCTCAATCTTGGGCACTTCTGGTAGTACTAAACAATAAAGTGATCTGACCTTATTTGTTATTTTGAAAATCACCACAGCTCTGTTCTAATCGTCGAGGTAGACTTCGTAAAGTAAGATGCAGTCACTTTGGATAAAGCTTCTCAAACTTCCACTGATGAATTGCGCTTTGGCGATATGTAATTGCGTCATAGGTTCACAAATCACAACCTTTGTCTTCTACGTGGAGAATTTCAACTGAGTAATTCACATACACAATGAACTAGGGTAGCTAACTGACTTTAAGACTATTTTAAGAGATTTTAAGAGGAACTTAGGTAGTTCTGAGTGCCGTTATAGACTGGTGAAAGTAAATTGCTAAAATAGAACTTACTGGTAGAATTGACCATCTTGGTCATTAAACGAGAAGTGTGCAGAGAGAATGAATTTGAATAATTGAGAGAGGTCGTACAGGTAGCTAAGCTTAGGGATTCCCAAAATTCCGTCCGATAGAAAGGGTTCTTGAATGTAACGGCCGCTGCCCTAAATTGCAAGAACTGTCCTTTGTTGCGAGAATATCGCAACATAGGGTGTTGAAATTTCATAAAAAAATTGCATTTTCACCTTTAATATTCAAACAAAAATATCAATTGAAATGATCTTTCGTAGAAGGTTTTTGATAACACTCATGCATATTTTGGCATCAATAGATTTATTCCATTTCTTGTGGGTTTCTCACTACTACTGTACAGATGGGTTAAATTGCATGAAAAACAAATATCACTTGAACTAAAGGTCCGTATCTTGTACTTTCTAAAATTATTAGTCTTTTTTGCAGATAAAATCCTTCCTCATCATTTTTCCTGAATTGTACAATTTTTGAGATATTTGAAGTTGAAAGTAATTAAATCGATATAATTATCTCATTAAACATGAGTGAAAATAATGTTTTTAAACAATTCAGATTCAATAGTGGATGCTGTGGAAGGTAATTTTCATTCAAACTAAACTGGACTACAGAGGGGTACAGAGGTGTCCAATGTAAAAACTTAAAATGCTTATAACTTTTAAACGCAGCTGAATATGGAAAAACGGTATGGGAAAAAAGTGTTTCTTGTGATCTCAGGAACCTATGGTTAAAATTAACGTAGTGGTCTAAGACTCAATCTGTATATAAATTACAATTTAGATCCATACCTAATAAGTTTTTTTCAAAAAGATCTCATGAGTAATTTGGACTTGAACAAATAAGATATTTCAGAAGACAGGATGGAAGATATCTATTTCAAAAGGAGAGATAAACTTGCTTATGGTTGGTTTTAAGAGAAGGGAATTTGATTTTCCAACTAAACTGAAGGAGAAGTAATTTAAAATAGAGATTTCTTAATTTTTTCACCTTTTTCGCGGCGATTGTTGTAGTATCACACAGTTTCAGAGTTTGGGAAAAGACTATAGAACAAAGCGCAAAAACACCTAACTGCACGTCAGTGGTTTTCAATGTTTTTTAACTCTAAAAAGTGTGCAAAAATGAGAAAACAATCTTGCTGGTGAATCCATAATTATATCTAGTATTTGGAAAAAAACTCTTGAGCATTTTGAAGTTTTTCATCTCTTCCCATCAGAAAAGGATAATGTTTTCGAATAAGTGAAATATACTCTCACAGGCATCCTGTGCAAAAGCGAAATTCTCCCTGAGGCTGATAGCATGGGACGATGGAAGAAAAAGAGTCAATAGTAGTTAAAGACACGTTTCTATTTATAGTGTTGCTCTTACCCTTGTCGGATAGTTGGTCGACCTAAAGTGGCCTTAGCAGTGATCCCGCAAATGTATACTTATGCTAGATAATTAGGACTTCTTTCGAACAATTATCTTGTGATTCAGCTTACTATGTATTTATACAGGATTTTATAGGCTTCTCGACTAGACGCGAACTACGCCTGATCGCAGTTTTTTTTTGACGCGGAGGATGTTTTTTGTATCGCATAAATTGTTAACGCAGCGCCAAAACACTGTATGGTATCATTCATCAAACCCTTCTTTTTCCACTCAGAGTTAGATGCTTTGTAGATGAAATTTCAGAATTTACAATATTTCTTAAACATTCTCAAATTATCTTGAATCTTAAATTCTCAACATTTCGTTTCAATATTATTTAAACGTTTTTCAAGTAAAACTATTAAGACGTGTCGTGGGACACCAGGTAGGAAGGAAGTTCCTTCGGCAATGTAAAATCGACACCATTTGCAAAAGAAAAATCATGCTCAATTTTATCTAGGTTTTCTTGATTTTTCTCTTAAATTTGATTGATTTGTTTTTATTTAAGTACAGGAAAGTATTTAGGACATTTTAGGAAATGATAAAAACGTAAAATAAAACAAAAATCGTAATTCAAATTATCAATCAAAATAACAAAATATTTTTTGTTTTATTTTTGTTTGACGACATTAAATTTACATAGAAATAGAAGTAATTACAAAAAACTTTGTTATTATTATTATTTTTATGAGTAATTAATATTAATCGGTCTCGTCATTGAATTCTATTGCAGAAGCTATTGGCTTGTGGTTACTAAAATATGATACATATGTTTGTCATTCTATTTAATGCAATTACCTCGAAAAAACAACATCAATAGCAGTACCATATCTCGTTGTCGTTGTCGATTCTTTTGGATTGTTATTTCTGTCTTTTGAATTTTTTTAAAAGAAATGTTCTTAGTAGTTCTTATTTTTCATCTGTAAAATTGATATTGAAGTCTCCAGATAAAACCATCGGAAGCTGAGGGAAGTTTCCACCAAGTATTTCAGAAACATCATCAGTATATTCTATCAGCGCTCGATAGATGAAATGTTTCACATCTTCAATTTTTGTATTTGGTGAAATGTAGACTATTACCTTGACAGTTTCAACTCCGTTGTTTGTTTTACATATAGCCGAACAAATGTCTCCAACTCCTGTACATCTAACTTTCACATCGCCAGTATTTTTTAAGATTATGTCCAGTGACGGCTAGTGCCCTCTAGGAGTGGGTCGGCCAGGCCAAGCATATATATATATATGTATATATTCAATTTCAAATTATATGTATATATAATTTAAAAGCAATTTTCTTGGGATTAGAGCACTGGATTAAAATTAGGATTTCATCTTTTTCTTATTAATACTTTACTACATATATTTCGGCGTACATTGAGGCTTTTTCAAGTTTACATGTTACAGATACAGTGACAATCATATCTAAAATGTATAACTGTCCAACAATTCATCTTAAAACTTAGTAAAATTAAAATCATATTCATCATGTTGTGAACGCTGTCAATTAGAATTATTCTAGTAATGGAAAACCTGTTATCTACTAAAAAACTAATCAAATCACCGCAATTTGATACTACCTCTCCTACACTTGCCATCTGGATCACTCACATTTACTTGTATCCGAAAACGAACGAAAACTACACACTATCATCTTTCTATTTTCCAAACTACTGGCCTAATGAACTGAACTCTGATAATCAAAGTGTAAACACACGCAATGCAATGCGTGTACCCCTTCCCCAAGGGTATCTTGGCCGACCTAGTCTTTGAAAAATAAACAAGTCATGTGTTGCTGTTTTGCTATTTACAGTTACTAAGAATGAATTTTTATGGTCAGAAAATCACAAAATTTATTCCATACAGTACGAATACACTTTTTTCTGAAATTGAAATAATATTCAAGTACTTAAGATAATAGTCATTTGAAATTCGAGGGAGAAAATTTCAATTATTAACAGGATACGTGACAAAATTTTAAATACGTAATGATTTCTCCTTCTATCTCAAATTAAGGATAAACATATGAAGATGTCGGATATTAAATTACAATTTTTAATTTGATATTTGAAATAACCATCGATAATAATAAACAATTTCACCTGCCTGCCGTTTCACATAGGGACGGCCGACGGCGAAGTCTTCTCGGCCGACCTCGCAAGTGTCACAGTCGAGGTATTGTTGAGTTCCATTAATAGGAACTTCGAGCGACGTATGTGTTAGATGAAATCATACACTGAAAGCTGTGGCTCGTCTAGCTGAGCTGCGTTATTACGTATAAAGACAGATGCGGGAACTTGGAATAAAAATTATTTCAGGTGTTTGTCCGAAAGAATGTGTACTTCGATGTGTTGAGTGGAAATATGAGATATATAGAGGGCAGAGGAAAATATACTAAGGGAATTTCTCGAGATTTAAATATTGCTATTAATTGTTCAAATAAGTTTCGATTAAAAAAATATTTATTTTCACCTTCTCTTTTTCGGTTGCGTTTGGGTCGGCCCGGCCGACCCTGCCTACCCTGACGAGCCGTCACTGATTATGTCCATATTTGGTGTTAAAATATTAGTAGTGTCATTTCTATTTTGATAGGTAGCAACTCCACATGTACGTAGGTAGGCTTGAAATAAGAATATCAAACTGTTGGTCGTTGCTCATCGACGTTTCGGAAAGAAGTAAGAAATTAGTTGTATGAATTACAGAATCCGACAAATCCAATGACAATGACAATTTAATGTAGTTATGAAAATGCCATTTTTAGTTTGAAGAAAATCCAAGATCGTTTGGGCATAACGTATTACGTTTACTGATTATTAAACTAATGCTTACGTATTCAATTCTTTTGCATTGAATAATTTCCCACTATTATCACTGTCAATTGCATTCAAGTCACTAGTTAGTTCACTTGCCATTGTTATTATTATTGTATTATTGTTTTGACTATTTGAAATTATATGAAAATATACGTGGCTACTCACAAGTAAAATGTATCTACAATGTGAGTATTCGCCACGTGTTTGTCTATGTATTGGCGGGGTGGAGTGGTAATATAGAGAGGAGGGATGAGAGAACGAAAGAAAGAAGGAGAAAAAGAAAGGTATTATACACTAATCGCTTGTGTATACGACTGTCGTGCCTGCGCACATCTCATTTAATGGTTTTATTCCACGGACTTTTTCTTACGGTTTTACTATCACTTTTTATTCAGTTCGGTCGCGCAGCAAATCCCTATCTCATCAAGGCCTGCCGTAAGCAACTTCGTTCCGAAAACCGATCAATTAGTTATTTTTAGTTAGTGACATGCGATGATGGCGAATGAAAATGTCGCAGCTAAAAGTGGCAAAGAGAGTGAAAATAAACGCATCTACTATAAAAAGAAAGTAGTGGTACCAGTAAAGTATTATAAAAGTTTGGAGATCTTCCACACCAAGTGTTAAGAGCTTGCTGTAAATCAAAAATCTACTAACGTCATTAAAATGGCTTGCGGAATAAGTAACATCCAAAAGAATAATAGTATTTTAAATATTGCAGTAACATATCTTCGAGAGCAATGAAAGGAATTACAGGAAAAAAACAAAATACTAATGGAAAATAACGCTTCACTAGAGAGTAATCAAGATCAGAAAATCATGAAAAACATTGATTCGGTCAAGACGAAAATTGTAAACGCGGAAGAAAAAAGCAGCGAACAAGAAAAAATATAATAATCGACTTAGACAAGGACAAAGTAAAAGGACCGAAGATAAGATAGTTAATAAAAGAACCTACTCGGAAAAGACTACAATGACAGCTCAAGGAAAACTGGAACAACCATTTTCCAGATCTAAAGGCTCAAATACCAGAATTAATATATCACAAATCAATTCGAAGCGGAGAACGAACATAAACAACATCACAACTTGATGATGAATGGAAAATAGTTAATACTTTTATAAGGACCAACAGAATAAATGTTATATGTACAGATACAAAGAAAACCAATGATTCTATTATAAAAGGAGCAGCTAAATTTAGATGGATTTACCTAAGGAAAATACAGGGAAAAGAAATATCTGAGCAGCAAATTAAAGATTATCTTAAAGAAATGATTAATAATGAAGAAATAGAAGTTATATAGCTTTACATGCAAGGCAATATTTCAGCATTTAGTGTTCGCGTCTACACTGACTTACTGTATTATTCGGTGTGCAATGCTGGAGTGTGGCCAAAAGGTATTGTAGTAACAGAATTTTCTTTTCGAAACTTTTAGCGAAAACTGCGGGTGAACACTGAAGAAACCAAATCAAATAATCAGTTAATAAAAACGGACACTAGATGAAACCAACAGTTCGCGGCTTGAAAACCTTTTTTTACCACCAAAATGTACATGGTTTGAACAGCAAGATTTCTCGTTTCTTCTCAATGGGCGGTGTGTTCGAATTCGATATGATTGTTTCTATTGAGACTTGATTACATGGTGATGTCCAGAACACAGAACCGTTTCTATTAGAGAAGTTCATCGAAAAGACTGTAGGTATGACTCAGTCAATAAAACTAGAGATGGTGTATTGCTTCCTATTACTAGTCCAGTCAATAAAGCGTGCGGAACGAAATAATTAGCGGCAATGAAAATTTTTGCTTTTATTGTGTGGGACAAAGAATAGGATACCCAAAAAAATTTTCAACCCTCTGGAGGAAAGGCTTAAGAGGGGAGGGGGTAAAAAAGGCTTTTTTCTTATAACTCTGGATAAAAAATTTCGAATGGGTTGAAATTTTAGGGAATGGTTAAGCATACAATTATCTATCTTGTGTTGAAATTTCAACCCTCTGGGGTAAGGGCTAAGTGGTGGAGGGGGTGACATAGGTTTTTCTTCTCATAACATCGGATAAAAAATTCCGAATGGGTTGAAATTTTAGAGCATGGTCAAGCATAAAATTGTCTATCTCGTGTTGAAATTTCAACCCTATGGAATGAAGGCCAAGCGGTGGAGGGGGTGACTTCAATGCTCCCAAATTCTCAGATAATAATTTTTCAGATAGTAAGTCTTCATCATTTTTATCAGTTATGAACTGTTGTAATCATTCCCAGTTCAACTATTGATGTTGCATATGCTGGATCGAAATGTGTAATGCATCATGATAATTTGCCCCTGGTGGTGTAAAGATTCACATACTTAACTATTGTAAGGTCAGGTGTCTCTGTCAAGGTTGAAAAGGTTATTCTCACTGGTTTGAATAAGATGTAACTATAACTACAAAATTACGAATTATAAAATGTGTTACACTGATTTCTCGACTGTAGATTGGACCATTTTAGATAACTACCTAGATGTTAACATAGCTGTGAAAAAATTTTATATGATCGTTCATGAAATACTTAATGATGCATCCGCCTTGATTCAATTCAGATGTCATGAAAAATAAATCCGAAACCGAAAGTTGGAAAAAGGTTTAAATAATTTGGTTATGTATTGGATAAGCTTGAATATATTTGGTGAAGGAGAGAAATTGATCAGCAGATAAAAATTTCTTATGAAAACTATTAGCAGGTTATTCAAGCGATGGTTTTTTCATACTAACAGTCGGTCTACTAGAATTCCAGGTCGAATGAGTTTTGAGAACAGTAGCCTCAGTGAGTCGCAAGAGAAAGTTGATGCATTCGCCAGTTTCTTCAAAGGGGTTTATTCTGAAAATATCTAAAATTGACAATTATAATCCTACACTTCTTGAAAGTATCAATGATACCTTTATTTATTTTAGAAAACGCTGTTTTCTTTGATGAATAAGAGAGAATTTTTCATTCCCATCATAACACCAAACAATAAAAAGAAACTACAGAAAAAACTTATCAAAAAAAGAAATAGAATACGACACATGTGTTTCGAGATTTGTGTATAACACTTTTCTCTCATCAGGCATTCATGTACGACTAACAATAATTCAAACAATTCTTGGTTACAACTTACTTGTGCCATGCGGCAACCGGAACAAATCCACTTGCTACTTTGAAATCGGTTGATATTCTAAAAACTAACCTCAAATATAAGCTTAGAGTATTATCTCGTTCCATCAAAACGACGCAGAAAATTACAACTGCATTCCATGATTTTCTGATTTCATTCTTTTATAATAGACTCAATTCTTCAGAAAATCATGGAATGCAGTTGTAATTTTCTGTGTAAAATAGTAAAAATCTGTTATTCAATTATTCTGATCCTTATAATTCATATGAATTCAAAAAAAACTTTTTTTCTTCAGTTATGGCAGATTGTGCTTCAGTGGCAAGTAGTTTTTGAACAGCTCGATAATCTATAAAAAAATTTCATAAATAGTTTTTCCTACCAAAATATATTTTGTCGAACTCACCTTCTATTTCATAGATATCCTTTTTTCTGGAGCATGTACATTTTTTGAGGAAATATTTCTTCTGAAAAGAAGAGAATTGTTGGAAACATTTTCACTGCACAAAATACCACCACTTGATTCTTCGATCATCCATTAATTTGAGGCATCAAACATATCATTATTCGAAAATATTTCCTCCTTTCCATTTATATGATAAAAATTGTTCTGGAAAACAAAGACCTTCATTGAAATATCCCAAAACAAAATTACAATAATTTACCTTTATCACCTCCATATTCGCTTCTTCGACCAACAACACTTTCTCCTAATAGTTCCTTTATTTCAATATACACTACATTCAAATTTACAATCTTTTGAAGGTCCTCCTTCAGTGCCCAAGGCGTAGAATTTTTCAAGAGTGAACCGAGTTCAGTAGAGGTTAGAGTTGAGCTGGGACTGTACAACCAGGCCTCAATGAATTAAATATTTGCAAAATCACTAACGTGAGGGCAACAGCATTTATGCGCTTATTCCAGTGTCTTTACCCCGTACTCTGGAACAGTGTGATACTAATATAACCGCCACGATGAATGAACAATGAGGTATATAGTATTAAAAATTGAGTAACATGACCAAGATATTTGGATAGTCAACCTATTCTGAAAATATAAAAACTTCAGCTTATTTCTTTCGGAAGATAAAAATATACGACGGATATACTCAATGCGCTGGAAGGATGATATTGTGAAGATCGCCGGCAACTGGCTTCAGGAGGCCAGAGATCGGGAGAAATGGAAGAGAACAGGGGAGGCCTATGTCCAGCAGAGGACGTAAAGGGCTTTGATGATGATGATACTCAAGTTTGACCCTCTATTCTTTATCAGCACAACTCAGTAGTTATCTAACACAATTCACTTAAATCGTTGAAACTCAATTTTTCGAAAAGTACTGAGCTGGCCGTTTATATTCATTTTGTAGAATATCTAAATAATGATATAGAATAAAAATATTTGAACACCACGAACCTAGCCAAATTCAGCACATCAAACATTTTTTAGACCGAAGAGCAAAGCCAAGCTCAATCGAAACTTTCCGTGTTAAACGACCTTCAAAAGTCATACTGATGAGTACGAACAATAAGATCGATATCTCTCGAAGAATATACTCAAACATTCTTCTTTCAGTTCTTCAGTAGACCATAATCATTCTCGACCTAGGTTGATGTGCAGATTAAATCGCATGCGATCAACGCAGATCCTACTGGCTAATTTTATAATGATAAACATGCAGGTAATTGATACTTATCTCAGCTTGCCGTGCGTGGTGATAATCAGTTGTTTTGTAATGAAAGCTCTCACGGCACATCACTATGGGAATTTGACACCGGGATTTTCATCCGATATTGAATGCCAATGAAATTAAAGAAGTAACGCCGATCTGTCGATATCCAGTTGTTGTTGGAGGTGTTGAATATCTAAAAATTGTTGACATCCTGTTTGATCATCATTTATTTTATGCCAATTGTAATTTGTCATTTTAATAACTAACGGTTTTTTTTATTCTCTTTTTATTCACCCAAACGGATTTCTTTTAGATTTGCATAAATATATTTTTCGAATTTTTTTGCGCTCTAGTTCTTCGATTATACCCTTGCCCAAATGTCTATATTTTTTAAATATCAGATTAACAGTGGTATGAACCGTTTTGTTCGAATACACTGACAAAGAATCCGTGGGCAAGTCAATTCTGGCCGTCCGTCTGTTCACACTATTACGTCTCAACGAAATGAGCAAGATAAATGAAAATTTCAGGTTAATCGGCCTGATTGGCCCAGCAGTTTCGGCATAATGGGAAAAAGCTTGATGAGATTGAGAGGCAAAGCACTGTCAAGATATAAAACTCACATAGGACTTACCCGATTACATGTACTATACTAGCCTTCGTAATGCTGTAACATCGGCTGTGCGAAGAGACAAGATGAGTTTTATGACCCAGACCCGATCTCAGGGTTCAAGGTGTTTTATGAAGTCCTTCAGATCATTGCAGGCTGATTGAACGGTAGAGGTGCCCGAATACTTGTCCTTATACAACTAGCTATTATAATTCTTATAAGTTCAATGCGGATATGGAAGTTTTTTTCATACTTGCAACTATGGAGGTCTATTGTGCTTGGCCTGGGCTTGAACGCGTTGGGAAGTGATGGTATATCTGCCAAAATGCTCCAATTTATCCATTATTTTTATCCTAAGGATCCTTCCGATTTTCGACCTATAAGTGTTTTGCCTACTATGTCAAAGGTTCTGGAGAAAGTATTATTTACACTAATTTATGACTACGCCACTAACAACGGAATTCTTACCGACTAGAAGTCTTCTTTCAGAAAGCAGCGCTATCACTTTTCTCTTAAATTAGATTACATTCTCAAATCTTTCGATGAGGGGTATGCTTCGATTCTTGCCCTATTGGATTTGGCATTCGATACTGTGGACCATGAGATGCTCTTCTGAGAGTTTTTTCAGGTCCTACCTTATTGGTAGATATCAATGCGTCAAATTGATAGATATGCTTCCCGAATACTGCCCAGTAACTTCAAGTGTCCCTCGAGGTTCCATTCTTGGCCCTGTGCTTTTCTTGATATACATTACTGATATGTATAGAGTGGTTAGATTTGTTGTCATCTATTTTTATTGTGATGACACTTAGATTCGTCTCTCTTTCCTTCCAACTCTGTCTCTGCAGTCATCGACCGTTTCAATGATGACTTGTCCAGAATAATGCATTATTGCACGAGAAATAGCCTTAGAATAAATGTTTTCACATTACTTCCTTCATAAGATCGTTCAATGGAGAATTGCATATTAAGATAAGCGGTGATAAAATTCCATCCTCCACCTGCTGCAGAAATCTTACGATTTTTTCGATTGGAAGCTAAAATTCAGGGAGGATGTTTCATTTCTGTTGAGGAGTTTTTTACTAGCTCTTCGGTATTTATATCGTCAAAGACATTCCCTCGACTTTTTATCACGGAAATATCTCTGCGAGACCTTTGTATTGTCAAGGCTGAATTATGGTTTGACAGTTTTTTACCCATGTCTTGATTCCGTTGACCAATAAAGATTGCAAAAAATGCAAAATTTGTGCTGTCGTTATATTATGGGTTTGAGAAAATACGATAGGGGAATTGGTAGTGGCATAAATAGATTGGGGTGGCTCAAGGTTGAAAATGTTTTCCGGCTCCATATAGTCGTTCTGGTTCATCGAATTTTAGGTACAGGTATTTCTCCATACTTGAGAGCGAGGTTAGTTTTTAGAAGTTATGTTCACGTTGTCGCTATAAGACATGAGGGGAGGCTTATGCCGCCTCGATTTGGTTCAGCTATGTTTCTGCGTTCTTTCACTTTTAGTGGAATGAAATTGCAAAACGAATATTTAATTTTGTATGGAGGAGTTTCTGTTGGGGCATTGAGTGGCTTGTGAGCAGTATTAGTTTTGAGTTTTGGTAATTTTTCATTCTTTCGGTGGTCACGTTCATTTTCGGATTATATTTTATAATAATAATAATAAAGGTCTTTATTTCCAATAAATAGAAATCCCAAGGGGAAGTTCACCCAGAGGTGTTCTACCACTTATCCCTTGTTACAGTTAAACAATTTGGGCATTCACCATTTATAAAGATAAAATAAAAAACAAAAATGAAAAAAAAATACATTTCTGATCATACTCAATAGTTCTACATTTTATCCTCGGAGACTGATTTTTAAAAACAAATTAGAGACGGAGAGGGAAGTAATTTTTTATGTCACTCCCAAATCGATTTTTGGTGAGCTGTTTCAGGTGTTCAGGTATCTATAAATATTTTATACGAAAACTTCTTTGAAAGGTAGATATTCTGTGATTGGGACATGACAGTAAATTCCTATATCTTTTATTGATATTCTGAACATCAGCTCCATACTTTAACTTACTAAAGAGTTAGGATGGACATCTCTTGACTACTATTTTGTGATAGGTACAGACAGTATAACAATCAAATCGAAACTTCATCGGCAGCCAACCCAACTCCTTCAGCTTGTGATATACGTGATCAAACTTTGTGATACCAAAGATGAACCTCACGCAACTGTTCTGAACACGTTGAATTCTGCTAAGAGACTCCTGGTCCAGGCAAAAAGCATAGAGAGCTCCCGAATTAGTTGTTTGATACCGATGGAAGAAAACATAGTGCTGAAATACTTCGCAGAAGGTGAATGACATCACTTTATGATCACCAAAAATCACCTGTTATGATCACGCATTTATAAAAACACCTATAATACAGATGATATTGGGCTGTTTTATAGAACAAAATCATCACATTCAAATCGAAACAAACAAATGAATATCTGAATAATTGGTCATTAAAGTGTTCACGAACGAAAAGATTGTCAACTAAAGCTAGACAATCTTAGAACCTAGGAAAATATCTTTAGGTGATCTAAGCACATATTATACCCAACATAAGAAGGTTGACAAACTAGAATGCCTAAACTACAGGCCTATATCCTTAATTTCCAGCCTTGCTAAGATAACGGAGACAGTGATAAAAACACGTTTATGCGGTTTTTTGAAAAAATACGACGTACTTTTCCCACTGCAGTATGGTTTTCGGGAGGCCAGCTCCACTCAGGATCCAATAGCAACCCTAACCTCAAAAATTTATAAATCCCTTGATGGAGGAAAACCATCACTCTGTATCTTTGTGGATTTGGCAAAAGCTGTTGATTCTGTGAGTCATGAAAAACTGATCGAGACACTGAGCGATCTGGGAGTGAGAGGGCCGTGCCTGGAATTATTGAGAAATTATTTGTAGGAAAGAAGCCAATGCGTTGAAATTCAGGGGAGACTATCGGCGACTTCCAAACCGTCCAGTTTGGTGTGCCACAGGGTACTGTTCTGGGGCCTTGCCTTTTTAGTGTTTACCTAAATAACCTGTTCTTCCTTGATGTCGAGGGCCAAGTGGTGAGCTTTGCGGATGATACTGCGGTTTTCTATGAGGCAAATAACTGGACCAACTTAATTAATAAGGCCCAAGAGGATTTTTCAAGAATTTAAGAATGGATTGACTCCAGACTTCTGACCATCAATTTCGACAAATCGCATTACGTGCCCTTCAGCATACAGAAAGTAAACATCGATGACTTTCCTTCAATTTCTCGAGTGACTCCGTAGGTAGCCTTTTCGATACTGCATACAGAAAGTAAACATCGATGACTTTCCTCCAATTTCTCGAGTGACTCCGTAGGAAGCCTTTTCGATACTGCCCACCACTTCAACGGTTTACCTGGGATTGACTATCGACTGCAACTTGAGATGGGATCATCATGTGGCAAAGTTGTCGGGTAAACTACGGAGTCTGCTTTACTTGTTCAGGCATTTTAGAGCGATGGTGAGTGTTGACCAATTGAGGTCCATCTACTATGCCTTGGTGGAGCCCCAGCTTAGGTATGGTTTGATAGCATGGGGCAGTGCATATGATCATCATCTTTCCCCAATCAAAATGCTGCAGAAGTGGATTTTGAAGATCATTTATGGAAAGAAAAGAACATTTTCCACGCTGAAGCTCTTTGAAATTTCGCGAGTCCTTGATGTCAGGGAACTTTATTTTCAGTGCGTAATAAGTAAGGAAAAATTCACAAGGAACAAAAAACTTACGAAGAATAAGTACTCTACAAGATACCAGCCGCTTGCCGTGTATATTCCGAAAGTTAACAAAACTCTTACTCTGAGAAGCCATGTGTTTCTTGGTCCAAGATTGTATAATGAAACCCCATCAGAAATCCGTGCACTAAACTCGCCTGCAATGTTCAGGAGGAAAGTCAAGGACTGGCTACAGGCGAGTAGACCCTTCTCGCGGCTCCTCTTGACATAGTGGCAGGGTTTTCTATAGTCCATTTTCGTTGTGTTTTTCTACTGTGCATACTCTATGTGATGTGCTTACCTGAACCATTTTATTTGTGATGAAGTGATATGGCTTTGTATATTACATTTGGAAGGAGGGATTTACTTGCTTTTGTTTCGGTGTGCGGGCGACTTTAGATAGTATACGGTGTCATAATGACATGGGTAGACCCTACATTCAAGTATTTCCCTATACTTTCGTGGTATTTATCTTTTCTTTTATGTATGCCGGGACGTCTTGAGTATGATACACGGGAAAGCATGCATGCTTATATTTTGTGTGGCGTATGTAGCTCCGTGAGAATCATTGTTTGGTCTTTGACCGTGCCGATCCTTTCCCAAAGAATGTTTCTTTCAATGGTTGTATTTTATATTGTCATTGGCAGCCTGCAAAAATTTCATGCAACCCATGTCCACATACAAGTAGCACCGGCTGCTTCTGTGGAATTATTATATTCACAGCCTGTATTTTATTTGTAAGTTGTACTTTTTTTATGTGTGTGAATAAATTATTATTATTATAAAAAAAACATACAGTTGTAAAACCGCGTTTTGCCTTAATGTCTGTAATTTTAGAATATCGGGCCTAATATGTTTTCCATCGATTGGTTCGACTAGTTGATGAAGAATCCGTGGTCAAACTTGAGTATGTCCTGCCCGCCGGTTCTGAACAAGAGAACAAAAGCTCCTGACGTCGCATCGGTGGTGTTCTACATTTATTGCTTCACGAACAGGGTAGTGAATCTTATTGGGACAATTGATGTCTCAGAATGAACAAATATTATTTCAAGTTATGCGAGAATCAATTTCTTCACATGGAAACATTATAATCTCCTTCCAAGAAACCGACTGCAATTACACTTTTGGAAACTTTTTTGGTAGAATAAGGAAATCAATTATCTTAGTCCCAAAATGTTTATCTGGAATAACCTAACCTAAATGAGATAACTGATTTCTGGAAATGAACTTTTTCGGCCGAATATAAATAGGCGATTTCCATGAAACGGTTGATCCTGCTTTTGTCCACGATATTTTTTACGTGTTTACTCCACGCGAATTAAGGAAACGAACACTAGTTAATCTATGGAAAATCCTCTTGATGTGCAATGACTGAACCGTTTCCGATTCAAATACTATCGAGGCATTTCCTGTTAGCTTATGTACAAAAACATATCATGATTCATCAATTAATAACCCTGTCATGTCTGGAAGTAACGATTTTGAAAGCGCCCAGCTACTTGTTTTGATTTATGGAAGCATTGTCAAGGATTGTGTTAATCAAATGTACAGGGTGAGAGAAATTATATGATATTGTTGTTTTACTATTTCAGTAAGTGTGTTAAAAAATTGCTGTCACGTTTTTTACCTCAATTTCAATTAGAAAAATCGTGGTTAAAACGAAAACCCCCTCTCGCCTTTTACTTTCGATTTATACTCGTATATGTGAAAACTCATTTTGAGGCAATTTCTCCTATGATTTTTATTTCATCCAAAGGGGAATGTATCATATTAGCGGCATTTTTTTATGCATTGCACAGATTCTTTATAAATGCTCGTAGCAGCTCGGTTGTCTTTAAAATTTATTATTTCATCTTTTTGCTTAAATATCTGCAATTCTCGAATATCATAACGAAAACGGTGTGAAAGAATTGGATTCGACTACCTGATAAAGAATTAAATTTGAGGGGATCTGGCCGGCCGTCCTGTCGTATATATGTCTAAATATCCCGGTTGAATTAATTATTGCGCAAATTCGTTAAAAAGCTGAGCAGTTCTGAGCATCTAAAATTAAATTTCCTCGTTAAATTCTATAAAATTTATCACATCGACTAGAAACTTCAAAATTGTCCGAATAGTGCAGAAATAATTAGTCTACCATATGTGAACCTTCAGAAAAATTCAGAAATTTTTTTTTTGAGAATATTCGATTACTCATAAGATGTATATCGGATCTCAACAAAAGTTTGTGCATATATTGATTTCCTGTATATTATGATCTTTCATCTTTTTGACTAAATCCACGAGAAAATATGTGAGTTTTTTATGTACTGAAGTCACAGAAGTTCATAGGATAATAATTATAATAGCTTAATTGACCAACACTTACCCTATTCACAGGACAATATAATTAAATAAATAACAAAAAATTCATAAACAAGATGACAAACTATTATCGTTAAATTGTCGGATTTCAATAAAATGGTGGCATATTTGTGGACATCGAAATACTGAAAATATAATTCTCTTTTAGTTTATATTATATATATACAATTATGTCAGAATTCAATAATATGATTTCCTATTTCTTATTTTATATTGAATATTAAATAAACTAGAACGGCAATATTCTCACAATAGACCAAACCTGATTTCCTATTCATGATTCTCTATCTGTTGAACTGACGACTTGATTAAATTTCTTCTGGATAAAGATAAAATATCTTGCGAAGTTGGATTCATAAGTACCCGTATTCGGCAACATAGAGAACTGTAGGTCACCCTTACAAAATCTGCACCAATCCATGACGTGGTTTAGATTTTAGTGTCAACCCTTAAAACGACGTTCAGTGATTTCTGTATTTGAAAGGATTTGAGGAAATCAAAGAATTTCACGCATGTACTTTCGATGACGAATCCATGAATTCAAACGGTGCCGAACATCAGTATTCGACAAGAATCACCTAGTATGTCCGAATGAGGACTACGGTTGATAAGGTCGATAAAATCCATGATTTAGTGTTGGTCGGTCGCGGAGAGAAGATCAGAGAAATTGCTGAGTTGCTGAACATTTTATATGAATTCGTACAAAATTTTCTATATAAACAGTTGGAGATGAAGCTATCATGTGACAACTTCAAAGGACTACCTATTTAAAACCAGTCCAAACCTGTCGGCTATTCGTAACCGCTGACGAAACCTGTATCCATCACTATACACCAGAAACCAAGCAACATTCGAATAAGTGGATTTCCTCAGGCGAATGTGCTGCGAAGAAGTCGATGGCGGTGGCATCGGGCTGAAAGGATATATCATTCGGAAGGAATAATCATCATTGACTACTTCGAAATAGAATCGAAAATAACAAGGGAATACTACAGTGAATTACTGGATGTATGTAATATTCAAGAAAAACACCGTACTGAATAAAATTGCTCTTCCACCACGACAACGCGGCGTCTCATTCATCACCAGTCGCCACTGCAAAATTGGTCGAATTGGGCTAGGAATTGCTGCCTCACCCACCATATTTACACGATCTGGCACCGCGTGACTTCCTTTTGTTTTCCAACAAAAGGACACCTTTCTCGTAAACGAGAAGGTGACTTACCACAGACTATGGTTTCGAACGATATTACTTCTAGTGACCCGTTTGAAATTGCAAATTTCTTTAGAGATGTTTTCGCGGAAGTTTTCAAACCATCAACACCCATGAAACCGAACTTACAATATAATCAAGTAATAGACATATGCGAGTGTACTCTCAGCGTAGAGGAAGTAATGATGGGATTTAAGGCGCTAAATGAGAAAAATGACGAAACACCTGATAATTTACCGGCTATATTTCTAAAACGATGTAGTGGTATTTTAGCATTTCCTTTGAGTCAATTATTCAATCAGTCTATGAGATCAGGCATATTCCTATTCAATGGAAACTTAATTTCATAATACCAATATTCAAATCGGGCAATAGAAGCGAGGTAAAAACTATAGACCTATTTGCAAATCATCATATATTGCGAAATTGTTCGATTCTCTGATTAACGCAAAAATGTCCCCCTTTTAGGGGCGTGTTTATAGAGGAACAACATGGTTTCATTCAGAAAAGATCAGTGACAACAAACCTATTAACATACTCTGATTTCATTTACGATGCCATGAAAAGTGGGAAACAAGTTGACTCAATATATGCCAATTTCAAACGAGCTTACGATTCGGTAGCACATTGGTTACTTATAGCTAAGTTAAGGGCGCTAGGGTTAAACCTCCACTGCTCAACTGGATAGCCGATCGCATAAGAGGTATCATTTTGAAGGTATCATATTACGGCATCCGCTCCGATGGTTTCATTATGGAGTCGGGAATTCTACAGGGATCTCCTCTATCGTCTTTATTATTTCTTGTTTTTATCAATGATATAGGAAGGATGATTAGATTCAGCATGTACTTACTTTTCGCTGACGACCTAAAGATATTTAAACAGATCTCATCTACTGCGGATTGTGAATGTCTACAGCGGGATCTCGATGGGGTGGTGAAGTGGTGTCGGGATAATCAGATGGAGCTTAATGTGGAGAAATGTCAGGTGATGAGGTTTGGAAGACTGAAATCAACCATCACATTTGAATATCGATTGAATCAGCAAACACTGGTGGACACGAATGTAATCAAAGACCTTGGGGTGTATTTTGATCAAAAAATGAGTTTCATTCCTCACATACAGTTCATCACTAATAAGGCATTCAAAATGCTTGGGTTCATCAAAAGATCTATGCATCACTTCAATAATGTTGATACAATGAAAGCTGTTTACTGCTCAAATGTTAGAAGTATATTGGAGTACTCCGCTGTCGTATGGTCACCATACTACAATGTCCATAGACAATGTATTGAACGAGTACAAAGGAAATTCCTGAAATGGGTATCGTACAAAACCGGGTTGAACATGTCATCTGAAAATTATAATCAACATACAATAGGACTTCGATCATTAGATGTAAGAAGAGATAACTTCAGCATAATGCTTGTATTCAAACTGGTGAATAACCTCATAGACTGCGAGTATTTGATGAATAAGATAGGCCTCAATTGCAGCCCTGTACGTCTTAGAGTGCGAGAGCTTTTCTATGTAGATTTCGCTCCAAACAATTATAGTTTTTACAACCCTTTAACAAGAACATTGCGACTGACAAACCAATGCCCATTAGATATATTTTCAATGTCGATTTTCATATTGAAAAAACATTTCGAATCCCAAGCGCTAGATAGGTCTTTGGCATCTTGATATCTCTTTTCCATGGGTTAGATATAATGGATTTGAGAACATATTCTGTTGGATGAGTGCTATCTCTATTATGTGAATATAATTTAATTTTTCGATCTTTTTGTTTAAATTTTGAGTTACTTCATACGTTGTAATTAATGTAAAATGGCTCTGCCGTATGATCAAATAAATAAATAAATAAACATAAAAAAATTGCTCTGTGGAAGGCGGCGCACATCAAACGAGGACGTCATAGCTAAAACAGAGGCCCATTTTGCAGAGTTACAGAATTCATATTTCTTGGATGGCATGAAATATCGTTGGGTTTACTGAATCGAGCTGAAAGAAGACTATGGTGAGAAGTAAATATCAAAAATTCGAAAAGATTTACTTTTTTTCCGAACACGGGTACTTATCAATCCATCCTCGTAGCTAGCGCAAAACATTAAATTTCTGGCGCATTATTCCTAATATGGGCTTTCTGTAGGATTTCCGTTCAACGTCTATCTAGCTTGAAAACTAGTACATTTCTCGAGTTAATTCGAGGAGGAAATTCATGAAGTTCATAAAATGGATTTCATCCTACACTTGCAATTGCAATTTTTATGAAGACTGAACTCACTAGAAGATATAGGAATTTTCTTTGAGTAAGAAAGTTAATGAAGTCACAGACGTTCATAAACCTATAACGATGTCAACGATGGATATTCCTTTTTCAACTTCTACGAATAATAAATGATACAAACAGAAAATTGACAAATTGAAGTTTGAATATCTACATTGGTTGTACCATATCGCAACCTGTCTTTGGAGTAAAATTCCTGGATATTTCTGATGTTCTTGTTCACTTGAACAGAGTGCCTATAGATTTGCTCAAATGTCTGTATTTCTCGAATATTTTGATGAAAGTGGTCTCAATCGTTTCGTAAGGACTAGGTCATAATAGGTTCTATCCGTACATCCGTGGACACGATTACGTCCGAGCGGAATGAGCTAGAGAGCTGAAATGTTTAGGGTAGGTCGGAGGAATTAATATCTAGGACGAGTTCGTTACCGGTTCAAATCCGTCTAATGATTCAGGAGTTATGGGCATCTGAAAATTGGTTTCTTTTATAACTCTCAGAATATCCTTCCATCTTTATTTCTAAAGATATGATTATTTTTTCATTTACTACTAGAAAAGAGAAATGACAAAAAATCCGTTAAGTATCTCTGATCGATGCAATCATAGATACCTATTCGATTTACATGCTAGAGACTTATTAATCAGTGTCAGTTGAGGAAAATTAATGGACATTTTTCATAACGGTGAAATAATGTACGTTTTCAAAATTTAGAAAATCATTGACATTGGTTTTAAGGAAAGGGAATCTAAACTTCGAACAAAACTTAGGGACAGCTATAAAATGATATTTTTAATTTGAGATAAAGTCTTGTTAATTCATTGTGACGTTTATATTTGTATCACATAGTTCCAGAGTACGGGAAAAGACTCTTGTTCACTTGAACAGAATGCTTATAGATTCGTTATAGTTCGAATATTTACTCGCATGCAGCTCAACAAGAGCGCCAAGGCAATCTGACATCACGTCAGAGCTATTTAATTTTCGAAAATGAATTTGATGAGTTCGGCGTTGTTAATTATAGCACCTGACATACAAATATTTTGAAGATGTGTTAGTAAAGGGTTTTCCAATAGGGACTTGACAACTTTGAATCTGAATAAAACACAAACCATTTGAGATATTTCAAAAACTTTTTTATTCGCTCGAAGTACAAACAAAACATTTATGAATGGAACTCGACTTCGTTCATATGACCACCACGGGCCCGTTTGCAGCGGTCAATTCTCTGGACCCAATTTTCGATGACTCGGCCACACATTTCAGCCGAATCGGCCGCTATTTCGTGTTCAATGTTGTCCCTGAGTGACTCGACGTAGCCCCAAAAAAAATAGTCCAGAGGCGTCAAATCACACGAACGTGGCGAAATTACATGCTCACCAAGTGTCTGCCTTAATAAACCGATTGTTACGTGTGCTATGTGGCTAGTAGCCCCATCCTGTTGAAACCACATGTTGGCAAAGTCCATACCTTACAATTGGGGCCAAAAAATATTCATTATCATGGCGCGGTAGCGATCGCCATTGACCGTAACGTGACGATTGTTGGCATCAACGGTCCAATGATGCCTCCGGCGTGAAGACCGCACCAAACCGTGATTTTTTGGGGGTGCAATTGAGTCTCGTGAATCGCGTGTAGATTGCTGACTGTCCAATAACGCATATTTTGCCTATTGACAAAGTCATTGAGCCAAAGATGAGCTTCATCGCTGAAAATGATTTTTTTTATGAAAATCATGATCGTGGCACAGCTTTTCCAGAGCCCAATCGGAGAACGTACGTCGCTTCAAATCGTCAAACTTAGTCAGCTTAATCTTGTATGGGTGTAAACCAAGATCCTCACGTAAAATTCGCCATAGGGTGGTCTGACGGATGCCCAATTCTTGAAAACGCCGTGGAATATACTGATTTGGGTCGTCGGTTACGGAGGCCCGAACAGCAGCTATGTTTTCGTTACTGCGACCGGTTGTTTGTCTCACTGGCACGACAACATCCAGCAGCGAAGATGTTGACTCAAATTTTTGCGGCAAACTTGTGAATGCCTGTCTACTAGGGTGCGAATTACGACCGAAAATTGGAGTTAAGGCTCTTAAAATTGTGGTTACCGACTCCGAATTTCGGTAGTAAATTTTAAGAATTTGCAAACGTTGTTCGTTCGTGTACTTCACCATGATGGAAATGTTCACTTTACTGAATGAATTGACGTTGAGAGTTCGATGATTGGTCTATGGGTGCGTGCACAAATTAAATTCAAAATTGTTCCCATTGGAAAGGCTCATATGTTCTCTCAAGAAGTTGAACCATTGCAGCATTTGTAGACGACCTCGCAATATTAGCTGTCGATGACGATCCGAATATTTCCTCTAGAAAAGTCCAAGGAAAACTTGACAGACTTAACAATTTGTATGAAATCTGGTTGATGACATTGAATCAAAACCAATCGACACAAGCAAATAGAAGCTAAAAGAAAACAGCTCGATATGAAAATTGTGAAAATACATTGGCTTATTGGGAAGAGATCAAAGTAGACCATCCAGAATGAACTGCGGCTGTATAAAGTGTTGCATAAACCTATGTGGACTTACGGTATACAGCTGTGGGGCTGTGCAAACGCATAAATCCCATCCAAAGGTTTCAGTCCAAAACCCTTCGGTTGATAGCCAATGCTTCATGGTATGTTTCAAACCAAAGAATTAATGACGACCTCCAAATAATATACATATCAGAATTTAACAAGCCACCTCCACCATCTACCAGGAAAGACTACAAGCTCACTTGAAAGAGTGAATAGATAACCTTTAAAAGAATGAACCAAGCATCAGGCGACTAAAAAAAGATGTGGCCTGAAGACCTTCCGCTGTAAAATAATAATCGAGTAGAAGTGTCGCTGGATATTTCACACTCATCTTCTTTTTTTGTCTCTCTTTTTATTATAGCCAGCACAATTACTTGATAACTATATGTGTAAATTGTTTATTGAGCAATATATGTTAGAAAAAATGTAGATAAACAAAAGTGTCGAATCTACCTGACTTCACGTCCGTGCTTTCTATTTTTTTAGACTTTTTCATCTAGACTAGATTATTTTGTTGATCCTTCTTTTTAACATTGATCATCATCTAATTGAGCAGGTGCATAAATGCAGACTTACATCAGTGCTTTACGTTTTTTTTTTCGTCGACGTAACGAGACGATCTCTGAGAAGAGCTTTTATTCGAAGAAATAAAAATTTGTCGTGAATAATTATTGTATCTCTTTAATTGCACAGATTTCATGGTTATTCCTGAATACACTTCTCGACACACCTAAAATAAATCATTTTTGCAGTTGTGAGATATTACCACATCGAAGGTCTGCCAGAGAGTTCTATCAATCAGCTACAGTTCCTCGGTGTGATCTCACTGGATTATTTCAAGCATTTCTTCTTTACGACCATAATTTGTTGATTTGACTAAGATCGATTGCACAAATTTGTTCCTTGATGATGCAATCAAGGATGTTTTATCATTAAATGTCACCCTTCGGGTAGGTTTCACAATGACGTGGAAGCCGTTAGGAATTTTCCGCTTTGCTGTTATTGAATGTGGCAGGAATCCTTCTTTTTACGTTTTACCTAAGTGATATATAGAGTGTCTCAAATTTTGATGCTCACTGAGAGTATCTCGAGAATTTAAAAACTTTGAGAGAAATCGTCCAAAGCCTTGCTTCATGTTTTGAAAGACCCCAAATATTCCTAACGTTTTTTTCGTCCAACCGATCGTCCTTATTCTCTCTATGTTCCGAAAGTGATGAACTAGAGTGTTCATATTCTCAGAACAGGTTAATTGTCCAAACATCTCGGTCAAGTTCATTATTGGTCCAAATCCGTCGAATCGTTCAGGATTTATGACCGTCTGAAATTAAGTTTCCTCGATAACTTCTTGAATAATAATAATTGAGTTTATTTCGTGAATAAACTGTTTACTTTACTGAGGTATATAGGTAACTGTGCGTGACAATCAAGAGATGAATTATGCTATAAATTGCTAATGTGGAATACTAGAAGCATGAACAACCTCCTCAAAGAGAGTTATTCAGAAGTATAATTGCTCAAGGAATGGAAATGTCTTCTTATATAACTTCTGGGAGTTTCCGAAACAAGTCCCCTGGTGCCTTGTCGTCTCTCACAATGAACATTCTTAATAGCAGAAAGAAATGTATATCTGCACTTGTATATTTGGGTAAATTAGAATTTTTGACGGAACAACATTCAAACATTTTCCAAATTATAACTTGGAAAATGTTAACACGCTAAAATCTTTTCGAAAAGTTTGCAACAGTTTTTTTGTAATACTTCGTGTATGTGTGGAGGTAATTGATATCTTACAAATTTCTCCATCGTAGATCAAAGCAACGAAAATATATGGAGTTTTTGCTCGCTTGTTTCATTTACTTCAGAAGTCACAGAAGAATAGATGGATATTTTTCATTATATTAGAGGTTGTCATGTTCTGTTAAGTCTAACCAAAAATTGTGCTCTGAGAAAGTTTCATATTCCGCTGAGTCTTTAGGAGATGATTCATCCTCCTTAGGTTCCTACGGAATTTTCAAAACATTAGATTCCGAAGAATCATCGCCGTTTTGAAGTTTGGTTTTGAATTTATAAGGTATTCCAAAGGACAAGATTTTTAAGGAGTTGATATACCATTTTGGATGATTCATAAGAGAAACCAATTCGAGCTTCGATCAGAAGTAAAGGAAACCCGTGAGTGGTCATTTTGCGGATATTTGAATATAATCAAGAAAGTTTTCTTGGCTGTTCCGAAGAGAGTTATAAAAGCAGAAATAGGGATTGTTGGTATGTAACGGGTGGTCCATCTAGTGTTTGGAATTTGAACTATCGATTATTTGACATTATAAACGTCAACTATTCTTTTTGACGTGACTAATATTTAGTTGAAAGTTTAAAGTTTACGAAATGGGACGCTATTCGCTTGAAGAAAGTTGGGAAATATTAAAAACTTATTTCCAAAGTGGTGAGTCTTCTACTCAAAGTGTGAGAAATTTAAATGTCGAACGATTGGTTCTTTCAAGAAATTGAAGCTAACGACTTGGACGATGTTTGGTTTCAACAGGACGGTGCAACGAGCCATACAGCACACGCCACAATCGATGTTTTACGCCGCATTTTCGGAAATCGAATAATCAGCAGAAATGGTGATGTGAATTGGCCACCAAGAAGCTGCGATCTGACGCCATTGGATTATTATCTTTGGGGAGCGGTGAAACATAAGTGTTACGCCAACAATCCAGAAACAATTCAAGACCTCAAGACCGAAATTCGAGCTGCTATTGGTGAAATAGAGCCCCAAACAATCGAAAATGTATTAAAAAATTGGGTGGAACGAATAGGCTACTGCCAAGTCAGCCGTGGTGGTCATTTGGCCGAAATTATTTTTCATAAATAAATGTCATGAACCAACCTTTTAAATAAATGTTCAACCATTGGAAAATATTGAGCAGTTTTTTTTTATAGCAAAATTAAATTCCAATTTTTAAATGGGCCACCCATTAATTGACGCCACGTGTTTCTGCTTCTTCTTTCTGAAATTTTCGAATTTCGAGCCGAAAATGGTCTCAATCGACTGGGTTCGACTCCCAGATGAAGAATACATTGTTCAATACTCTCTATCAGGTATAATCTCTATCTTCCGTAATTAATAAACTAGAGTTTTCCTATTTTCACAGTAGGTGTCCAAATATCTCTGTCAAGTTCATTATTGGACCAAATCAGTCCTATGGTTCAGTTATGCGTATCTGAAATGTGGTTTCCTCTATAACTCCTAGAATGGCCATCGATTCATATTGTAAATTGATTGAAAATTAAATTAGGTTCAGAGATATAGATATGCATTTCGCAGAAACCGACACACTAGAAGATTTTTTAAATGTTTTCGAAAAAAAACTTTTTTTCCGCAAATCGCCAGGAAATTTTGACATTCCTGTCAAAATTTCTTGAAGAAAAAGTCAGGACTTCCTTACTGTAAGGAAATGTCATTTCCTTACTGTAAGGAAATGATATTTCCGTACAGTTGTTAGTGTTCTACATAAATGATAGAAAACACATTGCTTATAAAGAATTAATTTATATTTTGAAAACATCAAGTCATTGCTGAATACATTTTTAAGATCAATTCGTTATATTTACAGTAATTTGACAGTTAGTACAGTTGAACATTGGAGAAACACTCTTAGAACTATGAGAAACATTTTGGACAACATGCAGGGTGGAAGGGTCATTTTGTTGAATATTTTGTAGGTACTGTGAAAATTTTATTTGCCACCTCAACCTTATTGTTAAGCGATTCTTCGATATATCCTTCAGCAACGTTTGATGACTTCCATCCGCCATGCCTCTTTAAACTAGTTATGTCGGCACCAGAGTCAACCAATATTGTTGCAGAAGACCGACGAAAGCAGTGACCAGTATATTCTGTCGGATTTACCAAGTTCAAATAAGTAGCAACTATTTTGGGCATTTTTCTAAATTGATGAATTCCTACCACTTGTCTACAACCCTTTCCGCTTTGATATTTAAAGAAAAATCGGTCACTGTTCATATTTTCTGGTCTTAACGAAACATACTTTCGATAAACATTCAAGTAGATCTGATTAATTACAAATGATCTTGGTTTGTTGGTTTTCGAATCAGGTATGCTGATTAAAAGCTTAGATTCTAAGTCTTCTATAATATATCGTGTACAGTCATTCGGACTAACTCATCCATTCTACAGGCCCCAGAAATACCAAATATTACAGCCACCTAAAAAATAAATAAAGCTATAATCTAAATAGAAATTAAAAACTTGTAAATTACCTTAATCATTAAATTTTCTTTATCTGGAGCGTCCTGGATAAATTTTTCAATTTCTTCCTTCGTTAAAATCTTAGATTTCTTTGACCTATAACCTTGAGCTTGCCGTTTTAATAAAGAACGAAGTTTTGAGTATGTAGATATATCTACATTGTGTTTAAGTGCAAGGGTTGACTTCAGCATTGAATAATTGGCCCATAATGTGGCAAGGTCTAGGAACTATGCCATTACAACATTTTCTGAGAAAGAATTTTTACTCATGCGATAATCCATAAAACGTCTGTATGCATTTTCGTACTTTTCTGTTGATTTCTTTGGAAATAATTCTAATGAAGCAGTATTCACTGCCTCAACCAGCTCTGGAGGAGTCCCAGGAATGGAAATTTCATCATCACTTATCATTTTACTTTCGAGAACACCAGCAATTAAATTTATAAGCGTCAGGTTTGACAATTCAACCTCAATACGTTTCCATAGTAACCCAAGTAATTTTATTAGGAATTTCAAAGCACCATTTATTTGAAAATAAAATTATCGCGTTTTTTTAAATCAATCAATATCTGTCGAATTTTAAACGATTTGCGGAAAAATAGTATGTTTACCTCGTAGGAAAAGCCACATTTCTGGACTCTGTGTCCATCTTCATCTTCACGGTCGTCCAGGAATGTTAAGCTTTTCCTACCCGGTTAACAATGTACTATTAATACTTCATACCTCATATGATATCAGACTGATTCAAACAAAATATTTTCATGTATGAAGTTATTGATATCTTACATTTTCTCAAATTTTATTGTCATAGATTCCTTTTACCAGAAGAATAATATTTTTTAATCATGGGCAAGCAATAACGTGGAATATTAATCGATTACGTTGACTCTTGACTCATTGAAACTTTGCAATGGCGGCCGAAAACGAATCTACAGGAAATATTCTAATCTCCTCACAGGCCCCATTTACTTCAAACTTACAAGAAAAGCCCCTAATTATTCGTCTGTAAATATGAATTTTTCCTAAAATCTGAAAAGAAATGTGAAGAATCCGTCCGAAATGTCCATTCAAATTGGCAAAGAAATGTGACCTACCGAAATCAACAGTTTGAACGGTTGTTAAAGGTAAAGAAAAAATTATGACCGCTGTCAAATACTCTCAATCTTTGAATTCAAGTATCATCCGTAAGCGTCATGGTATTATCGCACAGATGGAAGCATAGCTACAGTCATGGTGTGATAATCAAGTGAGAGTGAAAAATTGTCCTGTTGATCAAAATACAGTGTGCTTTCAAGCAAAGCAGATTTTTGAAAAACTAAAAGAAGAAGCTGGGGAGGCGGCTGAAAATGAAGTGTTTAAAGCTAGTAACAGCTGGTTCAGCCGATTTAAGAGTCGTTGTAATTGGCATAGCATCGCAGAGAGTGGAGAAGCGGCAAGCGCTGAGAAAAAAGCGGCATTTCTCCATCCAGATAAACTCAAATGCTCGATGCTTCCACAAATACATTTTCGATTGACATCGGTCAGACTTATAAATTCAAGTTCAGTTGGGATAACATTAATCTGATTGGATCATTTACGGTGAAATAATGTGTATTGTCAAAATTTAGAAATGCTGATGTGAGTTTATTTAGGAGCAGGGAATTTGAGCTTCGAACAAAATTTAAGTAAAATTATGAGTCAATATTTGATATAGGTTTGTTTATTCATCGTGGCGGTTGCATTAGTACAGGAAAATACTCTAGAACAAGCGCGCAAATGCTCCTGACCTCACGTCAGTACTTTCTATTAGGAATGTTTTATCTGAGAAGTAGGTTTTTTCATTCAATATGGTAATTGTTTTATTATCACACTGCTCCAGAATCCGGAAAATGACTTTAGAACAAGCGCGCAAAAGCTCCTGTCTTCACGTCAGTGCTTTTCTAATTCTTTTCTTTTTCGTATAACACTATATTAAACCCAGAGTAAAGGTTATATGGAAAGCTCGCAAAAGCAGTGAATTTCTACTTTTTTGATAAGATGTCCGGACATTGACGGATTGCAGTGGATCTCCTTTGAAAGTAACTGGATATAGGGTATATCTCGGCCGTTTAAGATAATTTTCGGCTAGATATTCGAAAATGTTACCCTCGAAGGAAAAGGTTAATTGTCTGTCCCAGTAGAAACGAGCAAGCTTAAACATAATGTGATTCGAAATGTGGAACTATGTCCCGTAATCTCGAATGCCTCAAAAACAAGAAAGGTTTCACATGAATGGAAAATTTTCACGCCGATTCAAGCATACTCGGACTAGCAATATTCTCATTCTGATCATCACATAATTATATCCATCATCTCATTAGTGGCTTTGCCACCACTAACACCGGTTCGAATCCCGACCCGGGGCTGTCGACCGCTGGCCGGTTGGTAAATGTTCAATTTATTTAAAGGCGGCAATTATTCTTGCATTCTCATCTCAAACTTGCAACCGGGGTTCGTCGACCTTATCACTAACATATTCGTATCTCTGCATGTGTACCTCTTTAACACCGAAGCTCAAGAGCATCGTAATCGGATTAAAATATCTGATGGTCAGTGGCGTATTACGCCTCAAGGTCTTTGTATATCTGGTTACATTTTAGGGACGAAATTTTTCGAATTCGTTAGGACTAGGAAAAATTGCCAATACATTAGTTCGGATTCGGCTGCAAGCATGCACATCTAACAACTAAACCAAACAGTCTGATTGGTGAAAATTGGTAGACTTCCAGCCACCGTGTCTCTTCAAATTTGTGATGTTTCCACCATTGTCAGCAAATAACGTCGCCGAAGTTCGACGAATGCTATAGCCTGTGTAATTTTAGGATTGGGTAAATGTAAAAACTCTGCGATTTTCATTCCGAGACTCCCGAAAGTGTGGATACCAACAGGCTGAATCGAACATTTTCCCTTTTTGTAATTCACGAATAATCTGTTGTGTGGAGTATGAGATGGCCGTAAAGATAAATATTGTCTATACAACAGCAGGTTTTCTTGCCCAATTACAACAAAAGTTCTCTCAATATGTGTTTTGGAATCCGGTATTTTCACAAGCAACATGTCTTCCTTATCGTTTATTAAATCAATCGACATTTCTGTCAGTTCTTCTCTTCTGCACGCGCCGGCTAACCCAATAATTGTTGCTACCTGAAAAGTAAGTTGATACTTTTATATCCTACAATCGTAATATTTTGTTAAAATCACCTTCAGCATTAGATATGTATCATTATCCGCTTCTCTAATGAATTTGCTGATCTGTTCACTGCTGAAAACTTCTGATTTTTGGCTTTGTAACCAACATTCTTCCTTTTAAGAAATGCGAGAACTTTTGGGAAAATGGCTATGTTCACATTTTTCTTTACTAAAATGGTACTTTTCAACATAGAGTACATGCTCCACAGAGTGGAGGATTTGACTGTTTCTGATTTATGCGCCAAATAGGCCAACATTACATCCTCTGTTATAATTTTGCATTGCTTCATCTCCATCCATTTCGTGAACGAATCATACACGTTTTCATACCTTGATTTTGATTTTTCAGGCAATAATTGTGCTGTAGCAGCGGCTGCTATATTGGAAATTTCCCAAGGCACATTTTCATTGTCACTATCACTGCTGCTTTCCATATTTTAATGCGGATTGGGATTGCGATCAGAAAACATGCAAATTCTTGACAACTAATTTTATATGAACTGTCAGCCGTTTTCTCAGTGCTATGGTAACTTCATTTATCAAAAATATACCTACCAAGATTTTCATATTTACTATGATCAAAACGACGTGATTCTTCCCGGCCTAGTCCGGGAAGTACGTACTTCCCGGACTAGGCCGGGAAAGGCTTCTTTCTCAAAGAAAAAGCGTCCGGAAAGTGGGTACTTCCCGGACGGTTGCCGAAAATAGTAATTTACGTAACAAGTCCGGAAAATAGGGTTTTTTTGGACGAATAGACAAAATTCTAGGACGAGCGCAAGCGAGTCCTAGAAGTCTATGAGTCCAAAAAAACCATTTTCGGGCGTGTTGCGTACAATATTTTTTCGGCAACCGTCTAGAATAACAAATCAATGAGACGACACATTTCTTCTTTTATATATTTTAATTCTTATTTAAATTAAACAGAACAGAAAATATCACATATTAACAGAAACATTCTAATTCTTATTTATATTAATATTTATATTAAAATTCGAGCAATTACTGATATTGAAGGGATTCAATTTGTTTGAAATGCCTGGTATATTTAAATTCCTTTTGTTGAAGCCACAACAAGATGGCAAAGTTTCCGTTTCGCATCGATTATTTTCTTCTGGTGATTTTTGAATGGTCTTGGCAATTTTAATTTTGTTTTCAAGGGAATTATCTATATATCCTTCAGCCACATTGGTAGACTTCCAGCCACCGTGTCTCTTCAAATTTGTGATGTTTCCACCATTGTCAGCAAATAACGTCGCCGAAGTTCGACGAATGCTATGGCCTGTGTAATTTTAGGATTGGGTAAATGTAAAAACTCTGCGATTTTCATTCCGAGACTCCCGAAAGTGTGGATACCAACAGGCTGAATCGAACATTTTCCTTTTTGTAATTCACGAATAATCTGTTGTGTGGAGTATGAGATGGCCGTAAAGATAAATATTGTCTATACAACAGCAGGTTTTCTTGCCCAATTACAACAAAAGTTCTCTCAATATGTGTTTTGGAATCCGGTATTTTCACAAGCAACATGTCTTCCTTATCGTTTATTAAATCAATCGACATTTTTGTCAGTTCTTCTCTTCTGCACGCGCCGGCTAACCCAATAATTGTTGCTACCTGAAAAGTAAGTTGATACTTTTATATCCTACAATCGTAATATTTTGTTAAAATCACCTTCAGCATTAGATATGTATCATTATCCGCTTCTCTGATGAATTTGCTGATCTGTTCACTGCTGAAAACTTCTGATTTTTTGGCTTTGTAACCAACATTCTTCCTTTTAAGAAATGCGAGAACTTTTGGGAAAATGGCTATGTTCACATTTTTCTTTACTAAAATGGTACTTTTCAACATAGAGTACATGCTCCACAGAGTGGAGGATTTGACTGTTTCTGATTTATGCGCCAAATAGGCCAACATTACATCCTCTGTTATAATTTTGCATTGCTTCATCTCCATCCATTTCGTGAACGAATCATACACGTTTTCATACCTTGATTTTGATTTTTCAGGCAATAATTGTGCTGTAGCAGCGGCTGCTATATTGGAAATTTCCCAAGGCACATTTTCATTGTCACTATCACTGCTGCTTTCCATATTTTAATGCGGATTGGGATTGCGATCAGAAAACATGCAAATTCTTGACAACTAATTTTATATGAACTGTCAGCCGTTTTCTCAGTGCTATGGTAACTTCATTTATCAAAAATATACCTACCAAGATTTTCATATTTACTATGATCAAAACGACGTGATTCTTCCCGGCCTAGTCCGGGAAGTACGTACTTCCGGACTAGGCCGGGAAAGGCTTCTTTCTCAAAGAAAAAGCGTCCGGAAAGTGGGTACTTCCCGGACGGTTGCCGAAAAAATCATTTTTTATTTATTAGGAAATATGAAAGCACTTTTCTTTCATCACAAGTGTTTCTGAACGACTTACTTCAGCAACCAATACGCAATTTCGTGAGTAGCAACATTTCCACTGTTGATTTGTATTTTCATCATTTGCAATCTATTTTAATTTATTACTAAAATATCTTATAATTGAAAGCTACAACAATTCAACTGAGAAAATTGTAAAAGTTCACACCTTTTAATATTTTAGGTCATTGCCATACAACTTTGAGGAAGAGTTCAATAACAGAACATTTATTTCCTGTGGAATATGTGTGAAGACCAGAGAGAATTCATAAGAAACAAGAAAATATCATTTGACTCAATGGACGAATTAAATAGTAATGTTACCCACATATAGTTCAACTAATACTGCAGTTTTGTAAACATACGAATAAGAAATATCCTCTTTCAAAAGCGTATGAGAAGAAGGAATTTGCTTTTAATTGATCTTATTATATATTATATGTGGATGAAAATTGTTTGATAAGCATTTCTTAAAAGTTTTCAAGTATTTCCTAATACAAGAATGTAAGAATAATGTATAATATATTTTCATCAAAATTTTAATGGAACCATTATATTATGTTTGCAAGTTAGAAGTCCTTTGATTATTGATGACAAACTTCTTACAAAGAAGTTAATTCCTGTCTTATGAATTGTTTCACCAATTTCAAAGTTACACAAAATAAGCTGACGAATAATTGTAATCATAAAAGTTTGTGAATTTTGCTGATCAAATTTTTTACCAATTCCAGACAATAATTTCACTTTCATGTATTGAATGTCTAAATAATTGACTAAACAAGAGTGCAACAAATAGGACAGGATGATGAAAAGGGATAGTTCTCAGCTTTTGGATTAGCAGTTGATGAGGAGATGTAGTGGCAGCGGCTTTCATGTTTTGTGATGTTTGCACATTGCAGTTTACCATTATTGTGGAACATGTTTGAGTTCCCTTATCAATTTCTATTCCTTCGGTTTGTGTACCTATATCAAAGCTTTTCGGTCTCTTAAACAGGTTCAAAGTAGAAACAGCCGTTTTATTTAAGTAGGGGCCAGTCATTAAATAAGGTTCGAAGTGATCACTGCAAATCCTGTTTCCTCAAAATTATCGCATCGCTGCAGGCCAATTTCCATTGCAGGGCTCGTTGAGGGTCATCTGAACTGGGAAAACTAAAGAATCTCACACCTTCCTTGGTTTCACTCATTTTATCTACAAACCAGGCTTCTCTGCAGAGCTATGAAAATGCTTAATCCAAATATGAAAACCCGTGCGGAATGAAATTCTAAATTTTCTATACAAAATCAGCGATAACTTTTACTCCATATATCACACTATCATTAAAAATTTTCGAATGGAGGGAAAAGAATTCATAGACAAGTTATATAAAATATGCCATTTAATTCAAAGGTTTTGATTAAATTAAGGATCTGCTATGATTTTCAGAAATACCCGGTGAATTGTTTCGCGGTTTAAATTCGAATTTGGAGAAAAGAGAGAGATATATCCTTCTCTTATTAGTCCCGCCCCTTTTTTCAACGATAGAATTCTCAAGGTCATTGAATCGTTGACGAGAAAAAGGCCGGAGTGCTCCATCTTTGTAAGTTAATCTTTGGTGAAACAACGCACAACACTATCCAACTATCGGCCGACCAAACAATTCGTACCCAGGCGCAACCAAGAGGGTCAACTTCAAAGTAAGCCTGTATTTTAGCGGTGCAATCTTGTTGTTTACGAGAATCTGATGGTGGAAGTCGTGTAGAATTATTATTTTAGCAATAACCATAATATTTTATTGGTCTTATTTCCAAAGTCTCGACAGATATCTGTCGCTTTAGAGGCAAAAAAATTAGCTTTTATGAAAGCTGACAATAATAGGAAGTTTTTCAATTTTTACTAATAAGTGCACCGAATACTATATCAGATTTGTATTTATCTGTGGTTTGATGACAAGAATTTGGAATGGCCATGGATTCACCACAGTCTCCTATTTTATCTGATTTATATGGGGTGATTCATCTAAAGGTACTTTTTTAGATTGAGAACGGCGACGAATCGACACTTCAGGGTCAACACATACACTCTCCCCCACCGCCGCTTTATTCTCTTCACTACGAGGTGTACGTTGTATATTTGGTCGAGTATTATACAATAACGAATATAACGAATAACGAATCCCCACCACAAAGAGTACCTCTATATGGAGAATATCGAACAAAAAGTTCTCGATCAATATGAACTAAAATTCAAATTATGGAAGAGATATGTGGATGATACTTTCATCAATTGGCGACAATGAATGAACGCTCTAGGTGGATTCCTTCAACATCCTAACACTCAAAAAGAATCTATTAAATTCGCGATGGAATTCGAGAAACAACTTCCGATTTTAGATGTACTTGTTCATAAACAGATTGGAATCCCAAGAATAAGTGTGTACAGAAAATAAACAAACACAGGTCAATATCTACATTTTAATTCCAACCATCAACTGAATATTGAATTGGAACTGCTGATTCCAATCCGATAATATTGATGTGAAAGATGATCCGCGCACTGGAAGGCCTATCGTCAAGAATCTTGAGAAAATATTGAAAATGATCGATGTAGACCGACATGAGAGCTGCCGTAGGATCTCTTAAGAGCTAAAAGTAGACCACAGAACCATTTGCATAAGATCGGCTGCAAAAGGAAGTTGCTTGGGTGCCGCACGAGTTGTTGGAACAAAAATATTTGATGGGTTGTGCTTCCATCTGTGATTCTTTGGACAAACGGAACAAAATCCATTTCTGAAGAGGCTGGTTACTGGTGACGATACGATAATGTCAAGCGAAAACGATTATGGTCTAAGGCCGGTGAAGCAGCTCAAACGGTGGCCGAATAAAGATTGACGGCCCGGAAAGTTTTGCAGTTTTTGTGATGGGATTGGTAATGGGTCATCTATTTTGAGACAGACGTTAATTCAGATTACTACTGCCAACAATTAGACCGATTGAAAGCAGCAATTGATCAAAAGAGACAAGAATTAGCAAATAGATGTCATATTCTATCAGGACAACGCCAGGACTCACACGTCTTTGATGAGCCGCCGAAAGCTTCGGGACCTTGAGTGGGAAGTCTTTATGCATCCGCCTGATAGTTCAGATCTAGCACCAAACGATAATTATTTTTTTTTGTTCACGTCTAACGCTTGAAGAAGATTGTGAATACTGATTATCTCATTTTTCTGCTAATAGGAACCAGATGATTTGGGAAATAGGCATAATGAAATTAGCTTCTAAATGGTATCAAGTCAGTGAAAGAATGGGTGCATATTTGAGCTTTAACGAATGATTGTAACTTTGTTAAATAATGCTCCAAAATTAAAGTAAAAAGAATGATTTTTTTCTAATATAAAAGAAAATTGATAGTATGCTGAAAAAAAATCCAACAAATCATTTCCGATGTAAAATTTCCGCTGAAAGCGATCCTTGTGTCGGAAAAAATCGGAAAAATCTTTGAAAGCCGAGAAATGGAAAAAACTTCGAATTTCTTTAAAAATCGAGATCTCGAAATCGTCATTTTTTTGATCGATCAAATTCACACGGAATATTCATAATTTTCTATACTTTCAAATAAAACAACGTGATCAGGTGGTTACAAACATTTCACAGCAATTTTTTCTGGATTCTTGCAAAACTATAAAAAAATGTACAGGATGAAAATTTTCTAGCATTCTTTCCGTTAATTCTTCAGAATTTTTTAAAATGCTAAGGAATTGTTTCGAGCGAACGGTATATCTGAGCGCACATAGAATAAAATTTTGTATACCAAATGTTTATTTATTTAAATAAATTTAGATAATTATTGGGAATGACGCATAAACTTCAACTACAAGTATTCCATTTTTTCTATGGAATTAATTGCGAATGGGAAACGAATTAAATGTTTTACCTTTTGCTTGCGATACTTTCTGCGATTATTTTTTATATATTTGCTATATAATATAGAAATTGATTTATTTTTTCAATTGTAGAGTATGAATGAAAATAAATCGTGTATACATGAGATCGCTTTTATTCAATACAAAAATATACAAATTTTTACTAGAAGAAGTACTTTAAGCTTTAATCTTAATCGTCATCTGTCCTGCTATCTTCGCTTTCGCTCGTTGAGATTTCTTCACTAATTGGATCATCATCCGAGGTTGAAATTCAATTGTGTGATAAATACGTACATTATACAAATAATAAGTGTATGACATACATACCAAAGGATAATTCGTTCATTAAAGGGCTTTTCGGACCTTCGTACCAGCAGTGTTGCTGCAGAAGTGTTTATTTGGTAGGTGGTGAACTGGAATCATAAAACCTTAAAAAATATATTTATTATAAAGCATGGTTAGCTTTTTGGTCTTGTATTTTTTTTTCAACCATTTCGAATCTTCCTTTGTTGACGTCGTCTTTTGTTTTGTTAAAATAAATTCTACTCAAAAATTCTTCGTTAGTTTCAAATCATTAAACATCGGTCTATAAAAATTTCAAGTTTGCCAACATGATCACCGGTTTATCAGTCAAAGCAATGTACTCTGAGTTTGAAATCTTTTAATATATTTTGCAATTACAAACTTAAAATGACGTTTGAAAATTTCTTAGTCATTGGCAACGTCGATTGCCACGTTAAGTTAGAGCAGAGTCTTTAAACTAGTTGGAGCTGTAGGAGTTGTTGACATTGACAATGAAATAGGGAAACGCGCGATGAATTCAGATTATTTTTAAAATTGGTAAAATTCCGGAACTGAGTAATTTCATACTAACTACCGAGAAAGTAGACTAAAAGAAGCTGCATCATTTTGGAAATGCGCCTACTTACTGCCTTTGATTTTCGATGATTTCCAGTTTTTTTTTACATGAGGGTCGTATTCAGCGGGTAATTTTACATCAGAAATGATGTGTTGAATATATTATTCAAGCCTTTGAATACAAATCTAATCAAAATTTGTTTTCTTGGTCTTGTTGGCGCGACACTACTATTGAAATAGTGATTTTAATCATTTTTAGAGCAAACCCGTTTTTTTTTGCGGGACAAGTTTATTACAATGTTGTTCATGTTGATTAATAAAGAAAAACATTGAAATTAGATTGCTGGTTATCACCAAACATAGTTACGTAAATTCAACATCTTCTGCGCGTCGGGCTGTGAGAACTTTCCAAGAATTTTGTCGGACTATGAGATACTTGTTTTTCAAACAGCATTACCAAACTCTACAAGGAAAGTCGCTGGCTGGTAGGTACCAGGTACGACGTCACCAACTTAAAGCTTAAAAGTGTCAATTTTCGCCGGACAAATTTTGCCGAGGATTCCAAAAACAAATATCCTTCACTTAAAATTAAAAAAAATTGCTGGTCGTTACATTTTATGATTGTGCTAAATTTCCTGAAAATCACCGGAAAAGTTACCACTCCTGCATTTTTCTAATAGTGAAATCTTGCGAGACTCGTGAAACTTAAGCTATGTGCAAGTTGCAGCTTGCATTTTATTATTTTTTTTCGCTCGTGGGCCTGCAGATATGTGAAGGAGCCAAAGAAATTGCCAGAATTGGCAAAACTTACTTCACTGTGATAACTTCAGCATTCATATTCATTTCACGAGGAACCTCGCCCATATTTATACGGGAAACTACAGAACGTATTTTCATGAAATTCAGCACTTATAAGTATTTCACGATGCTGATGAAATCTAAAATATTTTCAAGGCATGAGCACCTCCGGTTTTTCCGGAAATGACGTCAACTTCCGTTTTTCAAATTACAACACCATTTTTTTATTGCAGAAATAGATTCCTTAGAAAAGTTCAAGTTATTTTGATGTAACATTTTTCAGTTTTGGTTGGAAAATTCTCTCTGAGCGGGAAAATTTGAAAAAAAAAATCGAAAATAGAGTTCTGCTGAAACAAGAATAACTTCGAGGTTTTTGGATGGAAAATTTTCATTTTTGGGATTTTTCAAGATGTAAGAATGATGTATCCACTTTAAAAATCAAAATCGCGATTCATGATACAGGGGGTGAAAAAATCGCTTTCAAAGTTAGGGATGACAAAATCGTGAAAAATCAATTTTTTCAAATTAGAACACCATTTTTTTTATGGCAGATATTGAATCTACGTTAAAGAATAATGTGAGCGTATGCATCACACTCTTGCCCTAAAGTGGATATTTTCTGAGTTATTCACAAAAAACTGTTTTTCGTCTTGAATTTTCAGCTATTTCTTTTCCCTTCACGCCAAGAAGATGAAATTTTTAGTTTGAAGTTGACGTCATTTCCGGAAAAACCGGAGGTGCTCATGCCTTGAAAATATTTTAGATTTCATCAGCATCGTGAAATACTCATAAGTGCTGAATTTCATGAAAATACGTTCTGTACTTTCCCGTATAAATATGGGTGAGGTTCCTCGTGAAAGACCCTATATATTTTTGAAGATCTCTTTCGACTTGTAACTGGATGAGGAGATATATGTTTTCAATAACAGAACCAATTATTTACTCCATTTTAACGTCAACTAAAACAACTTTTGAATATTAAAATATACGATAAGTATGCTAAATGTTCTCTAAAATTTCTAACAATCATAATATTATACTTTCAAAGTAATAACTACTAACTTCTGTTATGGTTTTGATTCGGAAGAACTAACCTATAATCCACAGGTCAGACATCAAATCTTGCGGATTCTAGGACATCAGCAGTTCAAAAGAAACTGTTTTTGCATGGCTTGAAACATCACTCGATAAATCTTTTGAAAGATTTACCTTTGCAATACAGCCCAAATTCCTGTCCGATTTTATTTTTTATTTTTTCTCTGTCAAATGTTCTCTGGAAAAACGTAGAAGTCGGTGGGTTTGAATGCATAGCACATGATCACTGAACTTTAAAAATTTATTTTGTGATATAAAAGAAAAAATTTTTATCTTCGATATTCGATGTATCATATTCAGGCAGATATTCCCAATATCGAAGATGAACGTTTTGTAATTATGTTCGCTAAACAGATTTTCAAATTTGAATTTTAACATTCGCTTATCCCAATATATTAAAAACAATAAGGAATATTTCTGTGGTAATCCACAGAAGGAGATCGAAAAACTTTGGGTCGGCGAGGGGTTCAGAAATGCGATATTTCGAGGTAGAAAGGGGAAGGCGATCTCGCGAGCGAAGCGAGCACCGTAAAGTTCATGAGACGGACTTTCGTTAGGTGCATTTCACATGCCCTTACGACCACGCTAACATTTTCAAAAAATTATCTAAAACACCGATTTCCCGGTTTTTCGCGAAAGATGGTCCGGTAAAATTGAAAAAGGCTTTTTCCACTGACGCGATCAGGAAAAGCCGTTTTCATATGTGTCTTCCCCAAGAATCGGACCTTTGGATAGGGCTATTCATATCTTCCAATCGCAAGTAAAAATATTTTAAATTAATTGCTGAAAATAGCTTACTTCGGCTCAAAGTAAAAAGGATAATTAAATCTAATCTTATTTGAAAGTAAGTTAAATAGATTAATTTCTTAAAACTTGACTTATATGTCACTACAATTTCAATAAAAGAAAGTATCATCTATACCTTGTTTAAATGTCTTAAAACATTATCCCATTAAGAATATATTCTTTAATTTTTAGTTTTTGGATTATTGAAATTACGACAAAGAATATAAAATTCTGATTTCTTCGTCAAGAAACTTTGCGTTTTTCTGGAACATTAAAAAATAGATATATGTGATACTTTTAATTGATAGTGTATTGACATATAAGTCAGTTTTTGATAATCAATAATAAAATTTGATTCAATATGCTGCAGTGCGGACTCCTAAATCTTCATAATTCAACACCCTATATGAGGAAACAATGCTAAGAGACTCTCAACATATAGAAATCATAATATGTATAAATAACAGTAATGTGAAACTTGAAAATTTTACCCATTTTTAAACGCTAGTTCTTCCCATTCGTCCTCCTGGAAAGCTTCATTGTTATATATTCTTCAATAATCTGCGCTTGTAGTGTTTCTTCAATATTCGATATTCGGGAAATTAAGCAGACATTTGGACAGAACGATAGCTCGCCTGTTCCGCCTAGTAACAAGCGCGCAAAAACAAAAAAATGTTCTGGCCTTCATAACCATAAGCAAAGTCAAATCAATGTTGACTGAATAAATACTGAATATTAATTCAAAACGATCATATTATCTTTGCGCACATAAAAAAATCAAATACCGTACCTAACATGTTGACCCTACTTCAAGAATTCGGAAGGCTTGGTGCTTAGAAGGATTACTAAGCACTAAGATTTTCATGAGGAGTGCTCCGAAAAACAAGCACTAAGCACTGAGCCTTTGAAAAGTGCTCACTTGAGCACAGTGCTCGAAGCACTAAAAGTACTTAGAGTGCTTTCAGGAGCACTAAGCACAATGCTTTGGCACAGCTCTGATTATACCCAGTTAGATTTATGTGAAAAGAGTTTTAAACAGTAGACTAAAAGAAGCTGCATCATTTTGAAATGCGCCTACTTACTGCTCTATGATTTTCGATGCTTTCTGATGATTTCCAGTTTTTTTTTACACGAGGGTCGTATTTAGCGGGTAATTTTACATCAGAAATGATGTGTTGAATATATTATTCAAGCAATTGAATACAATTTTAATCAAAATTTGTTTTCTAGGTCTTGTTGGCGCTGACACTACTATTGAAATAGTGATTTTAATCATTTTAGAGCAAACCCGGTTTTTTTTGCAGGACAAGTTTATTACAATGTTGTTCATGTCGATTAATAAAGAAAACATTGAAATTAGATTGCTGATTATCACCAAACATAGTTACGTAAATTCAACATCTTCTGCGCGTCGGACTGTGAGAACTTTCCAAGAATTTTGTCGGACTATGAGATACTTGTTCAAAAAAAAAGCATTGCAAACTCTACAAGGAAAGTCGCTGGCTGGTAGGTACCAGGTACGACGTCACCAACTTAAAGCTTAAAAGTGTCACAATTTTCGCCGGACAAATTTTGCCGAGGATTCCAAAAACAAATATCCTTCACTTAAAATTAAAAAAAATTGCTGGTCGTTACATTTTATTATTATGCTAAATTTCCTGAAAATCACCGGAAAAGTTACCACTCCTGCATTTTTCTAATAGTGAAATCTTGCGAGACTGTGAAACTTAAGCTATGTGACGTCAACTTCCGTTTTTCAAATTAGAACACCATTTTTTGATTGCAGAAATTCCTTAGAAAATTTCAAGTTATTTTGATGTAACATTTTTCTAGTTTTGGTTGGAAAATTCTCTCTGAGCAGGAAAATTCGAAGAAAAAATCGAAAATAGAGCTCCGCTGAAACAAGAATAACTTGAGGTTTTTGGATGGAAAATTTTCATTTTAGGATTTTCAAGATGTAAGATTGATGTATCCACTTTAAAAATCGAAATCGCGATTCATGATACAGGGGTGAAAAATCGCTTTCAAAGTTAGGATGACAAAATCGTGAAAAATCAATTTTTTCAAATTAGAACTCCATTTTTATGGCAGATATTGAATCTACGTTGAAGAATAATGTGAGTGTATGCATCACACCCTTGCCCTAAAAAGGATATTTTCTGAGTTATTAACAAAAACTGTTTTCGTCTTGAATTTTCAGCTATTTCTTTCCCTTCACGCCAAGAAGATGAAATTTTCAGGAACTGTAACTTAAACCATGTTTTATATTTTACCACCCTAATATGCAAGAGAAAAAAGTTACAGGTTGTTCCTAAATAGATGGGTAGTAATTTGTATCGGAAACCTCTTTATTTCTAATCGGCCATCGGTTTTCTCTCCAGTGATAAATAAATAATTCCTTTTGAACCATATGCAAAACTTTACCATGTTTTACATTCTTTTTTTAATGATAGAAATCATTAAATACATCTGCCAAATTCCTCTTCATTCAGTAGCATTTTGTGTTTACTATTAATTTGGTGATAATTTGTATTAAGTTATAAAATTGATCGCTATGCCTAATTTTACCAATGAAGATTATTTAAATCTCATTCTACTTCATGGAGAATGTAATAAAGTTGTAGATAGAACGATTCGACTGTTCATTGAGAGGTTTCCTGACCGACCCAGACCAACGAGAGATACCATTAACAGAACCATGATAAACTTGAAATGTCGGATCTTTCGTTAGAAGAAAACTATACACAGAGAAAAAGTGTGTAGAAGATGAGAACAACGAAATTACAAGTTCTTGTATATTTTGTGGGAATCCTCAAAATTCTCTCAAAGATGCCGAGATTGCTCTGGGATTATCTCAATCGAGTGTTTGGAGAATATTAAAAACATAAAATGCACCCATATAAATTCAATAGGGTACAGCATTTGAAGGAAACTGATTTCGTCAGGAGAACAGAGTTTCTGGCTAGCTATGATGATTCGATTTCAAGAGAATGAAGACTTTTTGGACTGTATAATTTGGACAGATGGATCTAAATTCACAAAGAATGATTTCGACATCGTCTTTGTTTTGTTAAAATAAATTCTACTCAAAAATTCTTCGTTAGTTTCAAATCATTAAACATCGGTCTATAAAAATTTCAAGTTTGCCAACATGATAACCGGTTTACCAGTCAAAGCAATGTATTCTGAGTTTGAAATCTTTTAATATATTTTGCAATCACAAACTAAAAATGACGTTTGAAAATTAATTGGCAACGTCGATTGCCACGTTAAGTTAGAGCAGAGTCTTTAAACTAGTTGGAGCTGTAGGAGTTGTTGACATTGACAATGAAATAGGGAAACGCGCGATGAATTCAGATTATTTTTAAAATTGGTAAAATTCCGGAACTGAGTAATTTCATACCAACTACCGAGGAACGAAAGCAATATTATACCCAGTTAGATTTATGTGAAAAGAGTTTTAAACAGTAGACTAAAAGAAGCTGCATCATTTTGGAAATGCGCCTACTTACTGCCTATGATTTTCGATGCTTTCGATGATTTCCAGTTTTTTTTGACATGAGGGTCGTATTAAGCGGGTAATTTTACATCAGAAATGATGTGTTGAATATATTATTCAAGCAATTGAATACAAATTTAATCAAAATTTGTTTTCTAGCTCTTGTTGGCGAGACACTACTATTGAAATAGTGATTTTAATCATTTTTAGAGCAAACCCGGTTTTTTTGCGGGACAAGTTCATTACAATGTTGTTCATGTCGATTAATAAAAAACATTGAAATTAGATTGCTGATTATCACCAAACATAGTTACGTAAATTCAACATCTTCTGCGCGTCGGACTGTGAGAACTTTCCAAGAATTTTGTCGGACTATGAGATACTTGTTCAAAAAGCATTACCAAACTCTACAAGGAAAGTCGCTGGCTGGTAGGTACCAGGTACGACGTCATCATATACAGGGTCTTTCACGAGGAACCTCACCCATATTTATACGGGAAACTACTGAACGTATTTTCATGAAATTCAGCACTTATAAGTATTTCACGATGCTGATGAAATCTAAAATATTTTCAAGGCATGAGCACCTCCGGTTTTTCCGGAAATGACGTCAACTTCCGTTTTTCAAATTAGAACACCATTTTTTTATTGCAGAAATAGATTCCTTAGAAAATTTCAAGTTATTTTGATGTAACATTTTTCAGTTTTGGTTGGAAAATCTCTCTGAGCGGGAAAATTCGAAAAAAAATCGAAAATAGAGCTCCGCTGAAACAAGAATAACTTCGAGGTTTTTGGATGGAAAATTTTCATTTTTGGGATTTTTCAAGATGTAAGATTGATGTATCCACTTTAAAAATCGAAATCGCGATTCATGATACAGGGGGTGAAAAATCGCTTTCAAAGTTAGGGATGACAAAATCGTGAAAATCAATTTTTTCAAATTAGAACCCCATTTTTTATGGCAGATATTGAATCTACGTTAAAAAATAATGTGAGTGTATGCATCACACCCTTGCCCTAAAGTGGATATTTTCTGAGTTATTCACAAAAACTGTTTTTCGTCTTGAATTTTCAGCTATTTCTTTTCCCTTCACGCCAAAAAGATGAAATTTTCAGGAACTGTTACTTAAACCATGTTTTAGATTTTACTACCCTAATATGCAAGAGAAAAAAGTTACAGGTTGTTCCTAAATAGATGGGTAGTGGATTCGAATTTGTATCGAAACCTCTTTATTTCAACTAATCGGCCATCGGTTTTCTCCAGTGATAAATAAATAATTCCTTATGAACCATATGCAAAAACTTACCATGTTTTACATTCTTTTTTTTAATGATAGATATCATTAATTACATCTGCCAAATTCCTCTTCATTCAGTAGCATTTTGTGTTTACTATTAATTTGGTGATAATTTGTATTAAGTTATAAAATTGATCACTATGCCTAATTTTACCAATGAAGATTATTTAAATCTCATTCTACTTCATGGAGAATGTAATAAAGTTGTAGATAGAACGATTCGACTGTTCATTGAGAGGTTTCCTGACCGACCCAGACCAACGAGAGATACCATTAACAGAACCATGACAAACTTGAGAAATGTCGGATCTTTCGTTAAGAAAACTATACACAGAGAAAAAAGTGTAGTAGAAGATGAGAACAACGAAATTACAGTTCTTGCATATTTTTGTGGGAATCCTCAAAATTCTCTCAAAGATGCTGAGATTGCTCTGGGATTATCTCAATCGAGTGTTTGGAGAATATTAAAAACATAAAATGCACCCATATAAATTCAGTAGGGTACAGCATTTGAAGGAAACTGATTTCAGGAGAACAGAGTTTTATGAAGCTATGATGATTCGATTTCAAGAGAATGAAAACTTTTTGGACTGTATAATTTGGACAGATGAATCTAAATTCACAAAGAATGGTTCTTTCGATAGGCATAACAGTCATTATTGGGATGAAGAGAACAACCACCACTTCAGACAATGGAACTTTCAAGAGACCTGAAGTTTCAATGTTTTTTGCGCCACCAAAAATAATGCAATTCTCGATTTTCACATTTATGATGGGACTTAAACTGGTAAGATAGAACACTACACATATTTGCATTATTTAAAGAATGTTCTCCTTAGGAGATAGATATTCTGACATATTGACTCAAATAATTGAGCCGCTAGTACAGAACCATAATGACTTATGGTATCAACAAGATGGCGCGCCTCCACACAATTCACTCAATGTGTCAAATATCCTATACAGGCTATTTGAAGATCGATGGTTGGCGAACAATGGTCCACATCTTTGGCCACCACGTTCTCCCGATTTAACTCCTTTAGACTATTATGTTTGGGGTATGATAAAAAATATTGTATACTCAACTCCCCTGACTGATAAAGAGGACTGCATAGAACGAGTCAGAAATGCGTTCAGGTTTGTTTAGATTTTTAGATTCATAGTTTTGAAACTCAATTTGGTTTTTAAACACTTTTGCAGATCTCTTCCTCCCGATGAAATAAGAAGAGCAAAGCACGAAGCATTCCTGAGACGTATAAATAAATGTCTAGAAATTAACGGTCAAAACTTTGAGCATCTTCTCTAGTTATAACTGCGAGAGTTTGCCATGGTTCTCCTAATAGTAACTTGAAGTCGGTTTCAAGAAGGGGTCAAAAATCTACAGCATGGTTCAAATAACAGTTCCTGAAAATTTCATCTTCTTGGCGTGAAGGGAAAAGAAATAGCTGAAAATTCAAGACGAAAAACAGTTTTTTGTGAATAACTCAGAAAATATCCACTTTAGGGCAAGGGTGTGATGCATACACTCACATTATTCTTTAACGTAGATTCAATATCTGCCATAAAAATGGGGTTCTAATTTGAAAAAATTGATTTTTCACGATTTTGTCATCCCTAACTTTGAAAGCGATTTTTTCACCCCCTGTATCATGAATCGCGATTTCGATTTTTAAAGTGGATACATCAATTTTACATCTTGAAAAATCCCAAAAATGAAAATTTTCCATCCAAAAACCTAGAAGTTATTCTTGTTTCAGCGGAGCTCTATTTTCGATTTTTTTTCGAATTTTCCCGCTCAGAGAGAATTTTCCAACCAAAACTGAAAAATGTTACATCAAAATAACTTGAAATTTTCTAAGGAATCTATTTCTGCAATAAAAAAATGGTGTTCTAATTTGAAAAACCGATGTTGACGTCATTTCCGAAAAAACCGGAGGTGCTCATGCCTTGAAAATATTTCAGATTTCATCACCATCGTCAAATACGTATAAGTGCTGAATTTCATGAAAATACGTTCTGTAGTTTCCCGTATAAATATGGGTGAGGTTCCTCGTGAAAGACCCTGTATATTTTTAAAGATCTCTTTCGGCTTGTAACTGGATGAGGAGATATATGTTTTCAATAACAGAACCAATTATTTACTCCATTTTAAAGTCAACTAAAACAACTTTTGAATATTAAAATATACGATAAGTATGCTAAATGTTCTCTAGAATTTCTAACAATCATAATATTATACTTTCAAAGTAATAACTACTAACTTCTGTTTCTGTTATGATTTTGATTCGGAAGAACTAACCTATAATCCACAGGTCAGACATCAAATCTTGCGGATTCTAGGACATCAGCAGTTCAAAAGAAACTGTTTTTGCATGGCTTGAAACATCACTCGATAAATCTTTTGAAAGATTTACCTTTGCAAGACAGCCCAAATTCCTGTCCGATTTTATTTTTTATTTTTTCTCTGTCAAAATTTTCTCTGGAAAAACGTAGAAGTCGGTGGGTTTGAATGCATAGCACATGATCACTGAACTTTAAAAATTTATTTTGTGATATAAATGAAAAAATTTTTATCTTCGATATTCGATGTATCATATTCAGGCAGATATTCCCAATATCGAAGATGAACGTTTTGTAATTATGTTCGCTAAACAGATTTTCAAATTTGAATTTTAACATTCGCTTATTCTTTATTTAGAAATCATAACTCTTCGAAAAGGCATTACTTTAACTTACTATTGATACCTAAGCACTTTGTTTTCAATGGGCACATCCTTAATATTGTATCCTCTTCTACCGTATGGAATGGTTCGTTGGTACCTCTCAGTCGCACATATTCACCACAGAGTGCGTAATCGATGGATCTTCATTTTCAATTAATTTATACTCATTTATCATACCAGGGCCAATAACTAATACCGATTTACCTACTGATTTGCGTACAATACAAAAGTAACCAAGTAACCACCCATATATTTCGGTAGATTTATTATAATTTTTAATCGATTTTCAATATGTCGTTACTTAAGTGAGAATATTTTAGTATCCTGAAAAAGATCCCAAATCAGATCGAAACATCTACGAGCCCTATTTTTCTACTAATAATTTTCCACATTCATTAATTCTAATAAATTGAATAAATTTCGTGAATCATTCCATAAATTATAATTTTACTAATAATTTATTCATCATTCATAGATCTGTTCTTCGCAACATGCTGTAGTTTAGAGCCATTTCGCGAGATGTAGAGATGAAAGTCGAGCTTAAATTCCAAGTTATCACTTCAGCCGCTTCGGAAAGAATACCTACTTTTGCAGAGCCCTGTGAAATAAGTTATCTCAATTTTTGCTGAAAACTGAGCATTTCCACATTCGATAATTCTCACCAGGAACGGATTTAAACACATTCAGCGAACATAATCAAACCTAGACGAGTTCTGCATATGCAATTTCTTTCGCATGTTTTCGATCCTGTACCTTGGTACCCACCACCCGAAGGCAGACAATCTTCGGATATAAAATGATGTTGTATCTCGCAACTGGTTCGGCAAATAACGAGTGTTGGCGCCGGTCTTGGGCGCCGAGAGGTATTCAAAAACAACCAACCTTATCGTCCTCTAGCTCGGTATGTTCTTTTCTACAAATACGCCAATTTCATGTCGTTCGAGTACGCACAGAATGTCCACTGCGATAAGATTGGTTTTATGAGGATGGTTTGTAATGCTTTCAGATTTTTTTCTAATAGCGATTACTATACAGGATGTATATTAGATACGGTTATCAGGATATATGTTTTGCGTGATGGTTTTTAATGGGAAATATGTAATTGTCTGGTTGTGTGTCAAATGTCACTCACTAGGGTTGAGTGTTCTCATTACTTGTTTTTGTAACACGAATATTCAGCTAGTACCATATTTCAATTAGCTCTTAGAAATGTAGTCGGGCGCTGTTCTTTCAAATATCTTATTTATTTGCTTTAACTTAAGCCAAATCGGTAGATACTATCCGTATCTGAAAAGTACAAGAGGATGTATTGAAAAATAACGGAATTTCCATAACCTCAACCGATAGCTCATCCTGTTATTTTCAATCTGGTGCATGTCTTCATGAAACGCCCACCATTTTTGATCTCCTATGGAGATAAGGAATAGACGCATAATGCAGATGTTAATTTATGGGAGCCATTAAAACCGTGTTTATGTTTTCAAGAACAGGTCGATGAATCTTTTCTTCATCATGGAATAAACGTCTAAGCTGTTTATGATAACATTGATATATTCAGATCATTTGTATTTCTTCTAGTCGAATAATGGTGTGGAAGATTTTCAAATAAGTGATTAATTATAATAATAGTTAATATTTATTTTGGTAATTATCATAATAATATAGAATTATTATTTGGACATTAACCATCATTTAGTAAAGGGTCTTTGAACAAGAACTTCGTTTTTTAATTTCGGCCACACCTACAATATGACAGCATTGACAGTTAGTTTTTTGACATATTCGTCGTAGATACTTTGGCTATGATTACAATGAATTCAATTTCGCTCGAAAATCGTATTAAAATAATTAAAACCCGCTATGAAAATGTTGATTATGTTAAAATTACTCCGTAACCTGAAACAGAGAATCTTTCAACAAGACAAGCTGGCAGGCAAAATCTTTGCATCAACGATTCTACGCCAGCTTGCACCAACCCGAAGTAGGCCTGATACACTCCAGCACCAACCTCACACAGGCATACCTGTACCCCAGGCATGGGGAACCCTGTTCGCAATCCAGGACCAGGTTGTTCCGACGCGGACCTACAGCAGATATATAATAAAGCTTTCCATCGAGAACACAAATTGCAGATTGGGCCAATCTGGGGGAGAGACGGTGCAACATCTATCGTCAGCCTGCTCGGCAATCGCTGGAACAAAGTACTTTGCCCGAGACAACAGCATGGGAAAAGTGGTGCACCAGCTGTTGTGTCTGCAATACCAACTGCTCCCGCACATCACGCCATATCACCTTTACGCTCCTCAGCCGTTTGTGGAGAATGAAAGATACAAAATATACTGGGATCTGACAGTGATCACTGACATAGGCGTGGAGCATAATAGACCGGATGTCGTAATTTGGAAAAAAGCGGAGAAACACGCAGTACTTTTGGACTTCGCTGTGCCTTGGGACTCCAACCTGACAAAATCGTATGGAGAGAAAATACAAAATTTTGAGGCACTATCTCTACAAATAAGGGATATGTGGAGGCCGGAACGAGTAGATATAATGGCGCTGATAATAAATACGAATGGCCTAATACATAAGAAAACGATCAAGCACCTAAAAGAGCTGAACCTGCCAACCATTGCTACCACGTGGATGCAAAAATCCTCAATATCACCTTTAATATCCATCAGATCAAATTTTAACTTGAACTGCGATTGCAACTTGAGTTAGTGAATAGCCCTGATAGAGACATATGATTATGACACAGAGATGTGGAAATTTACTTAGAATTGATGTTTTTCTTCTTGGCAGATCTCTAGGATTATTTTGAGAATACATGTGCAATTGTTCTGAAACAGCTGAATGATAAAAATTCCTCTAGCAATGAAAAATACAGAAATTATTAACCGAAATGTTATGGATAATATTCACAAGGTGTTTCTTATTCATGTATTTCTGCGAACGATGATTGATACAAATCGATAGAAAATACCTCTCTTATTAACATAAGTATATTTTAAGAACAAAACAATATTCATTGACTTTTATACATGGATTCTGACTTCTATACTTGAATATGCTTACTGGTTTGAAATCCAACAAACTATATGTATTGTTTTGATGTGATTGACGTTCTCAGTTTCGATATACTCGTATTTGATTATAATTGTTGTGATTGTGGGTTCTTAGAATTAGGACAAGATCTGTTACTTTATTGTTAATTCATCGTTTATGCAATTTGCTCGTTTTTCTAGTTGAACAGCGTACTATTGTTTCACGTAAATTTTTGTAATTTCCGAATATCGGGCCGAAAAAGATCTTAATCCATGGGATTAAGATTACCGGGCCAAACTTGATTATGCCGGCCGTTTAATCTATATCTTCCGATAGAGATGAGCTTGAGTTTTCATATTTTCAGAATAGATCAACTGTCCAAATATAGCGGTCCAGTTCGTTATAGGGCCTATGCTTATGATCGTTTGAAATTTGATTTCATCTATAACTCCTTAAAAATCAGTCGGATCAAGTTTTAATTTGAAAGATATTAGAATTAGGTTGAAACAAATATTCCCGCAAAATTTTTCACTAATCCACATTTTAGAAAATTTGTAAAAGATTCCCAAAAAAAAATTTTTTTGATATTTGAATAATAGCTTTCTCCAACCAGAAGATATAATTATCACTTTTTTATTCACTTCAGGGCAAGCAATCACAGAAGTTTATGTTAATTAATTATATTGACATTCAAGTCCATGTCGACTCTTGGCCCATTAAAACTTCAGGGAGGCAGTCAAAAACAAAACTACAGGAAATTTTCCATCTCCTGAGATGCGTCAAACTAAATGATTCCTTTGAAAATACGAATTCTTCTTGAAATCGGATTCAAAAAATGTGAAAAAGTACGTTAGAGATTTCAATTCGTGATGCTTTCACAGATACGTTTTCGATTCACATCGGTCAAACATAATCATTCAGTTTCAGTTGGAAAATAAATCGAAATGGTTTTTTATTCGTTTACAATCATTGGATACAATATTTTTGTATCGCACAGTTCCAGAGCCAGGAAAAAGATAAGTTGTAATAAAGTTCGTGAGCCTTTCAAAGGGCCACAAATATTGAATTGAAAATATTGACTAATCCAATATTGAGTTCAGTTTCTGAACGTAAACACTGAATTAACTGCTCTCATGAATGTAGTAATCTGCGTTATGCATCCAATCTGCATAGAATATCAGATATAGTGGGTATCTCTTAGATGATACATGACAGTGACGACATCCTGAAATACCAACTGCTCCCGCACATCACGCCATATCACCTTTACGCTCCTCAGCCGTTTGTGGAGAATGAAAGATACAAAATATACTGGGATCGGACAGTGATCACTGACATAGGCGTGGAGCATAATAGACCGGATGTCGTAATTTGGAAAAAAGCGGAGAAACACGCTGTACTTTTGGACTTCGCTGTGCCTTGGGACTCCAACCTGACAAAATCGTATGGAGAGAAAATACAAAATTTTGAGGCACTATTTCTACAAATAAGGGATATGTGGAGGCCGGAACGAGTAGATATAATGGCGCTGATAATAAATACGAATGGCCTAATACATAAGAAAACGATCAAGCACCTAAAAGAGCTGAACCTGCCAACCATTGCTACCACGTGGATGCAAAAATCCTCAATATCACCTTTAATATCCATCAGATCAAATTTTAACTTGAACTGCGATTACAACTTGAGTTAGTGAATAGCCCTGATAGAGACATATGATTATGACACAGAGATGTGGAAATTTACTTAGAATTGATGTTTTTCTTCTTGGCAGATCTCGAGGATTATTTTGAGAATACATGTCCAATTGTTCTGAAACAGCTGAATGATAAAAATTCCTCTAGCAATGAAGAATACTGAAATTATTAACCGAAATGTTATGGATAATATTCACAAGGTGTTTCTTATTCATGTATTTCTGCGAACGATGATTGATACAAATCGATAGAAAATACCTCTCTTATTAACATGAGTATATTTTAACAAAACAATATTCATTGACTTTTATACATGGATTCTGACTTCTATACTTGAATATGCTTACTGGTTTGAAATCCAACAAACTATATGTATTGTTTTGATGTGATTGACGTTCTCAGTTTCGATATACTCGTATTTGATCATAATTGTTGTGATTGTGGGTTCTTAGAATTAGGAAAAGATCTGTTAGTTTATTGTTAATTCATCGTTTATGCAATTTGCTCGTTTTTCTAGTTGAACTGCGTACTATTGTTTCACGTAAATTTTTGTAATTTCCGAATATCGAGCCGAAAAAGTCTAATCTTAATCCATGGAATTAAGATTACCGGGCCAAACTTGAGTATGCCGGCCGTTTAATCTATATCTTCCGATAGAGATGAGCTTGAGTTTTCATATTTTCAGAATAGATCAACTGTCCAAATATATCGGTCCAGTTCGTTATAGGGCCTATGCTTATGATCGTTTGAAATTTGATTTCATCTATAACTCCTCAAAAATCAGTCGGATCAAGTTGTAATTTGAAAGATATTAGAATTAGGTTGAAACAAATATTCCCGCAAAAATTTTCACTAATCCACATTTTAGAAAATTTGTAAGATTCCCAAAAAAAATTTTTTTTTATATTTGAAGAATAGCTTTCTCCAACCAGAAGATATAATTATCACTTTTTTATTCACTTCAGGGCAAGCAATCACAGAAGTTTATGTTAATTAATTATATTGACATTCAAGTTCCATGTCGACTCTTGGCCCATTAAAACTTCAGGGAGGCAGTCGAAAACAAAACTACAGGAAATTTTCCATCTTCTGAGATGCGTCAAACTAAATGATTCCTTTGAAAATACGAATTCTTCTTGAAATCGGATTCAAAAAATGTGAAAAAGTACGTTAGAGATTTCAATTCGTGATGCTTTCACAGATACGTTTTCGATTCACATCGGTCATATGACATATTTGATAAATTTTTGTTTTCAAAATGGATGTTTTCCTGATGCATTCAAAATAGGTATCATTAAACCACTATACAAAAATGGAGATAAAACGGACATAAAAAATTATAGGCCCATCTCGTTGTTGTCTAATTTGGCAAAGATAGTCGAAAAAATACTGAAGATAAAAATAGTGAACTTCCTAGAAAAATATAACATCATAGATAGTAACCAGTATGGATTCAGACAGCAGAGGTCGACTGAGGATGCCATTAGAAAACTTATTGGAAACACATACGAGCATCTCGATAAAACAACCCCTTCGCTATGCCTCTTTATCGATCTGGCTAAGGCATTTGATACTGTTTCTCACAGTCAACTCTTAAGAAAACTGAGACACTACGGATTCCGTGGACCGGTTTACGCTCTGCTCAAAAGCTATTTGACGTGCCGCACACAAATAGTGGAAATTGATGGGTGTAGAAGCAGTGAGGAGACGGTTAATTATGGGGTTCCTCAGGGAACAGTACTTGGGCCAATTTTGTTCTTGATTTACATGAACAGTTTACTCAAAGCAAAATCAGATGGCGAAGTATTCAGCTTTGCGGATGATACCGTAATCCAGTACTACGCAGACTCCTGGGAAGTACTAAAACAAAAAGTGCAAGATGACTTCGCTCGGTTGAAAGATTGGTTCAAGTGCAACAAACTCACACTTAACATCGAAAAAACAAGATACCTCCCATTTGCCTCATACAGGACAGGACTACCAAATATGGGCTCGATCAGAATAGACGATGAAACTGAAATACCAGAAACTAGCTGTATCAAATACTTAGGTGTAGTGGTCGACTGTCATTTGAAATGGAATGAACATATTGAGCATCTGACCAAGAAGCTGAGAAATCTTTTGTATAAGTTCAGATACATGAAAAAATATCTGAACGGCACAAAACACCTCATGATGTTGTATGACGCACTCATTCAATCACAATTGAGTTATGGGATCACAGCATGGGGTGGAGTCTACAATAATCATCTGACGAGCCTGAGTGTCATGCAGAAATGGTTTTTAAAATTATATTTGGAAAAAATCACTTTTCCTAGTAGACAACTTTACGCATTGGCTGGGGTTCTGGACATTAGACGATTATACGCTTTGAAAATTAATTGCAACATTTTTGTGAGAAAGATAAGTGTGAAGAGATTGGATCATGAATACTTCACCAGAAAAAAGGATGTACTTACCTAAGACCCATAAATAAGAAGAGAATAGGACAACGATCGTTTTCTTACTTGGCCCCACATATATATTCAGTTGTACCGGAAAAACATAATCATTCAGTTTCAGTTGGAAAATAAATCGAAATGGTTTTTTATTCGTTTACAATCATTGGATACAATATTTTTGTATCGCACAGTTCCAGAGTCAGGAAAAAGATAAGTTGTAATAAAGTTCGTGAGCCTTTCAAAGGGCCACAAATATTGAATTGAAAATATTGACTAATCCAATATTGAGTTCAGTTTCTGAACGTAAACACTGAATTAACTGCTCTCATGAATGTAGTAATCTGCGTTATGCATCCAATCTGCATAGAATATCAGATATAGTGGGTATCTCTTAGATGATACATGACAGTGACGACATCCTGAAGTGACCAGCTCGAAAATTATAGGATTCGATAATGAGTCTACGTGGATTTCCGTTAGTCTCCACTCAGATCACAGATGAGCGAGCATTCCATCGAGCTAAAACGGTTGTTCGAAATGCATTACCATTCAAATTACGGCTAATTTTAGATTTTGCCGGAGGGTCTATCCGTTTTTTGCCATGCTATTAGTTAACTACCTCGGCAGGATTCACCTGTCATTCAAAGGAAAATATGATGTTCATATGTTTTAGAGGTCGTTATCTTCGATCTTAAACCTCATTCTTATTCACTATAGCTAGGTGTGACCTGAACATCCTTTCCAATAATGACTGGGAATATATGTAATAGTGGGACGTTCTTCTTTCTCCTGGATGTGCTTAAATCTAACGGAAGACTTAGTGTTGCCATCTTTTCGCTTTGTTGGTTCCCATTTGAGATAATGTGAGATATGAACTGATGGAAGAAATAAAACAGTTTTTGCGCGCTTGTTCCAGTTCATTGAACTTGTAGAAGAACTTGCTATCTATTTATCCAAATGTCTAGAAGTTACTCATATCGTTCGATTGGGATTGACTTCCTGGTGAAGAATTTAGGTTCAAACTTGAGTATGTCTGGTGATATAGTACGAGGGTTGCCATTTATTTTCAGGATTGGACAACCCTAGTGTTTCAATCTATCAATTGACAGCTCTATCGTAAGATTTGACATTTTGGGGTTATACGTAGTCAGAACGTTTTGACATACGAGCGCTATTCGTGTTGTTTACAGTGACTTAAAAGATTAATCTCACCCAAAAAATGGAATTGAAGACCAGTGTTTATCGATGGTGAATTCAACCGAGGTCGTAGTTCGCTCCAAGACCAATTCCGTGAAGGTCGTCCAAAATCAGTTGTTATTCTGAAATCCATTGAGGATGTGCGCCAAATGATCATGTTCCCTATCTCGAGATTGAAACAAACTTGGTCATTAGTGGGACCAACAAACATTCAATATTGCATGAACATTTGAACGTCAAAAAAAATTTGTTTGCATTGGTTCCCATTCAATTTGTCAATCGCTCAAAAATGGCTCCAGTTGATTGGTCTAAAGAAATGCTCAAAATATACGATCGCGGTGCTTCGAAGCACGTTTATGGTATCATGACAGGTGATGAATCGTGGATTTACGCGTATGAGCCCGAGGAAGATAACAAATTAAAAATTAAAATTATTACTTCACGGTAAAATATATAGGGTGTTGAAAAGAGACAGGGCATCATATATTATTATGAGATAATTTGTCATTATTGAATTGCTAATAACGTAAGACAGGGCACAGGGTACTGAAAGCTATTTTATAATCGCATTTTCTTGGAAAGTAAGTATTCACAAATCGTTTCGGAGATTTTTTGAAAACCTTTCAGGATTGCTCAGCTCATATTGACTTGGAATGGGGTATACATATAACCTTGATTTTGACCTTTCTTAAATTACTGAAACTTCAATTACTCCTTCCATTGACGTCGATTAATCATGCTAAAGCTGGAATATTTTCATAATATTTTTGTGATATAGATATACACCTTCAAATTTTTTCTTCAATCAATTTTCTGTTGTAATAGGGAGTCATTCATTGAATTCATTGAATATGCAGGATGTTCCTAAATTGAACGTACCAACGAAAAGGGGAGATCCTATAAGTAAGTTGAAGAAAAAAAAGTTCCATAAACATGGGGTCACAAACGTTTCGATTTCGAGGAGCTGATAAATGCGTTCGCGGAAAAAAAAGCGCGCCGCGAGAAGCTGTGAAGAAAAATATCTAATTTCTTTCCTTGTGATATTTTTTTTAATGAGTATTAGTATTTATTTTCGTTACTCATTTTTATTTTATGTTATTTTTTATGGATAATTCATAATTGATGAATTCATTCCTTCCTTGTGATATTTTTTTCATTATTAGTATTTATTTTTATTATTTATATCTTGTTATTTTTTATGAATAATTCATATATTACACAAATGAAGAAATTATATATATATATATACATTTTTAAAGCTTTCAATTCTCATATTCAACCTTAGGAGGGGCGGGTTCAACAAAAGTTGAACCCGATAACGAGAATCAAAAATCGAAGAACTATATATATATATCGAAGTTTGTCTAACGTGCTGTGGATTAAAATCGCCAGATAAAATAGAACGAAACATCTATAATATCCAAGAAAAAAAACCTACAAAAAGAGGAATCAAGGAGGTAGAATTGAATTGCCAGAAGTTTGGAGGCCGATTTTTCATGTAACTTGAAGAAATCTTCTACCCACAGATAGGAGCAATTTTTTTATATTGTTTTCGTTGTCTGTCCATTTGAAATTTATGAAAGTTGAAAACCTTTGTGAAATCAAAAGCTTTTTTAAGTGTTGGATAGATCTAAGTTGGTCTAACATACTGTGGATGAAAATCACCTAATAAAATGGAATGAAACATCTAGCTAAAAAAAATTCTGGTGGAAAACAGGTGACAGTGTTCCTGAGAAAATATCACCTAGATCTGCTATTAAAATTGTCATGTCACGTGGGGACAACTCTCAAATGTAATATCTATACCAAATTTCAGTTGATTATTTTGTAAATTGTTGATAATATGAAAAAAAAATCTTGAAAAAAATCCAAACGAAACATTTGCTACTTCATATTTGTGGTACTTTTTTTGTTGAACTTCCTTAAGGAATATCCCCTTTTCGTCTGAACGTTCAAGTTAGGAATACCCTGTATAAGGTATTTCATTGAACAAGAACTTACTCAAAGAAAAATATCCATTGCTACATCATTTCTATAAAGAAAATATTTTTTTTTCGAGTTTTCAAAAAGAGGAATTTTGGGCTTCGAACAAAACTGAAGGAAATGATCTGAATAATTTGAGTTTCTGACATTGCATTCGAGGCGATGAATTGTAGTCTTTTGCATCCAGCTAAAGCCTTCAGAAACATTTTTTGGGGTGATTTTTTTGGATCTCAATGTAATTTTTTACTTGTTGAACTAGAGCAATAGTTATCAACTTCATTAGAAGTCCAATGTTCAGAACTAAAATACTTATTTTGAGGTCTACAATAAATAGAGATCAAACTCCGTTATAACTGAACAAACCGGAAGTTTTTCAGCATAAGATTTGTACCACGCAAAAAAAGAAGTTGTAGGAATGTTGTCAACATCAAGCGCCATAATAATTAATGCAAAACGCCTGATATGCTACATCTTCGTCTCGGCCTTGACCTTCTTGCCAAAAGAAACAATTCAACCGAATTCTCATCCTTTCCCAACCGTATGAGAAGACTGGAAAGTTTTTTTCATTGAATTCGGTGGCCATATGGGTATCCAAAGTGGCCTAGAATATAACTGTCGTAGTTTAAAAATTGAAAAACAGTTAAGCATCATTAGATTTGGTCGTGTTCTCAGGGTCTGCTGTCTTCGAGGAATCCATTTGATCGATTGTCATTATAATAATGAACTTTTGATACCGCATTTGACAGTGATCAGTTATTGGTTCATGGAATTACGGTTTTCATAAGGTGAGATTTAGGTTGGAAGCTGAATTGCTTCAAGAAATTATTAGTTAGGAAACCTACAATGCTGTTAATGAATACATGTTAATCTAAGATTTTGTGTAGGGTTGGTGCCCTCTCGGAAAAGCTGAAAAAAATTGTCATATATTCAGTGACTATGTTAATTGGCCCTAAAGAGGTCCATAATTTCAAAATAATTCACATTTTGAACGTGAGGCATTATCACTGCGGTCCTATGAAGTTCAAAATTGTTCCTCGAGCATGTTTTACTGAAAGTTCATCTCGATGTTGTACTTGCGCGAAATATTTATCAGACAATAATCGGTAGGAGCTTTTGAAAAAGCTGACAATATTTGAAAATTTTTCAATATTAATCAAGTGTCAAATTGACAAAACTCTGAAAACTAGATCAAATTTGTACTTATATGTGATTTCGAGACTTCTTCAAGTTACTAAGAATAATTGGCCTCGAAATCTCCGGACCTTAATTGATGATGCATTAAAAGCAATTAATGAACTACTGCCTTCTCAATCGTTTGAGATCATTTCCAGATCGATATTACCAACATTCGGATAAAATAAAGCTCGTTATAGACTAGGACCAAGGGCGCAAGAATAATGCTTCCTCTGGAATCAAATAGGTATTCCAAAAATTAAAATATTCCAAACAAAACATCACTTTCATCAGATTAGTAGACAAACCCACTCTCATTTTAAAGCTATGTCAATAGCAGTAGCGTTGCCACACAAGAATGTACCTGCAATTAGCATTAATCGACAAAGAAATCGAGCTGTTCACAAATATCCCCTTACGAAATTGGATTCGGATGATGTGCAATGATTTTAATGTACTTTTCTATGGTTATCAAGCAATCAGTGGAAATGTCAATTGGGTTTATCAATCTTTGATTAGATTAATTTCGATTGTGTGCTTCTACACTGGTTTGACCTCGTCTAAAAATTGAGATGAATTTTCAGGTATTCAGATTGAGTAATTTGGATCAAGACCCACTTTTTACAATTGGGTTCTTTCTTTTATATTTTTTCATGTCAAATCGTTTAAGAAGATGATTACATGTATACAGAGAAAATTTCTGGCATCCGCTCACGCAGTTCGAGTTCATTTTTGAAACTGTTCCAATTTCAATCTAAACCTTCATATGGAACATCATTCATTTAACTAGAAGAACAGCGTTCTATTCTTTTGCCCATATGTAATTATTTTTTCGACTGGTTTGAACTTCAATGTCTTCCCTATGATATTTTATAGCTAAAAATCCGTTTGTCGATAGCATATGTTATATTTCAGATTACATTTTTGCCCACCTAGTGGAACTATGGGCTTCCACTTTGCCCTAAATTGTGAGCTCGCTAGGCCGTATCAACAAGAATTTTCATCTTTACATAATAAATCAATTGTGGATTTCATCAATGTCGCTGATCGAATTATCAACAGAATATTTAAACAAATATGTCAGATCAACCAGTTATTGAAGCGATCGACGTTTATGAAAACCATGCTTCCTATATCATTGCATATAAATTCCACCTGATAAATTCATATCTTGAATGAGGGAGTTAAAGAAATTTCGGGAGAATAGTAAGGCAAAAATTATTTCAAAAAAAAACTTTTTTTTTCTCAAAATATTATCTATATCTCATAAGACATTCGTCAGATATCGACAAAATTCTGTTTATATGCCTAGGTTATGATATCTTTCATATTTTTCTCATGATCACGAAATAGTTTTTTATATGACGGAGTTACAGAAGGTCATAGAATAAACTTAGGAATGTTTATTCAATGTCCACGCACTCGTTCGAATAATAATCGAAATACCTGGAATCGGAATAATTGGAAGTTTGTGAATCGTTATTTCTTTATATCACAAGTCATCTTATTTTTAAAAATATCAACACTCATTGACGTCCCTTGAAGGATTTCGACAAATATGTTATGTATGAGTTATGTGTCCGAGAGAAAATTGCATGGATTCTGTTAGTGGAACATTACAGGTTAGCAGTTTTGATTGTCGGTTATTGGACTCAACCATGCAGTTGATCTTCGCAGGTCGAACCATAGTTTTAGCTATGTTGGATCAAAGTCATGATTGACTTCCTGCTGGGTGCATAGAGTTCGAAAGGCGAATGACTAACTTCACAACACATTCAACCGGTTCAACCAGGGAAGTACCGAAGTGAAGGGTGGTAGGTACTAATGTTTGCGCGTGACACAGAAACCTCCTCTTCTTTTCCATTGCGCCCCATTTGATGCATTGAACTAACATTTTCTACAGATAACTGAAACAGAACCGATATTTTTTGTTTCGGTTTTGTCCGGTTGATAGAACATACCTTAGTGTCCGCGTCCGTTCAAGGGAATGTCCGTCCAACAGACAACTTACACAATGTAAATTATATGGGAGTCAATTGGGACCACGTAAAACTGTCCGTTCAAGGGAGGTGTCCGTCTAAAGGGGGTGTCCGTGAGGGGGAATTTCACTTTGTGAACTATATTTTTTTGAATAATCCAATATTTAAACACCTACTTTGCTAACTTTATTGCCCAGGAACACAATCTCATCTGCCTTACTAATCATAACTAACTGGCGCACCAGCCCTGCGCATGACAATGAATATTCTACAATCATAGAATAGCACATATGTACAAACTTAAATATCACATTCATTAGTCTTAATAATTATTTATATTACCCAGTCCCTTACAGTACTACTTCTGAACATCCCATAGGTTTAAGAACAGAAAAATATTTCAGTTTGCACCTAACACCTGACGATGGTTTGACAACCGAATCCGGTCGTATCGTAAGATCAATTAATAGCAACAATATACAGCGCTTCGGTAGCCGAGAGTTTAGCCACAGTATAAAGACCAAGCAGTAGTCGCACTCCGTGGATTTTGAACTGAAATCGCTTACACCAAAGGTGTAAATACCATTTATAAAATAATAAACGTAGTTCCGTATTTTTTTTTATATTTGAAACCCGCCTGCTTTTATTCTTATCTTCAGGGATTTGCATTCTCTATCAGGTTAACACGTGGTTTATGCGGAATCCACGTTAAAGATTAGTTTGACTTTTCTTATATTACTCGAGCTACTGAGGCAAATCAGAACCCATCTGCAGTTATTACCAGATCGATATTATATATTTATCAAACAATCTACAGATTTTTCACCAATTATTAAGATAACTAGAAGTTTCTCCTGAAAATCTTATCAGCACAAGTCTTCATGAATGTAAATCAGTTGTATAAGATAATTTGTTAATGGGAAGAATTTCCAATACAGTGTTCCTTACTGTTTTATTTATTGCTTGTTCATTTATTATTTCATATGCTAACCTCTACTACGATTAACAAGATCCATTCGATAGTTCCAAATTTCGATGACTCGTGTGAGTATTGCTCCAATGGCTCGAGTAATATTGGCCTTCAATACCTCAATCTTAGCCGGCTTGCCCATGTATGCTTTGGACTTCAAGTATCCCCAAAGGAAAAATCAAGAGGTGAAATGATCTGCTCGCCGATTTGTTCTTGCAGTAGAGCCATGGTTTCACGGGATGTATGGCAAGTGGCAACATCTTGTTGGAATCACATTTCGTCGAGACCACGGGCTTCAATTTCGGGAAACAAATAGTCTATTATCATGGTGCGATAACGGTCACCATTGACAGTAGCATTCCGGCTGTCCTCTGGTTTGAAGAATTATGGACCGATTATTTCATCGGCATTTTTTTTCTGGATTTAACGGCAATTCTTGAGACTCTTCGAGTTGTTCATCACCCCAGATTCGGGCATTTTGTTTGTTCACAAACCCATTAAGCCAAAAATGGGCCCCATCTGTGAACAAAACTTTTGTCGAAAAGAGTGGATTCTCTGCAAGCTTGTCAAGAACCCAAGGACTAAAACTTAAACGATTCGGTAAGTCGGTCGACTTCAGTTTTTGAACTAATTGAATTTTGTAAGCTTTCAAAGAAAGATACGTAAAATCTGCCTAGTCGTTGAATACGAAAGGCCAAGCTGTTGAGAACGGCGACGAATCGACCCTTCAGGATCATCACGTACACCTCCCCCACTGCCGCTGTTTTCTCACTTCGAGCTGAATGTTGTCTATTTGGTCGAGTCTTATCCAATAACGAATATTGAGTCTTAAACTTAGTGATGGTAGAGTGAATTGTGCGTTCGGTAGGCCGCTTACTTCGCCCGTAAATCGCTCTAAGTGCCCGATACACAGTAACCGGTGAACGCCCATTTTCGTAATGAAGCTGAACAATTTGTAGATGCCGTGCCGGGCTAAGTCATTCCATTATGAAATGTCAGACACTACTGAACAAGAATACCACTTCAGTTACACGACGCATGCACAATCTGCAACTAAATCCCCACCACAAAGAGTAACTCTAAAGGAATCACCCATTATATGAAGGAACCAAAATATTCCCTAAGCTTTTAATAATGACACTCTAAGACAAAAAAAAATTATAAAAATAACAATTCTCATTCATCCTTATCTCTACACTAAATGATCAAAATATTTTTTAGTTTTCCCAACTGAAATGAAATGAAAAATATTAAGCTACTTGCAAATCCATCAAAATATAACAATTATTGTGTGCTTTGACCAACCTGCTGTAGCTTACACCGATTCCAATACGAGGAATCGTAATACTTTTATTGACTTTTCTGAGGTCTAATATTTTCATTTATTCTACTAGGGGTAACTCTAAAATATCTTTTGAACATTGAGCGTTGCTTATAGTGTTTCCGATTAATACGAAGCTGTTTTTCTACTTTTTAGGTCATATTTATGTGTTCTTTATTTTTCAAATCGATTTTTTTTTGGTGAAAACTTATATTCATTAAAAGTTTTTTGATAATAATATAAAATAATAATCATAATAATAATAAATAAATTAAGAGAATTGGTTCCTTGAAAAATATAAACTTTTAACAAACTGTACAATGATTGTACTGATAATTGTGCCCAGTTCACTAGATTTCAAATGAACTTTTTTTTCGAATAACCATCTATTGAAATATAAACTGATAAACCATAAAAACCCTTTCTGCGTTCTCTTCAGTTGTCTTTGTCTTTATCGGTTCTATCATGAGGTAAGAGCATTAGGTATTCACCTATACATATATTAATTTTTTTTTCAATTTGAATTTATCTCTCTATGAATACAAAATCGGTTTTCTCAGTTGGTCATATTTATAATATTTATATTTTTTTTAATTTTGTTTCATTGCGTATATTTTTCAATGTCTTTGATTTAATGAAGTAGATTCTTGAAGCTGACCAATTTTTTATCTTGTTCTTTCATAATTTTCTTGTTTTGTTCTCATTATATATTTGTGTTCTTTTAATGATACAGATATTCTATTCTGGTAAACTTTCAGAATGAATAGTCGTATATCTCTAATTTCTATCCCCAAATAATCCGTCTTCGTACTAAGGATTGTATGAAGACACGTTAATTCGTATATCTGACCTTGAAAAAACCATCTCCATAATTTTCAAATAATTAATGATAGCAGAAGATCACTTTGTCCGTTTCTTGTAAGTCAACCACAAAATATAGCAAAAAAATTCTTCATCATATACCTATACGGCTTTCATTTCTTCGAATTCTCCACCCTGGAAAATCCATAGCAGAATCAATCAGGTTTTGAATTTAAGAGTTTCTGGGAAGCCATTAAACAAATGTTTACCATCTTGTGATGTTCTGAAAATGGATCTCGAACAGGATTATGGGGGTTCGATGCACGAACAAGAATTCCTCACAAAAACAATTCAATTTTATTAATTCTCCACGAAGTATATTTATGTCAATGTGAACTTATACTAGAAAATGTAGAAGAGCATTAACATGAGGTCGTGCTCGTTCCGTATCTTTTCCCGGATTTTTGAGTGATGTGACCGCCATAAAGAATGTGAAAAAATAAAAAACCTATATATTTCTCAGTTCCAAAATAACCACTCACAGTTTTCCTTCAGTTTTGCGTAAAGTCCAAACTTTATCCTTTCGAAAACTCCATCAAAATCTTCTACATCGAAAATCATATCGCAATTGATATCTTTCCAGAAATAAAATAGTGGTATCAGGACCAGGAACAATACTTGATATTAATTCAGTTCGCCAACGTTTCTGAAATATATTTTTTCATTCTTAGGGCTCTACAAAAAAATATGGAGCATACAATGAACCCTTTTACATATAAATATCTAAAATGTATGAATATCAGAATAAAATAATAACTCCATAGCCGAAGTCTAAGGTATATAACAATTAAACATAGAAATATAAAAAAACCACAAAAATAAACAAAACTAACAAAGCCCCATGTTCATAAGATAAATTATGAATAATACATTTACTCACAGACTAATCAATTGCATCCTCCCATTATCCCTCAGGTATAATCGTTATTATTATTTTTTTATTTATTTAACACAGGAATACTAACAGGTATTTCAACCCAACACAGTACTCATTTATTAAAATCTTAACCTAGTCATACATCTACAGAGCTTAATATTAATTACATACAATCATGTCTATATAAACCATAATATTTAAACTCAACAAAAATAAAGTAACAAATTAAATCCCCAAGTAACCACAATATGAGCGAACATAGGTATACCAAATTAAACTCTTTTCTCAAGAGGTGAATCTCACCCTCAAGCATCTCCTGAACTCAGCAAGAGAAACAGAAAATAAATCCAGATCGCTAAATTCGGCATTAAATATTGACTGAATTCTACAGATGGGAGAGTTCTGGGTCACATTCAGACGACGGAATGGTATAGCAAATATCTCCTTTGACCTCAATCTTCTCTCCGGGACTCTGAAGGACACAATCTGGAGCATGGAGGGAACCGAAAGGATGTTGTTCAATATCTTGTATAGTAGGCACATGTCATTTATCTTTCTGCGGACTTCCAAGCTGACTAAATTAAAAACACCTTGAGCATCTCCATAATCATGATTTGAGATTTCAACCCCATTCCTGTAAGACAAATACCTCAGTAATTTGTGCTGCACACTCTCTATACGTCTAATGTGACACCTATAGAAAAAATTCCAGACAGGCGTCGCAAAATTCAACTTGCTGAAAATAAAAGCATGATACAACGACAAGAGTGCTCTATTACTTTTGAATGATTTTCCATGACGTAGTGTGAATCCAAGTATCTTATTGGAAGATGAGATGACGCTATCAATATGCTCAACAAAATTCAGTTTGGAATCAAAAATCACACCCAAAGCACGAACACTCTGAACCCTTCGCAGCTGCACCTGATCCACCACATAATGAAAATTAATGGTATCTATTTTCCTTGTGAATGTTATTGTTTCACATTTATTTAAATTCAGAAAAAGATAGTTTGCCCTACAGTATTCCGAAAACCGATTCAGGTCTTCTTGCAGCAACATGCAATCACATAAAGTTCTTATCCGGAAGAAAACCTTCAAATCATCTGCATAAAGCAGAAATTTAGCATGACGAAAACATTTGAAGACATTATTCAAATATATTATAAAAAAAGGACCCAGATGAGAACCCTCAGGCACTCCAGAAGTGCTGAAAAATATTCTCGATTTTTGTTCGGCAACACATACAAATTGAGATCTGTTGGAAATATATGATTTGACCCACCTCAACAAATCCCCGGAGACTCCCATCTCCGCAAGTCGATGCAACAGAACACGGTGATTGATTTTATCGAAAGCCTTTGTGAGGTCAGTGTAGACCACGTCAACTTGATCATGGGACTCGAGCCCACCATGAAGTGAGTCCAGAAAACTCAACAGATTAGTCTCAAGATTTCTGCCCTTGACAAATCCGTGTTGATTTTCTATTACCATGTTCTTAACATGGTGAGCCACAAATCTGTAGACAAGTGCTTTAAACATCTTGGGAATGGCTGAGAGAATAGAAATTGGTCGATAGTTGTTAACAAGGGTCTTTTCGCCCATCTTATGAACCGGCACAACTCTCGAGACCTTCCAGCGATCCGGAAATACGCCAGTGCGCAGAGATCTGTTGAATAAAATGTGCAACGGTATTTTTAAAGTACTGGAGCAATTTTTCAGGAAAAACGGTGGAATCTCATCCGGGCCCGGACCCCTTCCTCTGGTCTAACGTACGAAGAGCTCCCTCAATGCTCTCAACAGAAATATCTATATTGGTTAAATAATTACTACTGTACAGATTTTCCCTGAACTCCAAGTCACCGCAAGGAGATGATCTCAAATATTTTGTATGTTGAGATGTCAAATCAGAATAATTGAAAATGGAAAAATATTTCCGAAATGTAGGCGAACTGAATTAATATTAATTCTTGTTCTTGATCCTGATACCACTATTTCAATTTTGGATTACCAATTCTTATTTTATTGACATTTTCTTGTGCTATGAAATACTTTCTTCGTTCATGTCCAAATCACAAAAATATCATATTCTGCTTTTTTTACCTTCGGAGCTATCATCATTTTGACAAATTATTGAGTGATAAAATTGATAAAGTTTGGGGTTATTTCTGCCGAGGTGCAGTACGCAGCACTTGCTGATGTTGAGAGGCAGCAACCATTTCTCAACCCAGAGAGCAATTCTATCCAGGTCAGACTGCAGCTGGCCTGCGGTAAGGGACGGAACGCTGTATAATTTGGCATCGTTGGCGAAGAGGAGACACTTGAAGATCAACGACTGTGGAAGATCCGCTGAATACATCAGGAAGAGGATCGGACCAAGAACCGATCCCTGGGAAACACCACTTGTAACCTTCCTATCGCTTGTAGAGAAAACACCACCAACCCGAACTCTGAAAGTTCTATCACTGAGGAAAGACTTTATCCATGAGAGCAATCCTCCTCGAATTTCCATATGCTCCAGCTTATGAATCAGCCGACGGTGGGGATCTCTGTCAAACGCCTTGGCGAAATCCAAATAAACAACATCAACCGGAATACCGTCGTCCAAGCACCTGGACCAGTCATTCACTGCCACAAGAAGGTTAGTCATCGTTGATCGACCCGGAAGAAAACCAAGCTGAGCATCAGGTATCAATTTATTTGACTTGGCAAAATCAAGAATGTGGTCGGTTATTATTCTTTCGAATACTTTGCAGACAGTAGTCACTGTGAAGGAAGTGATGAAGTAAGTATAGATCTTTGAAAAAGATGGAAAAGCGGTTCAGCAAAAGCACCAGAATACTTCGAAAGGAGAAGACAAGTAATTCCATCACTACCAGGAGCACCAGCGACCCTCAGGCTGGAAAAATACCTCTCCACAATGTCTGACGATAAAGTATATGATCAAAGGATTCAAAACATTGAGGAGTAAGTAAAGGTGGTATGGCTGACATAGGTTCATCAGTGAAATGGGAGGAAAATGTTTCAGCGAGAACATCAGCCGACTCAGAATAAGTGCTGCACCGCTCTCCAGATGAATTTCTCACCAGGGGTACAGAGACCTTGCCATCAAATGAATCCCGGACATATTTGAAAAACCTTTTCCGCTACCCTCCAGACACCAAACCATTATCGTAATTGGCCTTTGCAGACCTGATTAACGACGCCAAGTGATGGGAGTAATTTCGATGGTTTTTGTAATCAGTATCAGATCCACTCCTGACATAACGCTGCCATAGAGACTTTTTCACCTTAATTGAATCGTAGAGTTTGCCTGTTATCCATGGTTTCCTTAGATTATGATTCACCAGCCTGGCACAGGTGCTAGAAGAAACAGCGTCCAGAACAATCCTATGAAATCTCACCCAAAGGACGTCGATGTCTTCATCTTTGGAAAAAAATTCTGACCAATCATGAGTCCCCAGCACTGCCGACACTCCCCCATGATCCGTCCTCTTGAAAACTTTGGTTTGCTTAAATTGTGTAGATGGATAAAAAAATTGCAGGTCAAACTTCAAGACTACGTGATCGGATTGGCCAAGAGGAGATAGATACGACAACTCGGACAAGATATTGTTATCCGACGTGAAAAGAAGATCTAATGTAGAAGGATTTTGTCCATGTTTGTACCTTGTTGGCTCCTGTACAATTTGTTGAAGCCCCGTATTGAAGATGAGGTCTGCAAATGGAAACGATGGTGAGTTCTCAAGAGGGGCGCCTGGTGAGGGGCCATTCCAGATCAGGGCAGTTGAAATCGCCAATAATTAAATGTTACGTCGTGAAAGTGATAGCTCCTCCAGGTACTCATAAAGGGCCCCATCGTCTATGCAAGGTCGTGGTCGATAGATGCATGCCAAAGTAAATGATATATGTGGGTCGGACAGATCCATGAAGATATTGGCTACACCATCCCAGTCTCTATTGAAAACAGATATCCTGAAGGAAGCAACGATATCATCCCTCAAGAAGATGCTCCTCCGTGTCCGATAGTTCGGAGGCTATCTCGGTGAAATATTAGGTAGCCTGGTTTATGACAAGCTCCTTCAGGAATGGAAGACTACAACCAAGTTTCGGTTATGAAAATAATGAATGGTTCCCTCATTTGGACGACAGTGAGCAACTCGTTGAATTTGGACAGTAGAGACTGGGCGTTAGTATAGACGGTAGGCCACGAATTTAGGGCCTCCGGTTTTTTGCCAAAGAATTGGGTTAGTCTTTCCTTGTTAATAAGATAGTTGGTCGACCCCGGTCATATTTTATTGTGATATTCTTCTCACCTCCATCCTGTCTCCTCCGTAGTTCTGCACGGAGTGTATTCAGTTCAGATACCTGATTCTTCGTTTTATCATCACGTATTAGTATGTCACGGAAACGTGAGTTTCCATGCAAGGATTTCTTGTTCCTAAGAATCCCATTTACGACTTCAGAATTTGAAAAGGTAATCTTGAGCCATCTAGGTTTATTTGTATCTTTTCCAGAAATAAAAATGGAAAGATTAGATGCTTTCCCTAAATAAGATTAAAACATTTAATTTTTGAGACACACGACCTTGGGGAGCTATGTCTCTCTGTTCGTCTCTTCATGAACCCTCTTTTCATTTCTGACTGAACATTTAGGGCCAGTTGTTCAATTGAAGATTAATCCCGGTGTTATGGAATCCCGGGAACAGTGTTAACTCAGGGTTAAAATGATCGTTGTCGAATGTGAAATTTACACTGAATTAACTATCAATTTGAAAACAATGCAAAAATTGATCTAACCATTGAACACAAGATAATCAGGAAGTGGAATCTAATCAATGAAGAGTTCATCTCGATATTCAAAAATTATAGACATTTAGGCAAAACGGTAGCACGCTGTTCTTCTAGAACAAGCGCGTAAAAATAAGCTTCCAAGACTATTCAAATGAAGTATCATACAACCCGTTTTCCCTATTCATGTTTGAGGGGTTCAAGCACGTCTTGCTCGTTGAAAGAAAATCATTCGATGTTTTTGGGAAACTTTTTGCCATCGCTATGGGATTAGAAATATACGGGGTATCTTGTCTGAGATAGAACACTTATAAATGCAAATAATTGGGGCTGCCAAATCTGACAGCCTTACAAAACTCAACTTGAGTAAAAGAGGGTATTCATCTTTGAAAGATATTTAGCAAATGATTATGACCAGGCTTATTGAAATGATTTTTTAATTCTCATTTCAGTTTCCGATCACACGAGATCCAGTTGAACCAAATAAAGAAAATATCAAACCTGGTACTCTACCTCCAGATGTAACATTAGATGCGCCATCTCGTGACATTTTACGGAGACTTCTTGAAGTGGATCCAAAGCAAAGACTGCGATCTTTACGATCATTAGGTACTATCGCCTTTTTCAAGGGATTTAATTTTCAACAACTGACTGAGAAGAAGGTATGTATTTGAATGCTTCTTGAACTTTGTAATCAATAAAAAAAAAGAAAAATTGAATTCTCGAATACTTGTGAATATTCGTCGGTTCTCAACGAAAATTTTACTTTTATAGTAGTTACCTATTGATATCTTGCATATTCTGAAAATTTATCTTCGTAAGGTAAACTCGGGAAGGATATAGGGGGTTTTTTATGTAATGAAGTCTCAGAAGATTTCCTTTGAAGTGTGCCATTTCATACTTTATCTTCAATAACATCTCAATGCAAATTATTTGAATTCAAGGTATTTCAAGGACCAAGAGCTATCAGGAAGAAATATATCAATTTCTAAATGATTTTCTATAGAAAAAACTTTTTTTCAAGAGAATGATATTTTGAATTTGAACAAAAACTGAGGGTGATTATTTCGAACTCAAAAGATAGGTTTTTTGATTCTTTTGCATTTATTGTGGCGGTTCCATTTAGTATCACACTGTTTATGGAGTCCAGAAAAACAGTTCAGAACAAGCAAGCAAAAGGTCCTGACCTCACTTCGGTACTTTTCAGGATTTTTTTGGTCATATCGAGAGATTTTGGGTATATAAGGAAACGTTCCCATTTCCCCTGCAAGGTGACCTCCGTCTTACTAAACTAAGATGACTCAATAGCATTTTTGCCAGGAGCAATACTAGCTGAAAAATACAGGCGGTATAAAAAGTGCCATATCACAAATACTATGTGTATATTGTTTAATTCAGGCTGGATGTTAGATACCTATAAATATGATCTAATGGTTACTTAATGAAGCGGTTGACAGATTAAATGATAAACTAGTAGCGACATCTGTTACTGAACCGTACAACTCCATACACTCTGACAATGAAGTATTCTTATTCAACTTGCCCGCATTGAGTATTTTTAAGTATTTGAAGTTTCTGTATATTGGTGGGAATGTCAATAATTACTATGCCAAAGATGAGCTCGGTCTGTCCACTAGTTTGTCTACGACAACTGTTGAAACCAGTCGACCTCAGTGATAGTCTGCCAATGTTACAATAGAAAAAAATATTGAACAAGGAGTTCGTCTCAAACTTTGTGTTTTTAACGAAATTTCGTGTACTGACTTGTTGCGAATGCTGAAAAAGGCTTATGGAGACTCTGTTTCATCGAAATTCCCAGTTTATGAATGGTACAAAGCTTTTAAAAGCGGGTTAATGGAAGATTTACCTTGTTCGGGACGGCCGTCGACCTATTCAACCAACGATAGCATCGAAAAAATCAAGGATATTAGTCTCGAAAATCGTCAACCAGTCTGAAAGCTCCTACACATCTTGATGTATGTTGTGATACACGCATACTCAAGTCTTGGAGTGGCATTGATGAAGTTTACGTTCCATCCGTCTCGTAGTAACTTTTTCAATTCGGTAACGAATTTTCTTCAATATATGTATGTTCAAACCATTCTTCATTCGTACTGAGGTAGTTCTATAGTCCGCTAGCTCATATACTTTTAGCTCTTTCAACAAATCTACATTTGAATAACGTTTTCTTTCTATATATCATTTTTTGGATCATTTTCTTTTGATTCCCTTCTTTCATGGAGTATAAAGAGTGCCCCAACTACTGCTAATAAAACTGGTGTTGGAAAAACGTACCTCATTTTATTCGTCCCGCTGTAACATTTGCCACCTTTTCTTTCGAAAAGAATGACAAATATCATTTTCAAAACTAACTACGACACTGGAGTCTGAATGACTCCAGATACAAAGACTTGGCCATTTAATGTGATTGTCTAGCAAGGGTAGGACTCTACGTTATGTTTACGTAATATTTCAAGTTCGTGATAATTGAGATCAGTGAAAATAATTGGGAAAAAAAGATGGTAAATAAAACACAATGGTTAAACCCAAACAATCAGCTATTTATTGAGGCTCTAAAAAATATAGGGGAAAGCCTTAGGCAGAACACCACTTATGTTAGGTGGTGTTAGGGCACTGGTTTAAAACTAAATAGTCAATCATTAACAGCGAGTAAAGGCAAGTATAACAATGCTGAGAAACTATAACAATACAAAACAGATAGTAATCATTATAATCAGAGCAACTTCCATCATACAAAGAGAATAATAAGCATGGTAAAGATGTCAACTTCAATAATACAACAAGAATTAATAATTATTGCAAATATATACTCCAATTAGGCAACAAGGTAATAATCATGGTAAATGTACACTTCAATAATGCAACAGGATAATAATCATGGCAAAAACGTAAACGACTAATTATCACCATCGTCATGGTCGCGGCCCCAGGGTATGTGAGCCATAACTATAATATTGTATGAGCTAAGGAATTGGGAACACGGGGACGGTCATGGAGTTCCAGCGGCGGCTCTGAAAAAATGACAGAAAGTTTCGCGGTTGATAAAAAAGGTATATTCTCTCATGCCTTATAGCACATGATGGTAACGGTGCCTGCCTTAAGGCGTTTGGAACCGGCCCTTCAAGGCCTTCGATCCAGGAACCTAAGAAATCTCATACAACAGTATAGGAATGATCCACAATCTCGAGACCCCTAAATGAAATATCATGTAATACGAGCATATAGATTAATAGATAGCAGTTCGAGATCATAGCATAAATAAACAACAAATTTTGATAGAATATCCATCACGAGTAAATAATAAGGATCAGAATAACCAGAATGCATTATGGAGATAAATGACAGAAACACATATAGGTAAACGATAATAAGGAATATAAATAATGAAAGCAGAGTATCTACATAATCATCCGAATTAAATATACATAACGATAACAAGAAGATACATCATAAGAAGAATAAGTTAACACAGTACGAAATATACACAACAATAACCTTGAATAGTAAGGCAAGTACATTACACAGTAAAATGACCAATTACAATAGAACGAAATATACATAATGATTACATGAGACAGGGGTAACTTAACAACTTTAACCTTCGATATAACACCATGGTGTTACGTACACTGATTACATCCATTATTCGATATCAACCATACTAGTACTACCACTAGTGGAGGTCTCCATATGTTCCTGTTTAATCACAGGTCCAGACCCTCAGAACGATTGGCAATTCCTATTGTACCATAGGGTACAGTAACTAAAATTGATCTGTTACCCTCCAGTAACACATTGTAGAAAGCTGAAACATAAGGCATTCATTGTTATGGTAGACACCTGAACTGCAGGAGCATTAATATCGAAAATGATGGAATCACATGCTATAAGGAGTTATATGAATCAAACGAAGCATTAAGTGAACAAAGGAAATAGAGTTATATGAATCAAATAAAGCATTATGTGAACAAAGGAAATAGAGTTATATGAATCAAACAAAGCATTACATGAACAAAGGAAATAGAGATATATGAAATTAGACAAAGCACTATGTGAACAAAAAAAATAGATTTATATGAAGTTAGACAAAGCATTATGTGAACAAAGAAAATACATTCACAAGACAACAGTATTAATGACAAAGGCCCAAACACCACCTAAAACACCATGAAACCAAATAATATTGCATAATAACAGTATTAATTTACAAACATAATAGAAAAATAATGAATTCACTGAACCAATCCAGTTCTCAATGCTATTTATCAACAAATGTTAATAAAATGGACAAGCAACTAATAAAATTTAAAATAGTCTCAATGATACTTGCGAGATATATTCTAGGGTCATTCAACGTAAGATGGCTTTCTTTTCGAACTCACACAAAGGCACTAAACTAACACCTCGTTTTGGGTCACTGTTACTTTTCTCACAACTCCACCGTTAATGACCCCGCCATCTTGCATTCTTTTTTTCTTGTTCTCTCCCACGCAGTCGCGTAGCTCGACGCAGACACTTGGCAGTGACAGCCGTGTTCTTTTATTCTGACCATGGAATTTTATTTCCACGGTTTGGTAACCCCAGTGGCGTATCAGCATAGGGTGGATTGACACTACGATTTTTTTGTATTGGAAAAACCTGGGATGTTACACCGCAAATACTAATCGAACTAATAGTTAGTTACTTCACCCTACTGTTCTTGTGTTGCATCATCGAATCGATTCAGGCATCGCATCAAGATTCGATTTGCGTAGTCTTTCTGCAACTGATGCAAGTCTCATGAAACATAAGAGTCGATGCCTGCATCGCAGCATACATCAAAGTGTGTAGGGGATTTTAGAGAGAGTGTACCAATTGGCCACGCAGCGCGTCGCCGCTCGGCTCGTTGGTGAATGTTTTTCAAGAAAGTACCGGTTGCAGGTAGCTGCAGACATGCTGGATCGTAGGTGTCCCACGTTCATGAGACGGGTGATAACTGGTGACTTAACATCGGCCTATGAATACGACATACAAACGAGCCACCAATATTCAGGATAGGTAGGAAAAACTCTGCCGAAACCGAAGAAACTTAGCTTATGTCGTTGGAAAATCAAGATGATGCTTATTGTTTTATTGTTTTCTTCGATATTCGTGGTGTGATCCATCATGAATTCGTTCCGCAAGGTCAAACGGTCAATAAGGACTTCTATTGAACTGTTTTGAGACGTTTGCGTGAAAATATTAACGCCTGATCTAGCTCCGTGTGACTATCGCCACACTAAAATTACCGCTCCAAGGAACCAGATTTGACCTTTTCGACGACATTTAAGAAAATTCTCAAAAGGAGCTGTAGGCCATTCCTGAAAAGCCTGTAGAAAAATGTTTCCATGATTGAAAAAAAGTTGGAATATTTGTATCGCTTCAAATGGGGCATATTTTGAAGGACATTCGATATTTTTACGTTTTATCTCAAATTTCCGAATAATTTCATGACAGAGAGTATGCACTTCTAATATTAATAAATTATTAATCAATAAGCTATTAATCCTAATTATAATTGCAGATCAAACCGAAATCGATTTTAGAGGAACATTTTCCAAATGGGCCATTAACACCAAAGGAACATGACAGTGAAAATTTTGAAAATTTCGATGGTGTATTCTAACTAAAGTATTATCAGGAATCTCATCTTCCTCTAGTTATTTGGTGGTCATCCTAAAATAGTTGAATAATATTGAGGTGAAGTATTAGTTTTAATTTGAAGTATTATATGCCAGTATTACTTTTATACTACTACTATTATAAAATGAATAAAATATCTAGTTTTTGAAGTTCTTTCTTTCGTAATGATTCGATTGCCCTTATGAAAAAAAAATCTTTTTCTATTGGCTTACTTGGAATATTCTCTTAAACTAAGTACTAAGTTTGAATACGGCAATCAGAGTGCCTGCGGTGTGAAAAGAGCATAGAAATAAAGAATGAACACATATACAAAAAGTAGAGTAGCATAGACGAAAGGAAAGCCAGAATAAATTTTCAAATTGCGGAAACTTTTCAACGACCGAAATTCAAAACTGAAGGGTAAAAATAAACGTATCCTAACCATTAATAACACACCAATCAAGATCAGTAAATCGACTGTTGTCCTTTTCATTCTTGAGTAAGAAGAGGAGAAATTTATATTCCACTCTGAAATACAGTCTAGAACCAGTAGAGTGAAAAAATTTGATTAGAAAAACGATATAGAAAAGACGCGATGGAACGTGCATTTTCCGAACTTGGTAAACGATAGAGTAATAATAATAAAAAACATTATTGATCAGACATTGTGAAACTGTATAGGAAAAGTTATACAAAATATCATATACAAGAAAAGATCCACAACTATGAAATAACAAATTCAACGAATGGAGGGAGTCCCCAAGGAACTCCTCAATACTGCGAGAGTAATAACATTTCTTAACTAATAAAAATTTAACCTCTCTCTTCTTCTTCTTGATTCTCAAACAGACTGCTCGATAGCCAATGATGCCCCTGACTGGAGAGGTCTGAATATGGACTCAGCCGGAAAGACTATGCACCCAATCTCTGCCTTCTTGTAAAGCTTCTTTTTCCTAATTCCTGGGTCCTGGGGCATCAGGAGTCTTGGGATTCCAATCCCAGGCTAGGTAAACTGAGAGACATTATTTACATTATCTATAGTCAAAGACTAAATTTCATGCTCTGCAAGCTACAGGTGGATGGTTAAAGGATAAAGGTAGGAAACAAGCAACAGAGGCACAAGCGTACATAGGAACCAAACCCAGTCAAATCTCATGCTTGGCACTATACTCTCAAGCTACTACACGTTAGAAATTCTACTAGCAAATTCAGCACTTCCAGTTTGTCAGAGAAAATACTATCGTATATGTTAATAGGAAAATGATGGTCATGCAAGGAAAGTGCAGTATATAGCTCACTGCTTCTGCTCAGGTTATTAGCGCAACCGAAAAACAAATGTACGATATCTCCTTTCTCTCCGCATTCGCATAAATTCGTATCCCTGAGTCCTATTCTGTGAAGGTGGATGGAGTAAGGCAATGACCGGATCTTAACCGTAGGACGACCGTGAAGAATCTACGAGGTCGATTAATTTTCGAGAACCAGGGATCGTCCAGGAAGGAACTGCGTGTGGTGTATAGCGCGTAAATGCACCCTTTTAGGGTACATATCTCGTAAAACTGATTAATCTAAGTGTCCTTCAATAGTCTACGAAAGTCTGGCAACAATTCTCGAGCACCACCAGGGATGGAAGGGGGATCAACTTGATATCTGCCTTGATTGGCTAGCATATCAGCAATATCATTGCCATGTATATAAGAATGGCTAGGAACCCAAATGCACCTGATCACTACTCCAGCTGTCCTGGCCTGATGCAAAAGTTTGAATATTCTAACCGAGATACAATCAGTATTGGAGTTGAAATTTGCAGATTTAAGAGCCTCCAACACACTCAAAGAATCTGACACAATTAGAGATCTTGAGATATTATGCTGCAGAATTATCTGAACAGCAGTTACCACTGCATACATTTCTGCGGTGAATACGGACCAGTGGTCTGGTAGGCGAGCAGACATCCTTAGCAGTGGGTTCGAGCAGTATACACCATAGCCTACAGAGTCGGGAGATCTGGATAGCGAAGCATCTGTAAATATAATTCGATGTTGGGGAAACTTTTTTGCCACCAATGCAGAAAACTCTTGAGGGTTCGATAACGAATACTTAGGAAGACCCGAGTTGTGTACATATACTTTGCTTAGTTTTATCTCGAGCGGAATTTCATAGGAGGGTATGTTTTGCATGCCATTTATTAGTCGTTTTCTGGAAGAGAGATCAAAAAAGGTCCAAATAAGAGGGGGGATGGTTGTACGTGCCCAAAGATGGTCTAACTGTTCATGCTCTCCAATCATCTTGCACACTGAATGGTCTTTCACCTGTAAAATTTTCGACACATACTTAAACGCAAGCCATCTACGTCTCAATGAGAGAGGAAGCTATGCTGCCTCATAAAGGATGAAATTTGTTGGAGTAGAACGCAGCAAGGACATAGCCGCTCGCAGAACAGCATATTGTGCTCTATCTAGACGCACCAAGTTGGATTGGAGCATCTCCCATTAAGAAAGCTCGCATAATCTAAATGCGGTAGAGCCAACACTTTAAATATTCGGATCAGTACGGCTGGATGGCAGCCCCATTTCGTCTTGCCCAAGGCTTTGATGATATTTAGTGCTCCTAAAGTTTTGGCACATGTAGTGGCAATCTGCTTGCCCCAGCGGAAATTGCTCTCAAGTTGGACACCAAGATATTTGACTGTGGGTTTCCAAGGTAAAATGTGATCTCGACAAGATATGTTAGGGGAGGAAGAGGGAGTCCTAGAATTGGGAAAAGATCATGGCTGATGACTTGTCAGGGGAAAGAGAACGATTTTTGTTTTACATCCAGGTGAATATCCTCCCTAGATCAAATGTGAGTTGGTTTGCCATCAACTTTAAATCAGTGCCACTTATAAGGAGAGAAAAATCATCTGCAAACTGCAGGCTAACTGTACCGGCGGATAGTGTACCAGACGGTAGGAGGGAGTACAAGTTATAAAGGGGAGGAGTCAACACTGAACCCTGCCTCAGATTTTTGGGTATAGAGAGCATACATTTTTTTGATGGAGAAAAAGTAGATGAAGACATGGAGCCTGAAAATTTTTTAACTACTCTCCACATTTTCTGAAGCGTTATAAAGTCAATACCTTCGCAAAAAGTTCTGAAGGACGATCTCTTTTCACCTCTCATGAGTCTCCTACAATAAGCTCTTTTCTGCTTGACAGCTATATATTTTTCTCTTGTAGGTTCAATTCGATATTTTCTAAACGACGTTCTTTTTTCTTCCACCGCCGCAGACACCTCATCGTCCCACCAATTACCTGCCACAGGAGGTTTACGTTTTGGAATGGATCTGTCAGCCGCCTGAGAGACGAGACTTAGAATCTTTTCCAATTCAGAGCTGGTTGAATTTTTTCTGAGCATTTCACCACTAAGCCATGATGTGTATTCCTTCCAATTTGCTCTCTTGAGGTTATACTTTCGAGTGGAATACATTTTAGTAATCATTTGTCCCCCAGTAGGTCTCTCGTAGTCAATCAAGACGGGAAAGGAGTTGGTCACTCATACTAGAGTCAGGGATAACCGACCACTGCATATTCAAGGCTATCGTGGATGTACATAGCGCCATGTCTACCGCGCTGGGGTTACCTCCTGGACGGGTAAGCCGAGTGGGGGTGCCATCATTCAATACGATCAGATCCTCTGCCAGTAAGAACGACTCCAGAGCAGCACCATTTTGGTTTGTTACACCTGATCCCCATAAAGGATTTTGAGTGTTGAGATCACCTACCACAAGAACCGAGGGGTAAAGTATTGTGTAAGTTGTTTAAGACAGGTCACAGTCAACTTGACATCTGGAGGAGAATACATGCAGACTATTCGAAGAGACTGCACCTCAAGTGCAAGTTTTTGCACTCTTCTTGGGAACCCCAGGTTGTGGGACCTGACTAAAAGGTAGACTGCATCTGATTGCTGCAGCTATTCCGCCAAAATCATCATCTCTATCTTCTCTGATCAAGGTATAATTATGTGAATGCGCGTTAATATTGGGTTTGAGAAAAGTCTCGTTTAACAGGATGATGTCAGGGTTATACTCCCTAATGTGGACTTTTAAATCGACCATGTTCTGTAGGACTGAATGGATATTCCAGTGCAATATTCTGAGAGGAGCCATTTTTAGTTTCTAACAACAAGTGTTATAAAATTTAAGTCTATAACACAGCCGATAGATTTCTTGAATAAGTTCATTAATGACTCTTTTATTATTATTATTAATATACTATTTTTATTATTAATTAAGTTTTTATTTATTTATTATTATTATTTATATATATATATTTTTTTAAATATATATGTAAAAAATGTATATATAAACAGATAAAGAGAGGTTAAGAGGAGCCTGGAAGGGAGACTTCATGCTCCATTCAAGGTCTGAAGGTTGGTCATCATCAGCGTTATTATCTTATTTATATTATTATTAATTTCAATGTTGGTGATATCTTCGTCATTAGAGGAGGAGGAAAGAGGCACATGCTGTGCCGACTCTGTGATGATAAGCTTTTGAGGTGGGAGAGTACAGCTAGAAGTTGAAGGATTTGAAGTTAGACAATTTGTATAACTGGGAGTGTAAGAGAAAAGGGCCTGAGAGTGGGCGACCTTATCATATCATCACAGTTCTCTCTTTCCTCTTTAGTGGAGCCTTATTAAGAGTACGAGGGGGAAAGGATTTGAGCGATTGCAAGGGGTTTGCGACAGGTGTAGAATTGAGAGGAGAGCGATTTAAGATAGAATGGAATTCAGAAGGTAAAGGTGTCAATTGCTTTCTAGTAGCCTGGTTTGCTTCATAAAGCAAAAGATTGTGCAAGGCCATCAACTCTCTAATCTTAACTTGGCGGAGATATTCCGAGCAAATTTTGTTATCGGCAGAGTGGGGACCCTTACAAAAAATACATTTGGGGGGGGATAGTACAGTCAGTCAAACTTACATAACATTCACCACAAGTTTTGCATCTGAAATTACCCCTGCATTGGGATTGGATGTGTCCAAATCGTAGACATTTACGACACTGAATCACAGGAGGGATACTTCTTTACGTATACTGAAGATTTCTAAATATTTGGGTAAGGAGGTCCCTTGAAAGGTAATCAAGGAGGTTCCAGAGGGGACTTGAGTTGTGACACCATTAACTTGTTTGGTACGTTTAAATCTGCGAACCCTGGGAACTGGGACTTTAGGGGATATACCCATGCCATGTTGAATAATATCGTCCTCATTAATATCCGAGCCAATATCTCGCACTATTTCCATTGATGTTACCATTCGAGCTGGGATATATATCATAGCTACCGGAGAAAACATATGATTTTCGACAAACTAATTAGCTTGATCCGCCGTAGAAAAACAAACCCCAACCCGTTTGAGGCCCTTCCGGCATATATTAGTAACATTAAGATTGTATGTGTATTTTGAATTATAAATTATTTTTCCAATATTCATTGGATTGAGATTGCTTATATTAGAGTCATTGGATTCAATAATAATACAAAATGGGCCTCTATCTGAAGCATTATATCTGAATGAATTTTTTGCGTTCGTTGTTTTATCTTGTCTAGCAATAATTTGAGAAAGATTTTCAACTTCTTTTAACAATTCAGCATTTTGTGAATCACTAGCAGTTTTGCTCAATGCTGTTAGGGGACTCTAATCTACATAGGGTAAGGTATGCCCTGGGGGAAAGGCTACTAGAGACCCTGGGATCAACCCCAGGGCTCTCATTAGACATTATGTCTCAAGAAAAACTAGCTTGCTGGTAAGAGGTACAAACTCAACTGAACTATTATATTCTGCCTAGATTTATCTAAAAAGACTCACCAGGTATGAACGTAGCACAGATTAAAGGAAAAGGATTACAAAGATAAACCACCTGCTTTTCAATCCAATTTCGATTATTCTCTGTAACCTCTCTCTCTTGAAAGACCACACATCGATTTCAATCTACTTGGCAACCGGTTTTACAATTTAATATCTATGTAACTTGGTGAGGACTCATATTTTGCTGTGTAATGTCTAGGGAAGGCAATAATGTCTTTGTATCGTGTTTCATAATCAAGAAAGTCAGAGCATTTCTTGCATTTACTTACGTTCAGATGGACATAGACAAGGCTATTAAGAATGAATATACACATGTTATTAAGGGAAGAATGTAAATCGAAGGAAAATTGGATGACATGAATAACATGGCCCAAGTTCAAAAATGAGGCGTATGATACGGTTTTGAGCCATAAACACCCGATTGTACCCTACCGAGAAGCCCCAAGGTACTATGTTCTAGTACAAATCATTTTAACCCATTCTGTAACAGTATATTCTAAAACAAGTTGCAGAATGGGCACCTATTCTAACACGAATGAGTGTTGGAATTGCCTTCTGCAACGAGTATTAGACGATATTTTCTCTATTTCAGTCAAGAATTGTGAGAAATTTATTGGAATTCAATGAAAATTTCAGATTATACCTCCTAGTGCCTTTTGTATTTTATTTTCGCAGTTGGTGTGATTGATACGAAAATTGACAGATTATAGAATTTGAATAGTCCGTTCAAATCTTTACAAGGTTCAATATTGACAATTGACCTGCAATGGACGCGTGTTGACATTCGAAAGGATAGGATGTCAGTGTTGTCAACCACAAAACGAAAAATATAACTATTACATGTATTACATTACAGCACTGTTTTTAGTACTGTAATGAACTCATTACAACACTGAAATAGAGAAAAAATAGTTAGCTGTTCCTTGACGGGGAGACAACTCCCGAGACGCGATAAAGCATAGTAAGCACTGTTAAGCTTACCACAAATATGATCCGTGTGGAGATACCACCTTAGATTGCTGTCCACATAGAGGCCCAGAAATTTAACATCGTCTCTCGCCTCCAAAACAACTTGTTGGTATTCTATAATGAGAGGATCACTTGGCCTATCTTGATTCTGGAACTTGACTATCACCGACTTCGTCAAATTGATTATAAAAGCATTTCTGTGATACCAATTAATAAAACAGTATTATGGTCTCGCATAGCATCTTCAATTGCTGTAGGCTTTTCGCTTTGACTACGATAGAAATGTATCATCAGAGAACATCACCAGTATATAGGCTACCATGTATGCAAGCAGATCGTTGATGAATAGAAGTGGGTCCTAAACAGATCCTTGACCGACACCGAGGCTGTTAGTATGTTGCTATGATATAAGGTCATTCAATCTGATATAAATTCTGTGATCAGATAAAGCACTCCTAATCCAATCATGGAACACGACTCTGAAGTGTGAGTGGTCCAAATTTGACACATTTGTTCGGATTTTGAAAATACTTCTAAAATAATTCGAAAACAGCAACAAAATTGTGATAACTGTAACAATATCACAGTTATAGCACAGAATGTCGTTCTAAACACGAATTGAAATGCATTGAGTGTGGAAAAAAGAGCCACATTCAAAAGTCTGCATATCTTCAAAAACAGCGAAAAATAAGATTTATAGAGAAAAATGGAGAAACATCTACTTTTTATGAAATAAATCAGATCACATCGAGTACAACTGAACAGTCAAAACCTGATTTTGATATATTGAATCTTATAGTACAAATGGAACCAACAACTATCCAATTCTGGACATATACATAAGAGATATTCAAACCACTGGGAGTGGTAAGAGTACCTATTAGCTACATTCATACATACGGGAATTTATATGAAGTTGAAAGAGAATCTCCATCAATATTATGCCGAAAGTGGATACATAAATTGGGCATCAAGCTACCTAGTTTAACAGGTATACAAACAGACGAAGAAGGTTTCAGTATGTATAACATTGAATCATTGAATGCTAATATACATATTAAAAATTTAGAAAGCACTGACGTGAGGTCAGATTGCTTTGGCGCTCTTGTTGACCTACTTGCGAGTAAATATTCAAACCTTAACAAATCTATAAGCTCTCTGATCAGGTGAACAATAGTCTTTTTCCGTACTAAGGGACAATGTGATGTAAATGTGAAAGCCTAATAAATAAACAAACCTTTATCTCAATTTGAAAATAACTACTCATAATTTTCACCAAATTTTGTTCTATGCTTCTCCTAAAAACTTACGTCATTGCTTTTCTGAGTTTTGACAAGGCCATCAAATTCTTTCTCTATGATAAAAATTTTTTTATTAATATTACGTCTGTGCTTTTCTGAATTTTGACAACGTCATCGACATCGAATTCTACCTCTATGAATTCTATAAAAATTTTGATTGATATTACGCCAACTGACACTGATATCTAGGTCCGCAAGTATTCAAACGAATATCGATCTGTGATGGCAAATCTTTCAATGACAAAGCTCGGACTTCATGACATTTCTATTTTTCTCTTGGGTAAATGAAAAAATGATCATATCTTCAGAAAGGGGAAAGCTACGTCAATGAAATTTGAGGATGAGTAAGATATCGGTAACCTCAATATATATACGGATTTATTTAAATCTAAATAAAGTCTTAGGAGATATTGAGTATTGAAAATTTTTTTTTGGGAATTTTTTAAAAATTTTCTAGCCGAACGATTTCTGCGAAATTTTGCAAGTCGTTTTGTTTCAGCCTCCCTCAATAACATTCCAAGTATCAACTTGATCGGATGGATATTCTAGTAGTTATTGAGGAAACAACATTTCAGATGCTCATAACTACTGAATCATCCGACGGATTTGGCCCAATAACGAACTTGACCGAGATATTTGGACAATTAACCTATTCTGAAAATATGAAAACTCTAGCTGATTCTTTTTGGATGCTAGAGAGGATACGGCCGGCCGGACAGACTCAACTTTCGCCACGAATTCTTCATCAGGGAGTCGATCCCAATAGATTGAGACCATTTTCTGCTCGATATTCCAAAATTACAGACATTCGGGCAAAATGATAGGCACTCTGTTCGGGTGAACAAGAGCGCCAAAAAGGTATACCGACGAATCAGAGTCAAATTCAGTCTAATACAGAAGGCACAACCAGTGTTCAACCTTTACGTCGTTCGAAACGTGAACGAAAACCAGTTACTCGCTTGAAGTTGTGATGTATTTTTTTTGTGGCAAAGAATTTTTATAACTGCGACAATATCACATGACCAATTTTTGATCAAAGAATTATGTTAAATAGATTTTCAATCATAATCTATGTACGTCACCATTTTATTCATGCATGTCATTCTTGACATGAACACGATATAAAATATAAAGCAGTTTTATAAAACGTGCATCTCGTATAAATAGTCAAAATATTCAATCAAATACATAACAAAAATGAATGTTCAGAAGAAAAGTAACAACTTTTATATATTTATTTGAAAAGAGAATTCCAGTCTTATATACATTATAACTTCAAAACCATATTTCTCATTATAAAATTTGGAATACCTTTGAATTCCTTTCAAAAAAGTGCCGGAAGAATGTTTTCACAGAAAGAAGAAATATTCAAACATAAAGAAATTACCAGGTTGGGTTAGAAATGTATGAAATTGATAAACTCCTTCTTTCATTACAACAAGTCAAGATATTGTGCAGTTTTCGGCATTCATTTTATCACGAAAATCAATCTTGTAGCTCGTAGGCTAATTTTTCTCTAACTCCACTATAAATTGATATTTCCATTCGAAAGAGAACCAATTTGGACCACTCTGTACACTGTGGAGAAAAGAGTTCAAGAAACCTTTCTTGTAACACTTTTCTACCAATTCGTCTTAAAGCGTCCCTGTTATTCGATTTTACGTTATTTCCACATAACATGTGGCATTCACAAAAGATATTGTTGGGGGATTATATATACAGAAAACTATTGAATCTTTTTATGCAATCGACAGTTTTGAGAGTGATGGAAAAAATATATACCAATTGTTGAGAAATTATTTGGAACTAGCTGACCCGACAGACTTCGTCCTGTCAAAAAGATTTGTAATGTGACAGTTTTTGTGCCTACGTATTTTAATAAATTCTCCTGAACAGAACCGTCACCCTGGTGATGGGGCGTTGTGAATAAAAAATAATTAAATAAAACATATATAAGGATTTAAAAGTAAGTAATTGCTTTATTGTTAATCATGGGAATCATAATTATTATTATTATCATTATAGTGCTTTGTGGTATACGATGTTTTTGTTTGATTATCTGGCGCATAGATAAACAAATCTGATGGTTTTCCAACATGGGGAACAGGCAACATACAATTGACCAATGTGAGAAACATGGGTTTTCTAGATTAATACCACAAACACTTAATGATTGCCCTGGGACTTGTTTATAGTCATAGCAAAAGCAAGCCGCACTGGAAACTGTAGTCGTTTAAACTCAAATGAACACATCAGTCGGAATCATTGGGATGCGGGTATGAGAACATCTTCTCCTTTATACTTTCCTTTGAGTATAGTTGCTTGTATCACATTGTTTAGTAATTTTTTCATCGCTTAGCGGGTACCGCTGCAAAGACGCGGTTGGTTGATATTTCGCAACATTATAACCACCGATCCAACCTTTAATTGAAGATTGTGAGGTGGCAATCCTGGCCAATCCAGCGAATTTAAAAATTCCGGTGGATAGTTGACTACATCATCTTGATTAGTAGCCGAATCAACTGATTTATAATTCCTCAATTCGCCTGTAATTTGTTCTTGAATTTTGAAATTCAATTCATCTTTTACATCTATGTTTTTTTTGCAGCCAGTATAGCTCGTTCGCTCAACCAATCATGGTTTCTGTAATTTTGAGAAACATCTGGAAACACCTTCTGAATAAGTTCATCTTTTGATCGAGTTAACTGACAAAAACTTTGAGGAAAGTTAATGCATCCAGTCAACATGTCTATAGGAAATTTGCCATTACCAATGTCAATGAGTTGTTTAGAGAATATGTTTCAGATTGGTCATTTTGCAACTCGACACGCATATTCTTGCTTAAATGAAGTACTTTGACATGTTTTGGGATCACAAATTGGAGGACTTTAGACATGCATTGAGTTCATCAGCTGGCGTTGATCGTGGAATCACTGGCAATGTTTGACGAAAATCTTTTTATGCAATCGACAGTTTTGAGAGTGATGGAAAAAATATATACCAATTGTTGAGAAATTATTTGGAACTAGCTGACCCGACAGACTTCGTCCTGTCAAAAAGATTTGTAATGTGGCAGTTTTTGTGCCTACGTATTTTAATAAATTCTCCTGAACAGAACCGTCACCCTGGTGATGGGGCGTTGTGAATAAAGAATAATTAAATAAAACATATATAAGGATTTAAAAATAAGTAATCGCTTTATTGTTAATCATGTGAATCATAATTATTATTATTATCATTATAGTGCTTTGTGGTATACGATGTTTTTGTTTGATTACCTGGCGCATAGATAAACAAATCTGATGGTTTTCCAACACGGGAACAGGCAACATACAATTGACCATGTGAGAAACATGGGTTTTCTAGATTAATACCACAAACACTTAATGATTGCCCCTGGGACTTGTTTATAGTCATAGCAAAAGCAAGCCGCACTGGAAACTGTAGTCGTTTAAACTCAAATGGCACATCAGTCGGAATCATTGGGATGCGGGGTATGAGAACATCTTCTCCTTTATACTTTCCTTTGAGTATAGTTGCTTGTATCACATTGTTTAGTAATTTTTTATCGCTAACCGGGTACCGTTGCAAAGATGCGGTTGGTTGATATTTCGCAACATTATAACCACCGATCCAACCTTTAATTGAAGATTGTGAGGTGGCAATCCTGGCAAATCCAGCGAGTTTAAAAATTCCGGTGGATAGTTGACTACATCATCTTGATTAGTAGCCGAATCAACTGATTTATATTTACTCAATTCCCCTGTAATTTGTTCTTGAATTTTGAAATTCAATTCATTTACATCTATGTTTTTTGCAGCCAGTATAGCTCGTTCGCTCAACCAATCATGGTTTCTGTAATTTTGAGAAACATCTGGAAACACCTTCTGAATAAGTTCATCTTTTGATCGAGTTAACTGACAAAAACTTTGAGGAAAGTTAATGCAGCCAGTCAACATGTCTATAGGAAATTTGCCATTACCAATGTCAATGAGTTGTTTAGAGAATATGTTTCCAGATTGGTCATTTTGCAACTCGACACGCATATTCTTGCTTAAATGAAGTACTTTGACATGTTTCCACAAATTGGAGGACTTTAGACATGCATTGAGTTCATCAGCTGGCGTTGATCGTGGAATCACTGGCAATGTTTGACGAAAATCTCCTGCTAATAAAATCATTGCACCACCAAATCGGTTATTATTGCTCCGTAGATCTTTTAAGGTTCTGTCTAAAGCCTCCAAAGATTTTTTATGTGCCATCGTGCATTCATCCCAAACAATCAATTTACATTGCTGCAAAACCTTTGCCATTGCAGAGTTCTTCGAAACGTTGCAGGTTGGAGTTTCATTGCTTTGCATATTTAATGGCAATTTTAGTGCTGAATGGGCTGTTCGACCACCTTCAAGCAAAGTTGCTGCGATTCCCGACGAAGCGAGTGCAAGTGCAATTTTATTTTGTGAGCGAATTGTTGCTAATATTAATGAAATCAAAAAAGTTTTTCCTGAACCACCAGGTGCATCTAAGAAGTAAATCCCTCCAGTTTCATCATTTGTTACTTTTATAAGAGTTTCAAATACATACTTCTGTTGTTCATTTAACAGTGGAAGATTTGTTTGAATTAATTCTTTCAAAGCGTTGAGATCATACAGTTTTTCTCGATGCAACTCTTGGTTAAAAGCGTCATGCATTGCTCCAACGCACACACGCACATTGTTTTGATAGATATGATCTTTGACGTTAGGAACACACCTACATTGCTTAGACAACAGTGAGTGCTTGTAATTTAATATGAACTTTATGTTTATGTTTATACTGGTTTACCTAGGTATACATATATCAATGTATACCCCCCAGAAGCTAATTAAAGCTTGTGCGAGTTAGGTTAACCAGTGTGTGTTCTGTGTAGGCTTTGTTACTGTGTCCTTACGCCACCTTAGGCACAGCACTGTTAATTTTAGACCCAACAGTGAATGGTGGCCGCATACCGAAAGCTAGAAAATTTCTTTCCTAGCCCCGGACTTGAACCTACGACACGACGGGTTTCCACCTCAAAGGTCAAGGCTTTATTCCACTAAGCTATGCGACACGCATAGAAATAAAGCTCAAATTGACTACGTTTTAGTTACAAATCATTTGTATGGGAAAAAGAAAAGGGCTATTTTTAGGGTTTTCCCAGCAATAATTCTAATTTTTCTCGCCGTAAAAACCATCCTTGAACTTCAACGAACATTTTAAAAAAAGATTTGGCCAAATTGGTCCAGGCGTTGTTGAGTTATGCGCTTACCAACACATTTTATTTGATTCTTGGCTAATGGGGCTATTTATAATCAAACAATTTTTATATTATAGATTGTAGCAGTTCATTGACACAAATGCTGGAATGCCAGTATATATTTGTACAAGGCGAATTAATAATTAATTTGTACAAGACAAATTAAGTTTATTGTATATGCATTGAAGAACAAAATTGCCCTGTAGCTACACTGAAACTTCGAGATATGGTTGGATGTGATGATATAGAGAGATTTATGACGAGAAGGTGTCCCATTGATGAGTACTATTTAACGATGCAATTAAAATTTTCAATTAGACGATAGGTATAAATGTTTCTGTAATTAGTGTGTCCTACAAATTGAAGTAATAATGACAAAATGGTGTTAACGACGTAACAGGCAAAATGCAATCCGACGTGTTTTTACAATATAATAATCAGCAAATCCCATTTTAACAGATACCGCTCTGTATATTGATGCAGCACGAGAATAAAAAAATTACTGCGCCTAAACTAAGAACATCCAAATCTTCAGCGAAAGCAAACAACAGTTAGCTGAATTAAATACTGAACTAAATATCCTCAGAAACCTCTAATATGGAAGCGGTATTTCGAAAATACTAGGTCACACCAACACTTATAACACGCTTTCACGAATACAGTCAGCAGTTTCTGTACAACCTCTGGAAAATAAGATTATTTTGAGAAAAAGAGATGAATCGGTGACAAATTCTTTATGACGATTGGCGGTCACATCGCTTTCATCCCTGCTTTCTCGGTGTCAGCTCCAGTTACTTTGAAACTTTTTACTTCGCATATGTCTAATGCGGATTATCATCCCTTTATATATCGTTTCAAAATCGCGTTAACGAAATACCGTCCGGACTCCTACAACAAAGGGTCCTTCAACCAAACTTTATTTTTTAATTGTGGCCACACCTACCAGATGACTACAGAGATTGATAGTTAGTTTGTTAACATATTCGTAGTAGATGCTTTGGCAATTGTTACAATGAATTCAATTTTGCTTGAAAATTGCATTAACATAATTAAAACCCACTATGAAAATGGTGATTCAGTTAAAATTACATACCGTAAAATTCGTGATATTTTCGGGCAACAAAATCGACCTTCTGGACCGATATTATGAATTTGGTCGCTAAATTTTAGTCGACGGGCTCGGTACAAAATGTGCCAACACCAACGAGTGTTCGACCGAGCCGTTCAACTGAACACATCGCAGCCGTGAGCCACAGTGTTGAAGAAGATCCAAATTCGCCAATTTCTCCTAGTTATCATCAACTGGGGTTATCCCAAACACGAATTTTGCATAAGGATTTGGCTTTAAAGCCTTACAAGATTCAACTAACGCAGGAATTGAAGCCGACCGACCATTCACATCGCCGTAGATTCGTCCAATTCATTCTGGAACAACTCGCTGGTTTTTCTGAAGAAATCATTTTCAAACGAAGCCCATTTTCACTTATGAGTGTACATCAACAAGCAAAATTGCCTCATTTGGGCATCTGAAAATCGTAGAGCGATTATTGAGAAGCCTTTGGATGCTCAACCTATGCTCTCAGTATGGTGCGCTATGTGGTCTGGAGGCATGATTGGTCCGTTTTTTCGAAGATGAGGCTATAAATGCCGTAACGGTCGATGGATCACGCTATCGCGAGATTTTAACAACTCAGTTTTGGCTTCTCATTAATGACATGTGGTTTCAACACGACGGTGCCACTTGTCACACAGCCATTCAATTTATTGCGAATCAGATTTGCTAATCTCATAATTTCACGAAATTCAGCCAGATCGTGTGATTTAACACCAATGGATTATTTTTTGTGGGGCTTTCTTAAGGACAGTGTCTATACGGAGCAAATCGATTTCATTGCTGCCCTAAAACTCAAAATCTGTGATGTGACCCGACATTTTGCCAAAAAGTAATTAAAAATTTCGATGGAAGACTTTACTTCTGTCAGCGTGTTCGTGGTGGACATTCGCCAGACATCATTTTTCATTCATAATTGCTGAACTTTTCTTTTTGTAATACAATAAAAATTTGAATCATCGTAACCAACATTTTTCTTTTAAAGAAATAAAGTTCTTGTTGAAAGACCCTTTACTAGCGCCTTTCCATGCGTCCTACATGAATCATTTGCAGATTAAATACTATATATGGTTGGTTCAAATTCCTTCTATAGTTCTAGAGTTGAAAGACCCTGCCAATTGTCTCTCATGACACGAATATGAATTTGAGACGCCCTGTCCACTTTCAGATGCTACAATGTTACGGACTCTTTTTGTGCACATATTGATCACGATTTGAAAGAATCAAACAATTTGGTTTAGTTGAAAACGTTTTATTCTCAGAATTTGCCAGTCGAATAAGATCAAAATAGTTCACTTACATATCCAATTATGACTAAAAAAGCATACGATATAAGACAATATGATCCTATACAGATGGTTGTATTGCTATTGTTCAATATGTATCTCTTTATTGTTAATGATCGACATCAAAATTGAGTTGATTTATTTTAGCAGTCTCAATATGTGGAAGTTATAAAAGCAAACTGAAAAAAAAGTGCAACTTAAGTATTAAGGAATTTTTTTTTATGAATTTGAAAGTGTTTATTAATGAAAGCAAACTATCATTCTACAATAAAAATATCGCAATACAAGAAATATTATTGTGATGAATTGAATCTTCAATAATCTGAATCGATGTTTGGTCTCTGTGTTTTAAGCTTAGGAAGAATTGGTGCTTTCTCAATTAAAACATTGGATTAAATCAAACTTTCATTTCAAGATTATACAGATTGAGTTTTAAACAAGTACATTAATTTCGATCATAAATTCTTGAGATTTGAAGATCTCTTGAAATTCAAATCCGTTCAGAACATGAATATCATTGAAACTCAATGCATCTTTCATTATATTCGAATAATATTGAAATTTTCTGATTAGTTTCAGATAACTGTCTCATATATTCAACTATAAACATGTCATTCACACATCGGTACTTCTCAATAACTTCACAGATTTATGAAATATCATTAAAATTATCTCTATTAGTAGTGACATAATTTTTTTTTCATATTTACCATAACCGGTCGTTTTCAAGATTCACAAAGTTAGATGTGAGGAAATTTTTTTAAAAATTCGGAAATTTCCAAAGTTTTTTTGATTCAGCTGATCTGAAACAGGTTATTTCTGAATAATGCAGTATTCAGTTCAATTTATTGAAATGATTCTAAACGCCATTTCTACTGGAACTGAAGACTTTTCCACGTATATGTCAACATAATTTGTACGCTAAAAATATTGTTCGCTCTTTAAATTGTAGCGACTTTGTCAACGAATTCTAAGAAACAATGTTCGTATAGATATCAGGGATTTATATGGTTGCAATTAGTGTTGGGTAGTACACGTCTTAAAATTGAGTTTGTAAGAGGTGCCACATTTTTGTACTAAAGCGGTACATTGTACCACTTCAAATGAGACGAGGGGGTCTGGCCGTTCATGATGCGATACGATGTCGGGACAAAATTTGTACTAGTATAGACGACGGGTTGTTGAGGTGGTGTAGCGTAACGAGGGCGAGGTAGGTATGAACTAGGAACGTTGATGGTCTGTCTCACTTCAAATATGTCGATGCAAAAGGAGGGCAACGTTAACTGTCGACAGAATTGAAGTAGTAAAAGAGGCAAAATTTTGAATTCAAATTAATTGTTGGATTTTGAAACTTTAGGACAGTGAGCAAGTGAGAGGAAGATTGTACTAAATATGAGGGTTTTGTTATTCAAAATAATCGAAGCTAACCGTGATTATATATTCTCATGAAATTAAAAAATTTTAAGTTTCCTCTCACATCATACACAGTTTTCCTGTTCGTTTTAGAACAACAAACTGATTTTATAAAAATGTATCCAAATAGTAGTAATATCGGGCTGAATTCTTTTTGTGAAACATTATGCCAAAAAGATATTTTGCTTATTTATGTCTCATAGCAAATCGCAATTTTAACATTTATAAGGGTCATTTATCGAGTATTACTATTCCAAAAATTTCATCTTTCCATTTTATCCTTGCTTGATAAGAAACTGATTATTTGGCCCTTTGATAATAATAACAACTCGTTAAATTTTTCGTCGAATCGACTTTTCAGGTCTTCTAATTTTTCTTTATCTATGACAAACAGAATTCCTTATAATAATTAATATTTTCAAATCGGAAAAATTAACACCATAATGTTATCAGATACTGGTACAAAAATAGCAGGTAGTAATCGAGAGCTTCGCGTTTTATTCCTTCTCTGAAGAATCAATATTTTCATACAATCATCGAAAATAAAATTGTTCTTCTGTTGAGTTCAAAAAAATCCCATCATATTTGGTAAGAGATTATAAAGTGACAAAGACGCCGCCGCGCTATAAAACCCTCCGTAATTCCACAATTCACGATATGTGTACTGTCTACTATGAATCAGTACATCCCCTCAGCCCTCATTCACCTCTGTCGTTTTCGTACCGGTGACCAGGACCAAGGCTTATCCCCTCTCCCTCTTTGTATTTGTCGTCATCGGGGCGAAGTGGGACATTTGAAGTGAGGTCGTACATTTTATAAAAACGAACCGCTCTTACATTTCCCCGTCGTGTACGGGACAAATGAGCCGCCTCTTGTAAGAGGTACCCAACACTAGTTGCAATCAATATCGTACGAGTACATACCATATGTTTTGTCATGTACTCTGAAAAACGGACGATAATATGACATTTAATAAATTTAAGCTATTGATTGGGATGAACCTATTTATATGCCATCAAGATGCTGGAGTCAAATTGGAAATTATTTTGCACGAAAACATTTTCTTAACTCCAGGAATATATGGTAGAAACTATTGTGTAGTCGAAGAATTGCTCAAAGATATTGAGATGTTGAATCTGACATGTTTTGAAGTTGAGAAATTCAAAGCAGATTGAAAAAAAATTAAATACCGCAAAGACTTTTTATTTAAATTTCCTAGCTTGTGAATTTTACAATAAAGTTATGCATTTTATTGTAATCTTGCTAGTATTTCCTTCCATTGCCAAATTGTTATAATCATAAGATCTACTGAAATGAAAACCAATATTTCATTTTTTCATGTTAATCGATAATCCTATGAGTACTGAATCTGAGGGACATTAAGAGTATTAGTAAACATTGAGTAAATTAAATAACTTTTTGAGAACTTCAATGTATTCTACATTTTGAATAGTAAATATAAACATCACAGTCAAAAGCTAACCCTACTTATACGTACATGATGTATATTATTCAATTATAATAATTAGTTTTGAAATTCCTAGCTATCCATCATAATATTTTTGAAAACTTAATTGTGGACTTTGAAACATGTGATCCAAAGGATATAAAATTGTATGTAAATCTCTGAGGTATCAAAACAATGCTAGATTTTGATTTGTCAATATAATTGAATGCGGGTAAATTTAGATTGAGGTGCTAATAACTCGATGATTTTAAAATTCAAAGTGAATTATCTATATAGACAATGTAGATCTCATTCCTAAAAATAAACTTACTGTACAGTTATGGGTAAAGTAACCAATAAAAGTCTTCATTCTAAAGCGACGTCTCGATGAATTTTATCATCTTCAGGCTAAAGAACAGCTGATGAATTCAGCTACGTTAAAATTTTCATTATCAACGAATATATCTGGAGGCAACATCGATGATATACATCATTTGTTAAATCAAGTACACGCTTAAGTGTAGACTTTTATTGGTTCCTTCACCCATAACTGTACAGTAAGCAATATCTATATATTTTGTACTTTCTCCATATTAAATAATGCTTTCGGTTAGACTCTATGTCTGCAAAAAACTAATATTTTTTTTGGCTGAAGAATTCCTTCGAATATTGAAAACGAGTTTCACAGAATTTTAAGAATGTAAGCTATCAAAAAACTACATCCAACTAATGCCAACGTTTCGTAGATATATTTCCACTTATTCATGGAAAGTTTGAATTTATGTTTTACACACAAAAGCTCTTAACACGAGCAAATTGGAACATAGGATATACAGATAATTAGGAAAACTTTATCTGAATATTCGATGTAAAACAATCATTCTAGCACAATCTGTTGTCACTTTCAATCAAATCGAATATTCAGATTAATTGTTTCTAATTTTCTGTATATTTTCTGTTCCAATTTGTTCATATAGTTGTGTCTCTCAAACATAAGTTTAACCTTGTCATGACGAAGTCGACATACCAAACTTTAACTTTATTTTGTAAAAATCTATTTCAATATGTCTTAACAAGGAAGTTATGAATCAAAATAAATTAATTAGAATCATTCATATTTCGAGGGAGTTTTCCGAAAATAGTCCAGATTTTATATGAAAATGATGAATAGCTCTTTTAATAGAAATGACGACAATTTGATCAGAATTTTGTTTTTAAAATATTGTGCCTTATATGTTTGTATTGAAATATCAAACTCTAATATCTTCATATCATAATAGATTATAAATTTGTATATTCAAATATATACTATTACAAACGCCATAAATTCTAACAAAAGTTCTGTATTTTAACTTGATGGAAATTCCAACAATGTTGGTAGAACACAATCACTTAAAGTACTCGGAATATAAGCAGATTTTGGGATGTAAAATCACTATTAGAGTACTCTGAATATTTCAATTCAGTTTTCCTTGTAGTTTTTAATTTGATTGACTGTTATTTACAAAGTTTTTTCGTAATTGTTTTTATGTATGTATACTGAGTATTTGACACTTTCCCACACTGTAGGTATTTCAGTCAGTGGAAATAAATATATTATTATTATTATTATTATTATTCTTGATCTCTAAATCCAATATTTGAAGGTAGGTTTCTTATCATAATTAACCCCCATACATTTATATACATAGAAAGTTGAAGAGGGAAACATTAAAATCATCGTTATTCCTTGAATATTTCGCGAAATACCCACAATAGGGACATTTATGCGTTATGAATTCTTAAAAACACAAGATTTGAAAAAATATCTACATCTTGATGATTTACAATATATCATTTCGGTGATTGTTTCATCTGAAACAAATGTGAAATGATGTCTGAACTGTTCATAACTTTTCATAATAACATAGTTTCTTCTGAATATAACACATCATAAATACAATACTTTATATTAAACTACCAACAATTCCAGAATAGACAATAGCTCACAGAGACATCAGAAAATGTCTGTACGCGATATATACAAAAAAAAATACAACATTAGATTTCCTCCGACGAAGCAACCACCATTCTTTCCAGTTCCTTTTCAACTCCACGTTTATCCCAAATCCAATCCTGCCTCCTTAGCGAATTTTTGATTCCTGCTAATCTTAAAATTGATCACTTGACCTCCATCAGTCCACGAAAGCTTCCCCTTGTCTCACCCAGAATCCATTCCTTGATTCTTTTTCTGGAAGCTTACACATTTTTCAGGTTCTTTATTTCGCTTGGCACCAAAGCATAAAACTTGGGAGCAAGGTAAGAAAATGATCTTTCTCCAATTCTCTTTTCTACTCTCTTCATAGCAAAGCTGTTAGTTTTATTTGTAGTACCATAGGTATGTTCCATAGGTGCAATTTTCAGTTTCCTATCGACTATTTGGAGGAGGGCCTTGAGTGAAAAAATCTGGTAGGGATCCATCACATTTGCAAGACGATAGATCTCATCACTGGGAAACATGAGTTGCTTATCATGAATAATTCGTAGAAACCATTTCTGTATATTTTCAAGCTTCTTCACCTGATTATAATAAGCTTCCCCCAACAAACTGCTCCATACGAAATCAGCGAGTGAACAAGAGAGTGGTACAGAATAAATCTTTTTAAATATCTGAACTTAAAAAGTAGTCCCCTAATCCTCCCACCTTCACATTCCACTTGGTTTTCCCATCTTAAATGCCTGTCAACAATAACATCCAAATATTTCATTGTGTCAGCTTCTGGTATAGATGTTTGGCCATCAACTTGTAACGGGCCCATTCTTGGAAGACCCGAATCAGAGCTTGCAAATGGTAAGTACCTATTTTATTTTATTTATATTTAAAGTTAATTTGTTATATCTGAACCACTCCTGGATCTCTTTTAATTCGCGTTCAGCGAGCTTTTTCAACAGCTCCCAGGAGTCCTCCTTGAATAATATGACCGTGTCGTCCGCAAAGCTAATACCCTTTCCCTTCATTTTTACAAGTGATAGACTGTTCATGTATAGAAGGGATAGAACAGGGCCAAGCACACTGCCTGCGGCACTCCATATGTAGTTTCAATACTCCCACTCAACCTGTCCCCTACCCTCACATACTGCTTTCTCCCACTCAGATAGCTCCGCATCAAGTCCAGCACTTTTCCCCTGAAAACGTATCTGTACAATTTGTTAAGCAGTTTCTCATGAGACATGGTATCGAAAGCCTTCGCAAGGTCTATAAATACGCACAGCGTTGGAGTTTTCCCATCCAATCCCTCATAAATATAGCCTGATAGTTCTGCTAAGGCATCCTCTGTCGAACAACCCCGTGTGAATCCTGTAGTATTCCATGTTTTTCGATAAATTTCGAAATCCTATGTTTCACTGCTCTCTATATGATTTTCCCTATATTAGATAGTATCGTGATTGGACGATAGTTTTCTATATGTTTTTTGTCTCCGGATTTATACAGTGGATGAATTACTCCAACCTTCAGTGGATTAGGAAAATTACCAGTTTGAAAGCACAAGTTTACCAGAGAACTCGCTATTTCATGTTATATTTTTTTAGCAATTCTTAGCGTATACCATCCTTACCTGCAGCCTTGCCATCTTTTAAAGTATTAATTATATCAACAACCTCCCCTGCATCCGCCGGATACAGAAAAAGAGTTTCATTGATGAAACGATCTTGTTCATGATAATCTGAAAGTTATTGTATGCTCTCAGCATAGCTTGCACCAACGCCTCCAAAATATCTATTGAACTCATAAGCCACTTCCACCCTCCCAGATAAAATCTTATTATTTGGTTTATTATTTTATCAATTTTTGTTTCAGTCTTAGGACGACCACACATGCTGTTCACGTGAGACCACAAGGCTTTACTCGGTGAATGATTTGTTTCAACAAGTTTTCGTAGATAGCTGGACTTATCTTCATTAATTTGTTTTTGTAAGGCATTTTTATGTTCTGTATATACGAGGGCCATTCAGAAACTAACCTCCGATTGGTCACAGTGCGGGTAGTGGGGGGGAGTAGCGCGCCATCTGTGCATTCACGCGCTCAGCAGGTCAGTCGGCATCAAGCCGTAGTCGAGTGAACATCGTACCTGCGCTAGTTTAGTTTTTGTGGCAGTTTGAAATGTGTGCTGCAATAGAAAATCCCGCCAAATGTGAGGTGCGTGCTGTTATAAGGTTTTTTACAGCCAAAGGATACTCTGCAGCAGCTATTCATCGTGAGCTTTGTGCCGTGTACGGACCAAAATTTATGAGTGAAGGAGTTGTCCGTGAATGGGTACGTTTATTTAAAAGTGGACGAGAAAACGTTCATGATGAAGAGAGGAGTGGTAGACCATCATTGGTGACTGACGAACTCGTTCAGACAGTTGATGCAAAAGTTCGTGAAAATCGACGTTTCACAATGGCGGAGTTGTCTACTAATTTTCCACAGATTTCTAAGACTCTTTTGTACGAGATAGTGACAGCAAGATTGGGTTACCGTAAGTTCTGTGCACGATGGGTGCCGACCACCACAAAACTCAAAGAATGGCCTCTGCATTAGACTTTCTGTCACGTTATGAGGACGAAGGAGAACCATTGTTAAACAGAATCGTGACCGGTGACGAAACCTGGATTAAGTACGTGAACCCTGAGACAAAAGAACAATCAAAGATGTGGGCACATTCAGATTCGCCTACCAAACCAAAAAAAGCCCGGCAAGATTTTTCTGCCAGAAAACTGATGGCAACGGTGTTTTGGGATGCCAAAGGGGTGTTGTTGGTTGAATTCATGGAACGTGGGACGACCATTAATCAAGACGTGTACTGTGAAACACTAAAAACATTACGACGGGCTATACAGAACAAACGCCGTGGTATGCTGACTTCCGGTATCGTTTTTCTGCACGATAACGCCCGTCCTCACTCTGCTCGCAGAACAACAGCCCTTCTTGAGTCCTTCAAGTGGGACGTTTTCAACCATCCACCTTACAGCCCAGATCTGGCGCCAAGCGATTATCACCTCTTCATGCATATGAAGAAATGGCTCAGGTCCCAGCGGTTTGATGACGACGAAGAGCTCAAAGATGCGGTCACAGGCTGGCTCAAGGCACAAGCGGGTGATTTTTATGCAGAAGGAATTTCAAAGCTTGTGAAGAGATACGATAAGTGCCTCAATCGTAATGGAGACTATGTCGAAAAATAGTGCAAAGATGTAGTTGTAAGATGTATATATTAAAATATTTTTAGTTAACTTGGTGTATTTTTTTCAATTAACCGGAGGTTAGTTTCTGAACGGCCCTCGTATATGTATATGTACTTTTGCTTAATGAAATGATTCTGAGGATATTCAATACATTTTTTATACAATTCTTTTTTCTTATTCGCGAGCTTTAACAGAGTGTCGGTCATCCATTCCTTTCTAAAAACTGTTTTTTTGTTCAAGGTCTTAATAGTTGTATTTTCTGGTATTTGCTGACTCAGGACATCAATGAAGTTTTGCGTGAACACGTTCACATTGCTGTCCTCAATATCCATCCAATCAACAAATCTTAAATTCAACCTAAGCTTATCATAGTTGATAAACCTCTTTTCCTCTTGTTGTAGGTACATATTTACCGAATCCTTCAACCTCACGAACAACAACGTCGGATAGTGGTCGGTAATATTATATTTTACAATACACGCACGCACAGATGAAGCTTTGGTAGCAATTTTCGTTTTAATGAAATAATGATCTATACAACTTCGACTTGATGGTCTGGTTACTGCATTTATGTAAGAATCAAGATTACAATAACATAACAACAGTTCGGTAAGGCTAAAAATAAAAGTGAAGATAAATTTGAAACAAGTATTTTTATGTAGGGTTTCATTTTTTCTAGTTAATTTTCGAACCGTCTTATTCATTGTAGTTTGTGATTGATTGAGAAATCCATTTAATTAATATTCTTAACCGTCTCCTATTCGCTAATCATAATTACTCGAGATACAATATTGCGTTTTCAAATTTTCGTTGGTGTTTTGGGTGGAACTAAACTCTTTTTCTGAATTATTTTCAGAAAGATGGTATTGCCACTTCTTTTCGAACGATATATCTACTTCCTTTCTATAAAACAAACATCAACATAACCAGAAATTCCACTTTATGGAGAGACATTTTTGACTTTGTACCTTAAAAAAATAATTTCAAAATAAATTCGTATAAATACGATATGATCAACGTGATAATATCACAAAAGCTAAGTTCGGAAACTGAAATTTAAACACCAAGCACAAATTTGAAAAAGCAATACGGTTAAAAGGAATCGCTGAATGAACCTCTAGCCGGTATTGCTAATGTCTAATGGTTTCTGGAAGTAGGCAATGTAAGAAATTCTGAAGGATTTCCCAGAACTTAAAATTTTAACACTACGTGACAAGTGAAAATCAAACGTTAACGGTTGTGTGCACCAGTGGTGGGCAATTAATCATAGACGACCACAGTCCAGCAGTTATCAAATTTTATTCGTATTCATCAGCAAAATCAGTGTACCGGTTGCCAGAAATTTCGACCTTTGTGAGCAATTTATAGTTGACACAATCGACCGATGGTGCAAGGTAGAAAAGGAACTCGGTTAATTGTATATAAGATAACTTTGGCTAGTTGTCGGATTTTACCATCTTGAGAGACCATTGCTACTGTAAACCAAAGTGTTGAAGATCGTCAGATCTGTTATCCACGTCACTCACAAAAAAAGTAAACCTTTCTCAGGACATGGAGAATTTGCATTATGACCTTCATCTGAAGGTTCACAAAATCTAAAGATCTCAGGAACTTTAATCAACTGACCTTTATTTAATCATTTATGTCTAAATATTGCCAAGAGGTCTTTAGGACGTCGGAATATAGCCCTAAATTTTGAATATAAAATAATAATATATAATATATATAATAATATGTTTCTTCGAAGCTTATTTCTGGCTATATGGTTTCGTAAATATAAGCTTGACTCATAAATATTGACAGAAAATTTTCTTTTAAACAAGATGGTGCCAAATACCACACATCTTGTGAAACAATCGCTTTATAGTATTGAATATTTTCAAGTTTTCGAGTCATTTCGAAAAATGCTGACGTAAACGGGCCACCAAAGCTTCGAGATTTTAAGCCCTTAGGCACTGTTTTATGAGATAATGGAAAAATCTCTAGTTTGCTAAGGCAATTCCCGAGCAATCGATATCTCAAACAGAACATTTACTATACCTTGAAACCTTACATTGTTATATATATCAAAAGGTAATGGAAACTCGGGCCTCAAGAATATACGACACGTCCTCCACAGTTGAACGGATCCTACCCAATAATTTCACAGAAATAAGAACCCTAGGCGTCTGGACATAGCGAGCCCGACAAAGCCTAACTGATACTACCAGCGCATTTAGAGAAATATAAGTGGTTAGAGCGAATAACCTTTATTGACTATGACCATACACTCTCATTCTCTCTTCCACATAAAAATCGCCATTTGTTTACCAGTCCCTTCTATACTAATTTTTCTCCGTTTACTGTTCATCTGCGATAGAATAGTTTGCATAGATATCTCCCAAGGAAGGCAAGAATTTTATTAATACGGATCGGTGGTTTTCAGTTGAATTAAGAAGCTTAAACCTACATGGGGTGAGGCGCACTACTAAAATATAGAAAACCAATCAATGATAAAATTGTATCTCTTATAAATATGTTTTCCACAATTTTTCAAATTGGTTGACATCCTAATATTCCTGTTTTGATATCTCCGAGCACTAGACATTGAATAAATCTAGTTTTGTTTTGCTAGAATATGAGCACTTAAGACGCTATTATAGAACGTTTGATGCTCTTCCGAGAATTTTAACAAAACCCTGGATTCTCTCAATTAGTAGAAAATATTCTGAATGTTAAAAATATCAATTTAGCTATTCAAAGAATGATTTCATTGAACCACAATACATACATATTTCTAGCGATACTATTGATGAATTATCATTTTAAATGAAATTTCCCTGAACTTCTCTTGTGACTCACTTTGTCATAGAGGATGAATGTAATGCAAATCAACATGTTCTGATTGATATTGTTAAAATGATAATAATAGTGAAATCGCAAAATTAATTGTTATTCTTGAGATAGTAGACTTTCGACATTTATAACTATGAAGTTGTGTTTCACAAATTCACCTCCCCTTCATTCCCAAATCCAACACTGATGAAAATAAAGATGCCATGTATTCTATGCAGAACTCTTCAAATCCTCTTCAATTCTCTACGAGACGTCTCCCCCTTTATTTTGACTACTACGATGCCTTACACCGTCTCCATTATGATGATGGTGATTGTTGTTACCACTACGTCTCTCTTGGTGCTGCTGCTGACCTCCATTTACGTTTGGTAATCCATTCTCGTGCCTCTTCTCCTGATTCCCGCCTCTGTTACCGCCACCCTGCCAATAGTTCTGGGAGTGTAGAGGAGGAAACCAATTCCCCCGATAGTTCATTCCATTGTTCCTCCTATTTCCTCTGCCGTTCTTCTGGAACGGGCCATTCTGATGGGAGTCTCGGTGTCCATGGCCATCTCTGCCTTCTCCTCTTTGAGGGTTATAGTTATCTCGATGTTGGTAATGTGAAGGAGAAGACGAAGTGTTGCCTTCTCGTCGAAGGGTAGTGATTTCTTGCTGAAGGCGTCGGATGATGGCATCAGATTCTTCTACTTTCCTTCTCAGTTCTGGTTCAGCCTGGACGGCACGTTCTCTTTCCCTCTCGCGGTCTCTTTCGTACTTTTCCAGTTTCCTGGGGAAATAATATTAATGAGGTAAAAACGAAACTGACCAAATATAATTCATTGCATACGAGCATTATGAAATATTCTCTATAAATCAATTTTACTTTTCACTACTAAATAAAGCAATGATTGCGATGTTAACAGCGGTGAACAAGCTGACAGCTTGTTATTTCGGTAATTATGTTTTTCAGTAATCACTAAAATAGTAAACAGGTTTTATGGTAATTAGCTGTATTCCGGGCAGGATGAGGTAGGGTTGCACAAATCTAAGAAATTTAGTCCCCACAAGATCTGGCCAAAAGTTAATAATTTTTGATATGTCAAAGAAATAATTTTCTTTTTAATGCCTAATATTATGCATTTTGCGCTAAATAAATAAATATATCTAATTGCATGTGATTCAAATATTTCTTTATTTGTAGATTAGCCAAAAAAAAACTTGATCAGCCATGAAACACCTAGGGCTAATAATGTGGTTTATTTTCACACAAAATCATAAAATCCTATTACAAAGCGTTAAATGTAATTGGGAAATGAAAAGTCATTTAAAAAACACTTCTGTTGAAACCTTTTATTGAATCATTTGGTTACATGGTTCGCCGTTTCGGCATTTTGATAATAATAAGGTTTATTTAACATAAACAATAATAATAATTAACATAAACAATAATCAGATGTCTATCGATAATTACACGGTAATTGCACTTTCAGACTCAGGGATTGATGTATTTTCTTCTATTTCTAAATTTCCCATATGAGAAAATCCCGTTTCATAACAAAAAATGGTATGTATTTTGTCTTTTTTATATTAATTCTCAAATTATTGATTTTGAACCACTTCATGATACTGCGAAGATCTTCCTCAACCTTCGATTTCAGGCTTTCCCAGGAACTGTCCTCATATAATATCACCGAATCATCTGCGTAATTGATAATTTAGCCTCTCACATTCATAAATAACAAGCTGTTAGCATATACGAGTACAATGAATAAGATCGGACTCAACACAGTTCTCTGTGGTATACCACATATTCTACAGATCTCTCCAAACTCAAATGATCCTTGATCTTCACGGATTGTATTCTATCTGTCAAGTAATCTTTGATTAAATCAAATGCCTCACCTCGGAAACCACAGTGATGGAGCTTTTGGAGAAGAATCTTATGTGGCACCGTGTCGAACGCCTTTTTGAGATCTATGAAAACTCCCAAACCAACCAATCCTTCGTCTAGCCATCTATATACTTTCTCTACTAGTTTCCCTATCGCATCCTCTGTGGATTTTCCCTCCCTGAATCCATATTGGTTTTCCGATAAAATATGGTTTTTTCTAAGAAATTGACAATATGGGTTTTCATAATTTTTTCTATAACTTTAGCAATGTTTAACGTGAGGCATATTGGTCTATGATTTGATACTATTTTCGTTTCTCCTGATTTGAATATTGGTTTGATGATTCCTCTTTTAAAAATGTTTGGGAATCTAGAAGTCTCAAAACATAGGTTTGCTGATGTCATCAATGGCCTTGAGATCTCTTCCTTGATATTCCTTAATAAATCTGTTCTAATACCATCCTCTCCAGGTGCTCCCTTTGTTTTTGTTTTCAATGTTTAAATTGCATTTTCTACTTCATTTTGACATGTTGGAAAAAGAAACATGGTGACATCCGAAGAATGTTTACAGTGTTCTTTCTGCTGTGTCTCTGGTATACTATCTGCTAATTTTTCCCTACTTCTGCATTATAATTACTGAATTCCTCAGCAATCTGTTGTTTGCTGGTCAATTCATTACCCTCAAAATCCTCAATCAACTTCATATCATCCATAGGTTTGGTCTTTCCACAAATATCCCCAACGCATGACCAGAGAGATCTTGTTTCTGAACTGTTTTTGATGATAATGTTACTGATATCGTTCTTTTTAGCATCCTTTATGAGTTTCTGGAGAACGCCTCGATATCTCGCGTACTGACTTTTCATGTTTTCATCGAGTGGATTTTTCATCATTTCCTTGTACTTACTGTTCTTTTTAAGTATGGACTTTAGATGTCCTGAGGTGATCCAGTCTTTTTTTTTTCCGAGTTTTCTGTAATTCATTCTGATTTTCGTTGTGTTCTTCTGCGTCAAAGTTCACCAAGGACAAAAATTTAAAGAGTTAAACAACTGATCGTGACTTCACCATTTGAAAACATCACAAACAGATTAAAATGAAGTGAAAAATTTATTTATTTATGGAATATCTTGACGAGAACAAAATTTCTTTCGCAATCAAAATAGATTATCTATGGATACGTCAATCGATCCATGAAAAACTTCGGATTTTCAATAGGTTCCTAATTCATACGGTCAAAAACAATCATGCACCCATGATTGACAATTAAAAAAAAATGCTATGACACTGTTTATAGGAGTTACTGGAAAAAGTAGTCGCTTTCATAAGCTATCTAAAAAGGTATGTATGAAAGTTGGAACTCCTGTGAAAAAAGCACAATCAAAATAAAATTTTACTTAGAGTATGTACGCACAGCGTATTCGATGAAGTTTTAAATTTGTCTTGAGATAGTAAACAAAACAAATTACTTTTTCAATCATCTTGATCAATGTGAGCTCCACGTTTACGAATACGTGTGGCTTGTGTAGTGAATGTTGCCTTCATTTGCTGTGCTGGGTCCATAATTTTCTGTCTGAGTTCGTCCTCATTATTTATAGCAGTCGCATAAACAAAGTCTTTCATATGCCCCTAGACATAAGAATCCATAGGAGTCAGATCGAGACTTCGCGCAGGCCATTCAATCGACCCACCTCGTCCATTTATTTGTTGGGATAATTCGTCAAGTAATAGCTAGACACTCAGGTTCTAATGAGCTGGACATCCGTGGTGTTGATTTATTTTGCTGTTTCGGAATTCATCAGGTACATCATTTAGCAGTTGCCGTAATTCATTATGCAATAATTCTTCGTACTTTTCTCAATTTTGCGGCAAGAAATTCGCCGATTCGGGAGTCTTCGTTCGAACTCTCTCCGAGCTTCAGTGACATTTCCGTCACAAAGTCCGTAACAGTACATTAAGTCATCGTATTCAATTTTGGAGGACGCAGCCATGGTAGACACGAAAGAACAACGAAATTATGAAAAAGAAGGTTGAAATTTGCGAGTTGTCAAACTCTATGCGCTTGTGCGGCGTAGTCAACACTTACTTAATTACAAAATAACTGAAACCATCCCCCATCACTTTAAACTTCCAAGCAGGTAAAAAAATTCTTTTTCAGGTAGCTCACTGTAGGTCACATGAAAACCAACTTTTATACCTTTTTAGATTACTTATGAAACCGACTACTTTTTTTAGTAATATATACATTAAGTGTCTAAGCATTTTTTTAATGGTGCTACTTTTATTTTCATGCAATGTAAAATTTTTCAATAAATTAATTCAAGTTATAGACCTAGCGATGTGATTTCAATAGTTTTTAGGTGTTTTATGGCTGATCAATGTTTTATTCTGACTTATCTATAAATGAAGATACATTTAAACGTAATTTTTGGACTTTTTATTGCGCCTAAATGCATAAAATTTGTTTTTTCCAAAATATGCTATTTCTTCGATATCTCAGAAACTATTAACTTTCGACCAAACATTGCGGAGTCTAATTTTGTAGCATCTTTGCTGCCCTACCTTGTGCTGACCGGAATACATCGAATTATCAAGAACCCTGTACACCAAAAAAATAAATATTTTCTCTGCATTTTTGTGCCGCCAACTATAAAGTTAACGTAAGATACTTTATTTTCTATTTATCTCAAATTCAAAGAAACTTAATCTTTTCTGGTAACAGATAAGAAGCCGATGTTTTCCGTAAATAGTCGTATTAGCAGTAACTAACCTGTCAGAACGAGTTTACGGATGAATGCCTTCCAGTATATCAGAACCAAGAGGTTGATTAATGGATCAAATTTATTCTTGAATGATCTTGTCTTAAAATAAAAAACCCTTTATTGCAGTTGGATCTCTTGTCCCGAATGATAAAGATACGGCAGAGTTCACTACTTCAATCGTCCTATAATTGAGGTAGTAATGAAATTTCATGAGGGGAGTGCCTTCGTTTCATCAACGACAAGAGCTTAAACGTGCATTCGTGAAATTTTCTTTCGATATTGGTTCCACGGCGTATTTTCATTCAGGTTGATTCAATAAAAACAAATCGAATCAGTATAACGAAGTGGGTTTGATGGAATATCTGATTTGATTCATGATTCATATTTTTCAATGAGCAATTTTTCGAATTATATAGAGTTTATCCTGTATTATTAAATTTTTCGGAACACTCAAAATGATCCACATATAAAGGGTGAGTCTTTGACTACTAAGTACATTAATTTCAACCATAGATTTCTGAGACCTCTTGTCTCAAACTATTTCTTGATATTCGTCTACATTCAAAAGATACAGGGTGTTGAAATTTCATTAAGAAATGTTTTTTGATCATATCTTTGTATCTAATGGATAGTACAATTGAGTTCAAAGTTTGAAGGATGGTACACAATATTCAGATTTCATTAGTCTTGTAGTTAATCCATCGCCATCTCGTACAACCATCGAAACTTACATTAATATGGGCAGTTACGAAACACATCCTAGCATTTTCTCTAAGTTGAAACATTTTAGAAAAACATATATTTCCACATTTATCTTCCTAAATTATACCATTTAATGGATGGCCCATTTAAAAATTGGAATTTAATTTTGCTATAAAAAAAAACTGCTCAATATTTTCCAATGGTTGAACATTTATTTAAAAGGTTGGTTCATGACATTTATTTATGAAAAATAATTTCGGCCAAATGACCACCACGGCTGACTTGACAGTAGCCTATTCGTTCCACCCAATTTTTTAATACATTTTCGATTGTTTGGGGCTCTATTTCACCAATAGCAGCTCGAATTTCGGTCTTGAGGTCTTGAATTGTTTCTGGATTGTTGGCGTAACACTTATCTTTCACCGCTCCCCAAAGATAATAATCCAATGGCGTCAGATCGCAGCTTCTTGGTGGCCAATTCACATCAGCATTTCTGCTGATTATTCGATTTCCGAAAATGCGGCGTAAAATATCGATTGTGGCGTGTGCTGTATGGCTCGTTGCATCATCCTGTTGAAACCAAACATCGTCCAAGTCGTTAGCTTCAATTTCTTGAAAGAACCAATCGTTCAACATTGCGCGGTAGCGCTCGGCATTGACGGTTACGGCGATTTCTGCTTCATTTTCAAAGAAAAATGGACCGATGATGCCGCCAGACCAAAGTCCGCACCAAACAGTCACTCGTTGTGGGTGCATTGGCTTCTCTATGACGACGTGCGGGTTTTCTGTGCCCCAGATGCGACAATTTTGCTTATTAACATAACCACCGAGGTGGAAATGAGCTTCGTCCGAAAAGATGATTTTTCGATAAAATTCGTTATCCTCCGCCAAACAATTTTCCGCCCAATTTGCGAACCGTAGACGACTCGGATGGTCAATAGGCTTTAGCTGTTACACCAATTGAACTTTATACGGCTTCATGGCAAGATCTTTACGCAAAATTCGCATCAAAGAAGTGCGTGAAATGTCCAATTGTTGAGAACGATGGCGAACTGATGTTGATGGTTGTTCACGCACACTTTCAGCCACAGCAGCAATATTTTCGGTTGAACGGACCGGACGTGTACGTACACGTGTTGGTTTATCCACCAACATTCCGGTTTCACGAACACGCTTCACAAATTGATCCACAAATTGGGTTTTTGGACCATTTTTTTTGTCGAATTTTTTTCTTAAATTTCTCACAGTTTGAGTAGAAGACTCACCACGTTGGAAATAAGTTTTTAATATTTCCCAACTTTCTTCAAGCGAATTGCGTCGCATTTCGTAAACTTCAAACTTTCAACTAAATATTAGTCACGTCAAAAAGAATAGTTGACGTTTATAATGTCAAATAATCGGTAGTTCAAATTCCAAACACTAGATGGACCACCCGTTATAAGACATTCGATGTTGAATAACGTTTAATTTGAGAAAAAAAGATGGAAATGTCTCTTTTTTCTGAATCCGACCCTGATCATTAAAAAACACCGATCCGAAATAATTCCACTTTGCAACAGTTCTTTCTTTTTCGAAATCATCTTGATCATTCATAATTTTGCTATTGGCGATATTAATTTAATCTTTTCTATGAATCAATGAAAATAAAGAAGACATACTTAAGAGGTTTGTTCTTAACGGCAATTAAACGTAAATATTTCTTCCGTTTTTAATTCGATAGCATAACACTCACTTTGTGGTATTGAACCATTTTTCTGAAACTTTTTTTAAATTCAATTAGATCGTATAAACTTGCTCGTTACTGTTTCATAAAACTACGTTGTGAACTTACATCTACAGTTGAAATTCTTCGATATGTAGTACTGAATATTTCATCTTAAATTTTTTAAATATATTATACATTTCTTATGACAAACAGATGAAGAATGACAATATATGCTCTATTTTATGAAAGGAAACAAAACGTCCAACTTAATGAGTTATTCCTCGGAAATGAATTTTAAAATATGAACATTTTGGATGCAGCTATCGCTTGAATTCAATAAGTAAAACTAAATCACCTGAAATCTTTTTACGAAATATTTGATAATTCAGAAAGCGATCAGTATTCAAAGGTGCTTGAACCCGTTTCGTGGAAAATGAATCTTGAAGAAAAATGATGAAAATTGTCTAAATTTCATAATCTATCTTCACTAGTATTGAAGTTTATTCAAACCTTTTTTCCTAATAGGTTTTGACAATACTGCGTCTCATCGAACGTATTCCCCTGTGATGAACCTATTTAGGCTTGATGACGTAAGACATGAGAAACATCTTAAATATCATAAGTTTGAAATTTGTATTCTATAAATTATTAAAACATTTTGAAATCAACAGGTTCAAAATAGCATATCAAAGATAACACAGATAAAAAGATTTCATATTCAAGGAAAATAAAAAACATTGAAATCTTGTTGACTTGATAATCTAAATAATTTGAGAAAATCATAGACCTTAGAGTATTGGACGTAAAAATTAGAATATTGATAAATCACAACCAGGGAATTCATTTTAATAATATTTTGAATAGAAAAGTATGTAACATTCTCCGAAGAGCAATAAATATTTGTATTTATCACAAATATTACACTTAGAACCCTGAAATAGGAAAAAGGTATATAAACAAGTATGTCTCTACAAATTTTTGGACTACCATAAAGCAACAGCTGAATTTTTTGTGTAATCTCGAATGGAATCCAGTGATGGCTTACCCCAATTTAAAATCTTCAATCTTATAACCTTGAAATTGGGCAGAATAATAGAAAGTTAACGACAAAAAAGTCTCTATTACCATCAGGAATCTGCGGTAAAATTTACGCAGTGGCCAAAGACTCTCCCTCTATATCCAAAGGTAGCGGTACTTACTTGGTTCATTTTTGAATAAATAACATGTTTAAAATTTTCATTGTTTTTCACAACAATTGTGTTTCCAACATTGTGTAAATTTCACATTTAAGGTCAATTCATTGGAATCGTTAGAAAAAACAATGAAGACTTAACAGTTCCCTCCAGTTATGAATTAATTTACTAAAATTGTGTCGTTCATTCATAAGTCACCACATAGCGTGTATCAACATCGGTCTCGGTGTCTTAGTGCTTAGATTAAATTCTCGAGATTCGTCCGGTGCCGGGTTCAAATCCCGGCGGCTCCCGTTCTCAAATATTACAAATAACAAAATCTTTAGCGTCTATATGGCACGGCGCACACAAGCCATACTAATAAGTCCAATATGTGGGCGCCAGAGACGAAACGCGTAAGGATAAAAAATTCTCAATTATTATGATATGTAATAAAAATCATATTGTCAATACAGGTAAAATGGAACAAAAAAAATTAGAATTCAGAGTTTATTCTACCCGAAAATCTCATTTCATTTGACATTATTGAGTTTCCAGTGCACCACTCCCCCAAACCTCAACGTTTGAAAGTTATGCACACGGCCACGGCTAAGAAATCCCATTCGCCTATTTTATTCGCAAAGATGGAAGATGCGCATGGTCGCATTTATTGCGAACGGTTGAGGATAGCTGCAGTTGGTGAATGTTGAATCTAACAAATAGGTAAAAATTGTTCATGTTTCTATAAAAATTATACATACAATTTTACTATTTACTTAGGTACTTACTTCTTTTGCTCATCGACTATCGCAGAAAGATAGACGTTATGATTTTCATTCTGCTGAAGTTGCAATTTCAAGTCCGCAATAGATTTTTCCAGTAGTTCAACATGAAGAGAAGACGTGAATGTGGGCTGATTTGGACTGGAAACCATCTGGAAATGAAAATAAAATTGTTTATTTTGATATGACGTCAATATCTCTGATTATTAATTGGCTTTTGAGAAGGATGGGTACTTACAAGATGCACGCTGGTTTTCTGAATCAGAGGTGGAAGTGGCCATAGTGCACCTTGCCGCTGACTATCTGAGTCAGATTTTTACCGGAATGAATTGTTCATTCTGGTTTCAGAAAACCTGCTTGCCGGACTGTTTATTTTTGTTCTACTCGTCGAGTTCCGCAGTATTTTATCGATGCATATCAATGAACTTTATTATTATTATTATTATTATTAGACAGATGAGAGTTGAGGCCATGCCTATAAACTCACAAAGAATTTAACATATAAGAAAAAAAGTGCTTGATTATACAATAAAAGATAATTTCCAAAACAAAAATACAAAATTAGCAGTCCTTCAAAATCATCCACGAAGAAGCCAACCATCGCAGTTGTTCTTGAATGAATTCACAGACGACGACCCAACCACAGATGAAGGCAAGGAGTTCCACACACCAAACACCCGATTCGCCAAGAAGTGCTGCCTCTGAACCGTCCTGAAGTTCTCTCTTCTCAGTTTTAAACAGTGACCCCGCAAACGGCAATCAGTATTCATCGTGAACAAGCGACGCAAGCTCACACCAAAGAGATCGTGCAAAGCACGGAAAGTTGTTAAAAGGTCACCACGGTCAGCGAACCTAGGCAGGCTCATTATGGATAGTCTTTCATCATAAGAAGGGCGCGAGATTCCGTAGGGAATACGTGTGGCACGACGCTGGAGGTTTTCGAGCAGGGACATATCGCGAGACAGAACCGGACACCACACAGGACCAGCGAACTCGAGGATGGGTCGCACATAAGTTCGGTAAACCAGCGCACATGTATGTGGGTCACACTTGCCAAATGACTTCTGCAGCAGAAACAAGGATCTTTTGGCCCTGCTTACAGTCTGAGAGATGTGTTCAGACCAACTCAAAGTATCCGTCACTATTACACCCAGATCACTATGGCTGCTTGAAACAGGAATGGGGATACCATTAAGTAAGTATTGATGTCGCGGATTCCGAGCACCCATGTGAAGAACCACACACTTATCACTGTTGAGTGGCAGCTGATCGTCCTGAACAACGCCGGCACTAGCGGGATTACCAAATAATTTGGTGTCATCAGCAAATTGGGAGATATTCGAGACAACGCAGGAGGGTAAGTCGGATATATATAACAGAAACAAAAGTGGACCCAAAACAGACCCCTGGGGTACTCCACTCAAAACCTCTCTGGGAGAAGAAAACGACTCCCCAACACGAACCTTGAAAGATCGGTTTGAAAGAAATGCCTCAATCCAAGAAAGCAAGCGCCCACGAATGCCAAAGTGCTCAAGTTTGTATAGGAGGCGTCTGTGGGGCACACGGTCGAATGCACGAGAAAAGTCAAGGTAAATCACATCAACAGGATTACCCTGTCGAGGGACATCGACCAGGCATCAACACAGTCGAGCAGATTAGTGATTACCGAGCGACCCGGTAGAAAACCATGTTGGCATCGGGGGATAAGGTTATGACCCAGCGCAAACTGCAGCACCTGTCCATGGATAACTCTTTCGCAAACCTTCGCAACAATTGGTACCAGGCTGATAGGACGGTAGTTAGCGGCACAACGCTTGTTTCCCTTCTTGAAAATAGGTGTCACACGTGCACTTCTCCAGTCAGCCGGCAGCGATGAAGTCGCAAATGAGCGGGCAAATATAAGAGAAAGAGGCAGCGAAATGGAGTGGGCACACTCTTTCAGAAGTCTGGATGAGATTCCGTCAGAACCAGGTGAGGAGTCAACTTTGAGAGCAGACAAATGGGTCTCCACGATGGATGGAGAGAAAATTACATCACCAAGTTCAGCGGATAAGCGAGGATTAATCATCCTAGGTGGATGGCCAGTTTCATGCGTGAAAGATGCCGCAAAGGAATCAGCTAAAACGTTAGCAGACTCTTCCGGACCCGAACACAGTTTGTTATTCTGGTCGTAGACCAATGGAGTATCCACCTTAGAGTTCAAAGTTGATCTGACATATTTGAAAAATTTCTTGCGGTCTTTAGATTTCGCTATTTTAAGTTCGTACTCCCTTTTGGCATTTTTTATTGTGGCTGATAGGTAACCAGAAAATGCTCGGTGAGCATCATAATCTCTTCGTTTTCTGCCACGAACATACCTCTGCCAGATTGACCTCTTATGACGAATCTGCCTGAGGATTTCGGCATTGATCCAAGGTTTAGTAGGAATGAAAGAAACATCCCTCGTGACGGTGCAGCGGTCATACAAACCCAGTAAAGTCTCAGTAAAAGAGTTCCACATCACCTCCACATCAGCAGCAGGTTGCAGCAAACTCACCCAGTCAACTCCTTCGGCCAAACTAACAAGTTTTTCGTAGTCAGTGATCTTGATTGACTTGGTAGCTATATTATTTGCGGAAGGAAATTTAAGTAGTAAAGTTGACCGAATCACAACATGGTCGGATTTCCCGAATGGTGGATGCTGTTCGATGTTGGACACAATGTCGGTATCATTAACGAGAATCAAATCCAGGAGGGAAGGAGACTGTGTACCTCTGAAACGAGTTGGAAAGTCGACCAATTGTGTGAGATCACTATCACGGATCATGTCAGCAAAAACAGCTGATGCCCTGTTATAGATTTTTGATGATAAGGGCCAAACTACATCCGGCATGTTAAAATCACCAGCTATGTAGAGGTTCTTCTTTTTAGCTGAAAGACTTGCGAGCTAAGCGGCGAGTGGTCCATCAGAGACAGAGGGCGGGGACGATAGATGCAACCAATCGAGAAACAGCAGGAATTGCCCTGAAGAGTTCAATGAATAAAGAGTCGATTCCTGGAAAATTGGGACTCGAATGCTGGACAGAGAATGAATTGTGGATTTGGCTGGACACATAAATGCACACACCACCGTAGCCCACAGTTGTTGTGCTGTCACTTCTGTAAATACTGTAACCTGGCAAAGTGACCAAGTCATCCGGAATGTCGGAACGAAGCCAAGATTCAGCCACAAGTACAAAAGTGGGACGATAGGATGCAACAAAAGCCTGGAGCTCGAGATATTTTGAGGATAAAGACTGGGCATTTGTATAAACGATTGACCACTCGCATGTTTCATCTAGTTTTTGACCGCGCAGTTTGATTTGTTTTGGTAATGGTAGGAGTGCCAGAAATATATTTGATGTCAATGCCAGACTCTCCCGCACTTTTCCTGCGTCTGAGCTCTTCGCGCAAGCTGTCGAGCTCTTTAACCTGCAGAGGCGTTTTGTCATCCGAAATGATGATTCTATGATAATCTGGTACACTCTTTATCAGTGCTTTATTTCTAAGAATTTTGCTAACAATCAGTGAGTTAGAAAAGGAAACCTTGAGAATTCTTGGACGATCAGTAGGAGATTTAGCGAACCTCGCAACTGAAACGCACTGACTATTAGCATCTGGCAACACACAATCGAGTATACTTGAAACTGAAGACAGGTCTTCCTCAGCGCCAGTCTCAGGAACCCCACGGATATTATGTGATCTCCGCAGACGGTCAATTAATTCAGAATATTGTAGGCTAGGGGTGGTCCGGTTGTTAGTTAGAATCCCCTGCTCCGAGGACTCAACCTTCGACAATCTGTGACTCGCAGAATCCACCACAACTTTGAGTGAGTTCTGACTGTCTGTCAAGCGGTCGATCCTGGACGAACAAGAGGCGATATCCAAATCATGCTGACTGATGGAATGCGAGTGCCTAGTTAATGTTTTGTCTAGACGATGTAACTCAGATGAGTGCTTCTCCAAGATGGACTTACATTCAGTAAGATCCGACTGAAGTGTTGATTGGGTGGTCTTAATAACGGCAATATCATTGGATATCTCATTTAATTTCGACATAAGTAAGGTGAATTGATTAGCATTCAAAGTAGTCGGAGAATAATCACTTATCGTCGACGAGGAAGTAGAGTTACCACGAAGAGATCGCCCCTCCCCTGCAACGATCACACTCCCAGCTGGTACCCAGCAAGCTCAACTGCTCCGACAGCAAATTAAGGCAGTCTATATGAAAGGAATTTTTGCACTTAGAGCAGCTAGAGACACGAGTGCCTGAAGCTTTCCTTGAGCTTATATCGAAAGTGCAAGTGAATCCTACAATATGGGAAAAACGAATTAAATAACTTGCAAATAGGAATATCGTCGATGCCTTTTGGAAGCAGATTTCTTCAGAAATGAAGTCTGATGGTGAGTTAAATGATTATTCACCTATTTCAAGAACAATATCAAGGGTACTTGAGCTAATGGCATTAAAATATATAATGTTGGCTATTCTGAGTTATTTATTTATTTCTTTTTTTTGAAAAAAACATTAGTAGATCAGAAGAGTCGTGTAAGAGAAAATTTTTTGATTAGGATATATATTTATATATATTAACATATTTAATTGAAAAATTAATAAAATCCACATTCCATTTTACTAGCTCAAAGCTGCTAGATAGCCCCAGGTTCGAGCAGGTGCCGCTTCAAACAGGTTTGCATATTAGTCAAAGCATCAGAGTCAGAAACTCGGCGCCGAAAATCACAATCTGACTAGCAGCTTAACCAGCGTGCATCTTGTACGTACCCTAAGATCTGTTCTGTAAGCTTGAATGAATATAAAATAGAAAATAATTGAGATTATAAGTATTAATCTACATTGATTAACTTTTTAAAATTACTGTGAGTTAAGTACCTACAGGTAATATTTATACAGTATCAAATAGAAGTGAAACCTCAAACCTACTTAACGATAATATGTAAAAAATTGCATGAATTGTCATATTTACTATTAATTCCTTAAAATAAATCTTTGTTTCTTTTAGCCTCTATCGCTGTGGATAAAATATCTTTTTGGCGCTCTTATTCACCCGAGCAGAGTGCCTATCATTTTGCCCGAATGTCTGTAATTTTGGAATAACGAGCCGAAAATGGTCTCAATCGATTGGGTTCGACTCCTTGATGAAGAATCCGTGGCGAAAGTTGAGTCTGTCCGGCCGTATCCTCTCTAGCATCCAAAAGAGATGAGCTAGAGTTTTCAAATTTTCAGAATAGGTTAATTGTCCAAATATCTCGGTCAAATTCGTTACTGGGCGAAATCTGTCGGATGGTTCAGTAGTTATGAGCATCTGAAATTTTGTTTCCTCAATAACTACTAGAATATCCAACCGATCAAGTTGATATTTGAAATATTGTTGAGAAGGTTGCAACAAAATGGCTCGCAAAATTTCGCTAAAAATTTTAAAAAAATTCCCAAAAAAAAATTTTTTAATCCGCACTATCTCATAAAATATTCTTTGAATTTCAATAAAAATTCGTGAATATATTGAGGTGATCGACATCTTACTTATCCTCAAATTTCATTGCCGTAGCTCCTTTCCATCTAAAGATATGATCATTTTTTTCATTTACTCAAGAGAAAAGAGGAATGACATACGTCCCGATGATTTTTTTGAACGATGGCCATCACAGATCGATATTCGATTGACAAATGCCGGGCTCATTAATCAGTGTCAGTTGGCGTAATATTAATCAAAATTTTTCATAACGAGAAATCATAGATATGGAATTCAATCTCGATGGCTGAAATAATATACGTTGTCAAAATTCAGAAAAGCACTGACGTAAATTTTTAGGAAAAGGGAATTATAGCTTCGAACAAAACTTGGGGAAAATTATGAATAGTTATTTTTAATTTGAGATATAGGTTTGTTCATTCATTAGGCGTTCATATTTGCATCACGTTGTCCCATAGTACGGGAAAAGACTATTGTTCACGTTATCAGAGTGCTTATAGATTTGTTATGATTCGAATATTTACTCGCAAGTAGCTCAACAAGAGCGCCAAAGCAATCTGACCTCACGTCAGTGCTTTCTAAATTTTTTATTTTTCGATTAGATTATTACGTATACAAAAAGGATAAATTACACAACAGTACACACAAATGCTAAATATCAAACTAAAAACAAAACCTAATGACCACTATAATTCTTATTATGAATAGTTTTAAAGATATTTATATATCTTTGGAAGCATGTAGATACTCCTCTGTAATCCCCACAAGGATAGATTTACTACAAGGTCCGGCGACCTTGCCTAATGCGAGCACATGGTTACCCCTATAGCCTTTAATCTATCACAAATCCTTTCCAAAATCTTAAACTCCTTGGACATATCCGACCCGTCTTCCAGCTTGCCTAGCCAATCCGAAAGAAATGACCAAAACCCCTTGAGTCATGATGGCGAGTTTTAAAACTTCGTATGTACCCCACCCAGGTGATTGGAGGATAAGTTCACAAATCCGCATTTTTGGGATTATCAAACATTTATATATAGCGTCGTATGATGTAAGGAACTTAATGTGTTTTGATTGCAACTTCATAGTTGCAAATGACAAGGAAATTATTATACAGGACTTGTACTAAACACTCTGAACATTTATATTTATGTCACTCACTCATGAATTCAGGAGTTCACGTGTCTCAGCATTTTTATAATTCGCTATAATAATGGTATTATAATGAATTTAATTCCAATAGTGGTTTCCACACTGTATCGGCAGTCACTGGTACAAATAAAGATATTATCTGGATTAAATAATTTTAGACATCAGAATATAACCGGTTAAAAATGAATTTCGAATTTGTAAAAACTACATTAGCTCTCAGGAATGGCTTAGAAGGATTGGACGATATTTCTTTACTATCTAGTTCAGAATATCCATACTCCCTTGAATAGTGTAAACTTATCCTAAAATCTGACGGTCTCCTTTGGATCCTGTGTATGTGACTGTTCTTTCTTAGAAGTGACCATCGATTAATACAGTCCAAACTAGCCCTATATACCACAAAGGAAGGGTCGAAGTAACTGAAAACAAAACTCGAAAATGGTCCCCTCCTGAACATCCAAAATTATGTATAAGGGATGTCGAAAAACACTTTGAGTCGATTGATGACAAAAACGAAAACTTTTAAAAAATTTGTGAAAGAATAGTGAATCCATAAAGATAATAAACGGTTAATGTTGTCAAAGATATTTCATACACCAAGAACAATTCAGTGCAAAATCTCTTGAATTGATCAAGACCAGAAAGAATCTAGATGATAGATATGGTGAAACTGTAACTAGCGAACAAGTAGGGACATTTCAGAGTCGATAAGATCTGACATCTAGAAGAGAAATACGGAAGCTATTGTGGTTAATATAGAACAGCTTCTTATCACACTTATATAAACTTTTAACCAAGATCATCTCAAATAGGTTTTGTTCCAAAATAGATCGATAGCAACTAAAGGGGCAAGCTGGATTTTGAGCATTAATAGAAAAATCTATAGAAGATAATTGTCCCTTAGAATTATTATTTATCGACTTCGAAAAAACCTTGGACAAAATACATCAGAGAGACATGCTTAGAGCTCTGACAGATTGTCGAATAGATCAACGGTATTGTATACTACAGCCCTCCAAGTGATACAAGGTATGTCATAGCATATGTAAAAAAATATGTATCAACTAACTTGCTTATCGACATGACATACATACAAGATAACACACAACACAATTTGAAAGATATCCTCTAAATAACATAATACCAGAGAAATCAAATTGTAAATATTTCTCTACCATAAAAAGCATTGGATTTCATTGTTTTTATTTTTGTTTCGACTTTTTTATGCCCGATAAGAAGATATACACAAATGTGATCTGAGATACTAACCTGCTCGAATTCATATGAAAGAAAATTAATGGGAATGACATTGGCTTGAATATAAAGTGAGAACGTATATCATATCAGATTTGCAGATGATATTCTACTAATATCAAACTTAATTGAAAAGGCGAGAAATAATTTGACGATTTAACGTTACTTTCGGACTAGTAGGTCCGCGCATGAAAGTGAAAAAGACAAAAATAACGACCAACCTAGCGATTGGGGGAAGTGTTTTTCTGGCCGACACATATATATGTGTCGGCCAGAAGAACGCATCTTCCGGGAAAATCGTACTTGCGAACTAAACAGAAGAGAAGGTCTGACCTAGTCCACATATGAGAGGCTGAGATACATTTTCAAGTCAACACTACCAACATGCTTGAAACGTAAATATCGCGATCAATGTTTTCTGTCGATGTTGACATACAAAGTAGAAACTACCAATTACAACACAGTATGCCATGGAAAAATCAATGTTGGGACTTTTTTTGGTAGAGAGGATGACAAACAGGGAAATATGTAGAAGAACAAAACTGGCAGACACAATCGAGAGAATAGCTAGGCTTGAGTGGAAGTGGACGGGACTATAGAAGTCTCTAGAAAAGCTGATAAGACATGGACGAGAAAAAAGTTGAAACAGAGATCAAGACAAGATTTAAGTCGAAGTAGAGGAAGCCCTCCAACCAGATGACATAATGATTTGAAGCGTCTTCATTCCAACTCGATGCAAGCTGCACATAATATAGAACGGTAAAAAAACCCAACGGAAACGTGTGTCCGGCAGTGGATTTTGAGTACTGCATGATGATGATGCTGAAAGATATGAAGACGTCCACGTTTGTAAAATACTTATTGAACAATGTGTTGACGCATTCTTATTGAAGCAGTGTTCTCACCAAGATTTATACTACAATTGGAATTGCAAGAAGCTTCCTATTTCAAGTGTTTCTTAAAGGACATAATACAAGACCATCGATATCAACTGAGGATAGTCATAATAACCCTTCGAAATTTTGATAAAAATATTTTTTTTTCCATAGCTGAATATCGCAATTGATACGGAGCTCTCCAATTCCATATTTTAGGTGAACTTGGGATTTTGCAATTCAGAAATGTAATAGATTTGGCATGATGTGATAATCTATCATTTCATGATCTAAAATATGTTATGTTTGTATTCCCTAGAGCAATACTTCTGTAACACTAACTGACCTTATGTTCATCGTCAGAAGAAGAAGAATTTGAAGGCGATGTTTGTGGAGATGCTGGTGTGGTTTTGTTGAAGATCAACTGGAACTGTAAATCTGAAAATGATTAACAATTACTTTCTGGTGAGAGCTTACTTTCAATTCGAAATATAGGTTTGTTCATTCATCGTTGCGGTTGTAATAGTAGCATACTGTTCCAGAGTAAGGGTAAAGACCATTGAGTATAAATCTACTTATACTGAACGGTAAAGACTCTATAACAAGCTTGCAAAAGCTCCTGACCTCACGTCAATGCTTTTATTAATATTTGATTACAGAGTTTGAGGATCTTGAAAATTATTAGATACTAAATTGGATTTAACGTCTGTGAATTTAAATCTAGGATTAAGGTTAATGGCCTGCAGACAAAATTAGACGATTGAAATTGCGAAAAAAAATACATCTTTGGGTGGGACTTGAAAAGAAAGATTGTGTGAGCAGTAATAATCACTGATATTGAATGACTTTCTTTCCACAAGAACCTGTCCAAAAACCTTTGCAAATCGCAGCGGATACTAACAACATTTGACTTCTGGGAGAAAGGTGTCGTCGATGTCGGTTAGAAAGACGCATGTCTTTGATGGCTGAAAGGTTGAGCTCCAGACCTACAATTTTAATACACCGGATCGAGTCCCGCCCAATGATTCATTTCTTTTCCGAAATTTCAAGTTTCGAATTTCGTTTGAATGCAATTAACCTTAATTCTAGATTTAAAAATTAATACTTAGAAACCGTAGATATCTTGGGTTGAAAAATGAAAAGACTTGACAGTAAATTATATTTCATTTTATTACATTTTGGATACACCTACATGCTTGAATTTTCACCAGAGCCTTCAGGAAAACATTTTGATTTGCCTTATGACAGCTGTGAGAGCATCAAGCTCCTCAAATTCGACTGGTACATCAGGGGAAAGATGAAGTAATCGCGAGTACTTGACGCATCGTTTACTGGAAAGGGCTATAGTAGAAGTGCGCCAGGGGCACTCCCGAGGGGCTTAAATCGGCGACTGGAAAGCAAATTTTGTGATGAATTCTTTCATTTCACCAATCGCGATTCGAAGGAAACTTCCTATTTCTCACATATTGGTATTTTTTCCTTTTATCTGAAGCAGAAAGCTGAGCCGAACCGTCAAATTGAAATTTAAAAGAATATTGGAAAGATTTATTCTGTTCTTGAAGTAGTTTGTCGAGTCCCTGAAAATACTATCTAAGTGCTATAGATTATTACCTCTGTTTTTACTCCTGAGCGATTCGACTTCATTTTGAAGATCATTAAGCATCACCTGATGCTGATCTTGCAGGAATTTGATATTCTGTTCAAGCTGAGCTATCCGAGCGGTATCGTTGGAGGTACGTTCGATGAATCTAGGTGTTCCTTCTTGAGAGCGACCCAGAGTCAACAATTCGCCACCCACATTAGCTTTAGTCTTATTCACCTGAAAGGAATATCTAGTTTAATTTAAATGGCCCTTGTATAATTATAAAACGGTTCAAGTTTTATGTTTCATATTATTATTATCAATCTGCCTGTAGCTTATTCGTGGTAAAATAAGAAGAATAGTTTCAGAAAACCATAGGATATCCTCATGGTAAATTCCTATTCTGCAAAATCAGAAAAGGGCTGTTCTATGCTCTCACTTTTTCTCTAGGATCTTTGATGGTAAAGTGAAGCTAGCAAGTAACTAACGGTATAATAATAATAATAATAATAACGTTTATTGATCCTTTGACAATAATGTATAGGACAAGTCATAAGGTGGAAAATAGAAATTACATTATGTAAGCACTATGATATCATTAAGATAATCATTTACTGTATAATAACATTTTCTTAACATTAAGTTCTTAACAGTTTTTCTAAATTTCCTGGAATCTAGAGATCGAACACTGTGAGGCAGATGATTATAAAGTTTGATGCATTGATAGGAAGGAGACATCTCAAACTTAGTTGTTTTATGCTTAGGGACAAATAGAGTTCTTTCACTTCTGGTACCATAGTTATGAAAACTAGACAACTTCATTTTCTTTCACGTGCAGAAGACAATTGAAAATAAAAATGGAAGATAAGGTTAATATTTTATGTTCTATAAATGTCGGTCTACAGGATGAACGTGGCGGTATATTGAATATCAATCGCAAGATACGTTTCTGTATTATAAAAGCTCTTCCAACGTCCGAACAGTTTCCCCACAGTAGAATATTGTACGATAAGTGGCTATAAACCAAACTGTAATAGATGTTTATGAGTGACTCTAGCGGAAGTAAGTTTTTCACCCTATTTATGGCATAGTAAGAACTGTTCAACTTTTTGCATACGGAATCTATGTGCAAACCCCATTTCAACTGGTTGTCAAGGTGAATGCCAAGAAACTTAGTACCATTCTAAGATAAAACAACATTATTTAAATGGCCATGCACCAGAATACGATCACTTTGCCCGATTGTGAAGTAAATACATTCGGTTTTATTTATGTTTATCATTAAGTTATTTTTATGACACCAGGTTACGAAACTTTCTATTAATAGCTGACACAGTGCTTGAAGCTTATCGAATGTTAGGGCTGAAACCACCACCGAAACATCCTCTGCAAACAGCCTCATCATAAAATTCCTTATTAGGGACGAAAAGTCTCTACACGTGAGCACATTCAGGAACATTGGCCTCAAATTAACGGGGAGATCATTGATGAAGAGCACCAACTCTCACAAAAATTGATCTACCCTCAAGATAGCTCCGGAGCCAATCCGAAAAAACACCTCGAAAACCCAAGTTGTAGCATTTGTCGAGTATGAACTGAAGTGATAAGCTATCGAATGCCCGCGACAGGTCAAAAAATAAACCCGCTACATGTAGGCCATTGTCGAGGCATTCATAAACATAATCCACAAGGGAAATTGCAGCTGTCTCTATAGAACGACCTGATCTAAAACCGTGTTGAGCATCATCAAGTATATTGAACTTATCAAGATACCCAACCATTCGATTGAACACGACTCTCTCAAACACTTTAGAAAATATGCTCAAGATGGAAATCGGTCTATAATTAGTGATGTTATGTGGATCATTTTTCTTGAATATCGGAACTACTAGAGCTTTTTTCAAAATAGTGGGAAAGATTCCAGAACATACAGAAACATTAATAAGATGAGCAAAATGTTTACAAATATCAGAGCTTATCACCTTCAGAATCCTAGCAGATATACAATCAGCTCCTGCGCACTTATTACTTTTCAACAACTTAATTACATCAGCCACCTCGCACTCAACTACAGGATGAAAAAAAAAAAGTTGAGTTCAACATTGGTGACAAAATGCACGAGGGAGATAAAGAGTTCTCATAGTAGGCACGTAAGGTTCTCTCCGTTACCGTCGAAAAGTAGTTGGCAAAAATTTTCGCCAATTACACAGAATCACTGTACAGTACACCATCAACAAGAAGCTCAATACATGTACTATTCCTGTCCTTTCAGCCAATCAAATTATTTACCATGGACCATACCGCTTTGTGTTTATTATCCGATCTATTAATAAGCTCATTATGGAATTTTAATTTGGTATTCCTGATTAACGAGTTATAATCGTATTTGGCCTTTTTGTACAAAGAATATGTGCTCTGGCACTTTACATTTGAGTGTAACCAATGCAAATCCATTAGTTGTCGTTTCGCTAGAACCACTTCCGGAGTGATCCAACTATTTACTTTGTGAGCTTTAGTGGGCAATTTTACCATGGGACAACATGACACAGAAGTACTATGTATCGCATCCACGAATGCTTGAAAACATTCATCAACATCAATGATGTTATAAATGGCATGAAAATCATAAGTTGAAATATGATGTACAAAATTGTTGAGATTTTGTAGACTCAAGCTTCTGATCATCTTCGAACAACCCCGTGCATTTACCTGAAGTATACAATTAAATTCCATCATGATAGCACGGTGGTCACCCAAAAGAGTTTCAAAAACTTTAACATTGGAGCCAGATATATCTGCATTTGTTAAAACATAGTCTACTTTCGAAATAGATGTATGACCAGTTATGTCAGTGAATACTCGCGTAGGATCTTGTGACGAAATCTTTAAATCAAAACAATCCATTAAATCAACAAATTGCTTACGACTAGTATTTTGAGTCTCCAGGAAATCAACGTTCAGATCACCACAAACAAAGATAACATCAACAAGACTTGAACAGTAGCTGAGCGCATCTGATAGTCTGTCCAGAAAAACTTTGAAATTACCTGAACACGGCCGATAAACACCTATAATGCCTATTCGGAGCACACTGGTCACCACAATAATTCCGCACATTTCATAATGCATCTCATCGGAGAATTGAGACACACACAAACTTTTCGATTTAATGCCAGCTTTAAGATATATCATCGAGCCCCCATGTACACGAATAGGGCGGCAGTAATAGTCAGCTAACATATAACCAGGTAGAGTCATTGATTTCACCCTCTCCGCACTGCACCAATGTTCAACAACACTTAATACATCGGGATCATTCTCATCTAGCAGTAATTCCATATTATCTAATTTATTTATAATAAATTATTTATAATAATAATAATAATTAATATAATTATACGAGGGTTGCATTTTTTATTTCGGGATTAGAGAACAAAAACAAATATTAATCATCGAAAGTCGCTTCATTGTTTTTTAAATTATTCCCCATTAAGATCTATAAACTTTTACATGCATTTGGAGCAATTGTCAAAGCACTCCTGTCACTCTGATTGGGGATGTCCAAAACATGCATTCTGAACGCATCCATCGCTTCTTCAGGTGTCGAATATGAAAAAATGAAAAGAAATTATTCGGGACCAAGTCAGGACTATACAGCGAATGACTCATCAAATCGATGTTTTTAGTGCTCAAAATCGCAGTTGTTTGAGGCGATGTGTGAGAGCTCACATTGTCGTGGTGAAGGGCGACCCGTCCTCATCGGTTAGTTTTCCTGATTTCTTGGAAGACAACTGGCAAACGGTTGTGTTCACTCAGAATTGACTCTTCTGCGTTGTTCTAGTGGTACGATTGTGACATGTCCAGTTTTTTCGAAAAAAAACAGGCGACCATTTGCTTGGAAGTGCTTCGTGTGCGAGTAACTTTTGTTGGTTTTTGTTCATCTTGAAACACCCATACAGTCGACTGCTGTTTACTTTCGGGATCATACGCTTAAATCCACGATTCATCACCTGTCACAATTTTTTGTTGGTTTATGTTCATGCAATGTTGAATGTATATCTCAACATATATTATATGTATTTCAGGTAACAACTTAGTACAGGTAATGGAAATGAGAAATAATTTTCAATGTTTTGTGGAAACCCATCATTTTATGCTTTAAATGACGTGAGTGAGCAATCGTTGGTAGCTGGTAGATAAATCTCTTGGATAAACAACAAGATGGTTCAAAGACAACTCATTTCAACCCTGAAATCTGTTTGATAAATTACACAAGGGGTCGAACACTAATGTAATGGATTTTGAAGAAACTGGATGTTTTTATTTATTAGATGTAAACAATTGATATACAGGGTGAGTCTTTGACCACTGCGTTAATTTTAACCATAGATTCTTGACGTCAAAAGAAACATTTTCTTTCTATAACATTTTTCGAAATTTGGCCTCGTTCAAACGATATAGGGTGTTGAAATTTCATAAAAAAAATTGCATTTTCTCCTGTAATATTCAAACGACAATATCAATTGAAATGATCTCTTGTAGAGGGTTTTTGATAACAGTCATGCATATTTTGGCATCATCTGATTTATTCTATTTCTTGTGGATTTCTCACTACTACTCTTCAGATTGGTTAAATTGCACGAAAAAAAAATATCACTTGAACTAAAGGTCTGTATCTTGTACTTCCTGGAATCATTAGTCTTTTTCGCAGATAAAATCATTCTTCATCTTTTCTCCTAAATTGCAAATTGTTCTTGAGATATTTGAAGTTGAAAGGAATTAAATCGATATAATTTTGTCCAAATTTTCTGATTTTCCCAAATCCAACTCTGTGCTGAAATGATTCAATTATCAGATTTGTTCAATGTTGCCATACTTTATGTCTTTATAAAATATTTCTACAAGGTTGAGGAAATTTCTCCAGTCAATGGTTCCACCACTAAACACTATAGATGAAATTAACCACTGAACAATTTTTGTCTTACATTCACTACAAAATCTAAATTGCCATTTGCTGTATTCATTATTAATGATGTCTAGCACCTTGTTTAATATTGAATCCAGAGTCATATTCTATAATAAATAGAGGAAAAGCTTTCCATCACTCACATAGGCACTTCGGTATATCTTCATGATGACCGTTGAAATAGATAATATATTTTCTGTCAGGACCTGTTAAATTGAAGACTTGTCTTTATGAAGAGCTGGTTCTTTATAGCTTCAGACTTTCACGGTTCATCAAATTATATCTATTTTAATATAGGAATGCTTCAAATTAAGCTCATATGAGTTTTAAAAACTTCGAACCCAGTCTCCTAGATTTGTTTTGCGGCTTTAAAGATCTTTTTTTCACATCTTTATTTCATACATCGATTCAACCTGGTTCACAAACTTAGGAAATAATAGAATTCGACTTGATTTTAATATTTCTGAATGCTTGTTATGATGCATGATTAATTTAAATTCTATCAATATTGAAACTGGAAGCTATAGGCTCATAAACAAGAAAGATTGAAATAGAATGCATTTTCAGACCATAATCATTTCATACTGAATTGAATTATTTAAAACTATCGAAATTATCCCTAGGATATTTTCCACTTTTTTCTTGAAGATACAAATAACTGTTGTCAGTTTCAAACAGAATCAAAACAACAGGGAACCACAGAACACTATTTTATTGGAAACTACCCACCACAGGGACGTTATAACATTTTAATGTGATAATAATGCATTCTCGTTATTCTGAAAAAAATTATACCTAAAGATCAATAATGGTTACAGATATTACCTTTCATTTATAAAAACTTTGCAATTATTATTTTTTTTCTCTCCTGGGGTTCGGTAATAAATTGATATTCTATGGTAAGGTATTAAAATTTGACATAATCTATGAATAACCATTATTCAATATTTATGTTTTTGTTTACATGATTAAAACAGATACTCTGATTATAACATCCAAAAATTTACGCATGTTCAGTTATTAATTATATTCTAAACAGAATAGATTCATATTAATGATCTAACAAACATTTTTTCAAGCAAGAATAATTGCACATCTAAATCTGGGAATACTTGTAATCTATCCAAGTAAATTTTTATTGGGATTCAGTACAGAAAACAATCATCAAGCAAAGTAACATCACTTTAAACTAATTATTAGTAGTGACATCATTCATTATTGTTGAAGATTTCGAAAAAGATTTTCATATTTTCAACAAAAAAAAATCAAGAGACTTCATAGACCTGTTCACTGGTCTCTGTCAAGGAGAAGAAACTTCAGTAATATCAGTGTTTGGAAAATCATAGATGATTTTTTCTGGCTTTGAGTGAAAAAAAAGCAAAGTGACAACCTCTTGCCTTGGAAGTTTTCATAGAAATGATGGTTTTCATGATTTGGAAATTTTAAGAAGAAAATTACAAATGTATGATGATAACATCCAATAATTCTGAGGTTTTTTTGAAATTTCTCACTAGAAAGGGATGGTTTATAATCTTGAAGTAGAAAGAAATTATGGTAGAACAACAAAAATCTATGTTTATGGTGTTGAATTTTTTTTACCAAAAATTAGTATTTTGTATCTTCCTTCTGGATATGGACCTCATCGGATGAAACATGAGTGAGTGAATCATTTTTTAGAGGGAAAATAATGTTTTTAACAATTCAGATTCATTAGTGGAAGCTATGGAAGGTATTTTTCATTCAAACTAAACTGGACCACAGAGGGGTATTTGCCCAATGTGAAAACTGAAAATGCTTATAACTTTTTAACGCAGCTGAATATGGAAAAACCGTAATGGAAAAAGTGTTTCTTTTGATCTCAAGAACCTACGGTTAAAATAAACGCAGTGGTCAAAGACTCAGCCTGTATAAAGCTGGTAAAGGGATTGTGTTTGATGATCTGTAAAGTTTCTAGCTTTTTATCTGAGTGTTTGACCTTGTCCAGACCTATGAGGGAGTACTGAAATCAATTCTTCAAATTCTTTTTTGTATGTGTTTATATGAATCGGTTATGGTAATCTATATAGTTTGGCATCAGTGCTTGAAATCAAGCATTGCTCTATAGTTTTTGTATCGGAAGGAAAATTCTTGTTTATATGATCTTTCTTGTTGATTATTCTGATAGTTTCTTGGTGCCTTATATAAGAAAAATTGTTTATAGAACTAATATCTGTTCTGTTTTCAGTAGTGATCTATCATCACAGAGTTGGTTTGAAACTCAGAAATGTGGTGTTAAAAATTCAATCGAGATGATACTGAATCTATATTTCCTAGAATAAATTTTTTATTGTGAATATTAGTCTATACATAATTGTGCTCTATTTGATAAAGAATCAATGAATAATTTTGCATTGTATTCAGCCTCATGAAATCAATTCATTGGATTTATGTGTTTCAAGATGAATCTCGTGACATTTGAATTTGTTGTATTATCCATAAATAAAAATCTTATTTCATACCCACTCTATCAAATCAATTTATACCTGAAATCTAAATTAATTCAATGATGTGATAATAACTAGTTATACAGATCTGAACCTGAAAATATTTCCAAAACATTATTGAACGCAAAGTAAAATTGGTAAATCAGTTAACCATACAATTTACCTATATAGGTAAGGGATCGCTCTGAATTCTGAAGTAGTTTATATTTCAGTTTATACTATCAATAATATTCATGTGTTAATGCAACCACTGTCTGAATATGGGTGATGCAACAAAGTACAGAAACTAGATCTATCCAAATGTTTTGTTTGATTGACTGTTCAGTATTTATCCGGTGGGATTATATATATTTTGAGAATTTTAATAATGATTAGTAATTTGAATTGAGCTATTATAGTACTCAACTGTTTCTATCAACATTAAATTTTTGGTTTGTCGATGAAAATTTGATAAAACATTATTTTAACTATGAAAACAATTTCATGCACTCTCAAACAGAAAAAGTTCGCTAGGAATTTCATTGATAATCAGGTTGCTGATAAATAAACTGAGATTCTCATTTCGTTTCATCAAAAATTTGAATTTTTGAAATATACCTAGATACATGCGCACATTACCTTTCTGAATATAATGGTTTTCAATTGTTAATATAAAAGGAGCTTTTAATGCAATTGGTAGTAAACTTTGATGTGAAGGGAAATCTTGATTTATTTCTCGTCTAAAATGACTTATTTACCACTAATTGCGTTTTCAAGTAATCGTTGTTTAAGGGTTGGTAGCATTTGTAGTCCGCAAAATATCCTGAACTGATACCTGCTCTCGAGTAGGTACCGATTTTGACTGTATTGGGATTGTACTGAAAAGACCCGAACAGCAAACCAATTTGAAGATTTGGTCCAAAATTTGTCAGAGAAAAACCCGAACAAGTTGAATTTGGCAAAATGCGCAAACTCGTAGCACTAGTTGAATCTGTTACAGCAGAAAATTTCAATTTAACTCTCCTGATCATATAAGCCATAAATTGAAAGAAAAGCAAATAGATTAATGAATATGTCGATAATGAATCATAATGCACATTTTTAATATTGCCGATTTGTTGACGAGAGCTGAAAAATTTTTTTTTAATTAAGTTCTTTTTCACATACTTAAAAATATTTAAGGAATTCGAAATGATTATTTAGAAAACTTAAATCATTGTAATAAATAAAGTTGTACTAGTTCTTACAATTTGAATTTGAACTCAAGGAAATAAAGAAAATTCATAATCCTGCCCCTGAAAACCCTTTATAATATAAATTTATAATCATTTAACTTAATACCTATTTATGCACGATTTGAAACCATCTATGTTTAGATTTGTTTATATCTGTTTATGGATGCAGACAAAATTCAAACATTTCAAATTACGAAAGAAATTGGTTAACTCCTCCCTCCTAAGGAGGTTCTACAGTAAAATCCTAAAATGGTCCTGAGGATAGTCCCAGAACCGTCAGAAAAAATCCTGATATATCCCGAACATTGGACTACGCAGTTCGAAATTAGTCAGAGAAAACCCGAACACCGAACCCTGAAATGCGCATGATTCTGATGGTTCTCGAACAGCCAGAATTTGAACCCGAATGAAGCTCATAATCGACCGATTTGCAGAACAAAGCTTCAACAATAAATGCCACTCCATGATCAGACATCCAAGGGCGGATGCTTCAGTTGTGCGACATATCCCTCCGTACCCAGATGACCATCATAAAATCCCTTTTTTTCAAAACAGCATATTTATTTTACGATCCATTAGGTAAACAGAAGAATCGTATTTGCTCGCTTGTTCTTGAACTATTTATCTCACTCAGATACAATATGATACTGAAAGAACTGCCGAGATTTTCGGAAAATTAACCTATTCGGAAAACATGAAAACATAACCTTCGGATAACAGAAAGTATGAGTCCGTCCTTTCAGCGATTCTCAAGTTTGACTACGAATTCTTCACCAGGAAGCCAAACTTAATAGATTCACACCTGGATATTAGAAAAGGCATTCGGGAAAAACAATACCAGGCGGTCGAAAGAGTGTTCAAGGTACTTCCCTGTCTATATATACTAGCTGTAGAGCTGGGACTATTCATAAAGGACGCCACTATCATTTTATTTATGAAGGGAGTATACGTCTTAAAATCACTAAGAGAGAAACCATAACTAACTTAATATCACTCTCCGGACGCTCAATAAGCTCGATAACACAAAAAGTGTATTTGTTTCAACTTGATTCAAAGATCTCTCAAGTAACAACTTGATATAAAGGAAATATTATATAATAGATTTGGCCCGATAACGAACTCGTCCGAGATATTCATTCCTTCGATCATGAAAATTTCAGCTCTCTAGCTCATTCCGTTCGGATGTAATCGTTTCCACGGACGGACAGAATCTATTTTGACCACGTATGTTTCATCAGCTTAGTCCTAACGAAACGGTTGATTCAAGATTTACCCAAATATCAGAAAAATGCAGACATTTGAGCAAATCTATAAGCACTTTGTTCAGATGAACAAGAGCGCCAAAAGGTACGAGAATTCCGAATAACCATCGCATCAATGGTGCGAACGATTCACGTATGGAATCCCAGAGAATCAAGACTCCCAGTGAAACTGTGGACTGGTTTCGAGATGATTGCCTCTCATCAGCACAGTGTGGCACTAATGATCCTGAAGGAGGCTGCCAGTCTTCACAAAGAACGTCAGAAAGCTTCAACATGCTATAAGGATGAATCATCGGATAAAATGGAGTAATACATTTTTAATATCCAAAGAAGAGAAAACTACAAGAAGAAAAAGCAACGATGCCTTTATGAAAATCACTTTTGACATAAGTGCTCCATTAACTGAGTTCCCGGAAGTTAGGAGGACGATTGTTCGAAATAACTTAATGAAGTCTTCAAACCACAGATAAGTAAGTACAAATACAAAGATTCAGAGTTATGTCAATCTTAACACTTAATGAAAATGAATGATTATCATATATTTTTAGCTTTTTAAAATTCTAATTCTTGCATTGTGAATAATGATTCTACACTATTGCGAGTTTGTAACGAAGCCTTTTTCCGAACTCAGGAATATTACGATATAGAAACAAACGACATTGATAAGCTCCTTATCGTGTCATCGGTTGATCGTACATTTGAAATGATCTACAGATCAATCAAGAAAAAATATGATTCTCTCCTTACTGTGTCAAAAAAGAACTATTTCAGTGACTTGGTACTGAAATCTGAAAATAAATCACGAGCGTCATCAAAAATCGCACAAAAAATAATAGTAAGAAATTTTCATTAAAATCCAGTGATCCGTCAAAACTAGCGAACGATTTCAGTAGCTTTTTCACTGTAGTTGCCACCTCATTAACGCAGAATATAGCTAAATCCCCTGACCCTTCTCTACCCTCTAGATTGGACAGATCATTCTTTATGTTCGAGATTGACCAAGAGGAAGTTATCTCGGTAGTACGTTCCCTAAAAAGTAAAACATCTGTTGGTCATGATGACATCTCCATTAAGGTAATTAAATTATCTATTGAAATAATAGTTAAACCACTAACGTTTATAATGAATCGCTCTTTTATGGAAGGCATCTTCCCAGAGAACTTGAAGATAGCCATAATTAAACCCATACATAAGAAGGGGAGCATGGAAGATCTAAATAACTACAGACCAATAAGTATTCTATCATTTTCCAAAATTTTCGAAAAAGTTCTCTACAATAGATTATCAAATTTTTTTCTCAAATTTAATGTAATACCTAAATGCCAACACGGCTTTGTAAAAGGTAGAAGTGTAGAAACAGCTATATATGAGCTCACTAATGAAATTGTCAATGCCTTCGAACTAGCCGAGATTCCCATAGGTTTGTTTTTGGACTTAACAAAAGCGTTTGACTGTGTTGAACATACAAGGTTACTCCAAATACTCGAGAACTGCGGGATTAGAGATAATCAGTTGAAACTAATCCGGAGCTATTTAACATATAGAAAACAAATGGTCATTATAGAGGTTGAAGATGAAATTTTCGCATCTGACAAAAAATTCACCACCATCGGCTTACCGCAGGGTAGCATACTAGGACCATTGTTTTTCATAATTTACGTCTGTGCTCTTTATATTTTACATAGGGGATTGAATTGTAGATTACTGATGTTTGCAGATGACACAAACCAGAGACAACCGAGACGGTCAACTCCATGCCAATTTTTGTCCGATGTTAAGAATTATGTTGTGTCACTGTCTGTTCTATCTCAACTAGCATAAGTCTATCTTAGTCCCACTTTTCGAACCTATTTTCAGATTGAAAATATTTATGTGCAATATAAATAAAAAGAAGAAAATTTTCGCATAGACCTAACCTACAAATATTAAAACTTGTATTGAAAACATTTGGCATGGTTCTTTTAATTTCAACCACCGACGTCTACAGTTGTAATTTGAGAAAAAGTGAGTTAATATTTACTCAAAAAGATGGGTGATAATCATTGTATTATATGCGGTGCTTTAGAGGACGAAGTCAATAATTTATTTTGTTTCCTTCCAATCCTGAGCGGTAAGAATAAAAGTTATATTTATTTCATCTGATGCTTGCTTTGGATGGAAAGTATATTATTTAAGTTAAAAATTTATTTTGTAGGATGAATTTGTGGAAGAATGCTCTTGGTCTTCGTTCTAGTGCTGTGATAAGAAAACGTCATAGAATTTGTGATGGACATTTTAGTGAAAATTCTTTACCAAATTCAAATCGCAACAAGTTGATCACGCATGTTATTCCTATGGCTTGGGTCAACCCTTCATCAGACATTGAAGTAATTGAAGTAATGGAGGAATCACATGCAATAATTTAGGAATCACATGAAGTAATGGAGAAATCACGGGCTGTAGGATCTATTGAATCGTCAGGTATTGTGAATTAATTGTTTGTATCTTCAATATAATTATTTTGTTGTCTTTCACCTTTTCACTTGCGTAATATTTCATTTTCGCATGTGAGAACATTTGAATTCAATAAGTTACATGATTCCTTAAATGTTCAAACCTTGATCATTGTTTTAGGTAACATATCAGGCAGTGAGAGGTCCCAAATAGCTGAGGAACAACAAAGTGCAAGTACTATAACAACTACAGGTATTACATTCTTCCAATCAAATTAGGTTTGTTGGCGTCAGTTTCGAACTGAGAGATGAACAAACCTATTATTTCAAATGCATCATCCTATTACAGTATTGTTGATTAACTGAAGGTTTTGATTTATGAAATATTATTTCATTATTATTTTAATTACTTGCAGCTGATGGTGAAGTACATAATAAATTGCCGGAGTCGCATGCTAGTGGATCAGCCCTTCAGATACTTAGATCCGACGTTGTATTTGAGGACTTGGGTTGTTCGGAACACAGGGATTGCATAAGGGATATAACGACTTCTGAGATCTGTAGGATTGGCATTCCTTGGTGGTGCAAAAAAAAATCAGAAGAAATTAAATCCGAAGCTAAAAAAAGAGCATTTGAAAAAAAATTGAAAAAAATGCGCCATGAGTAATTTTTGATTTATTTATTATTTCAGCAGTCTGTTCTGTTAATTCAACCTTTGTTAAGTTCCATGTAAAGACCACTTCTTGTTGAAAGTTGATCATAAATCATAAATTACTCCAGCCATATCTCAAATTTGTATTGCTAGTTTTTCCCCAACATCCACATTCTTCATTATTTCTTATCTCAAGCACCCTTGTTATTTTTCGCATCATTTTATGTTTATTTTCTGTACAATAGTTGTCATCAATTCGAGGGCATAGAATAAGTGATAAAATGTTCATATTGTTCAATAAAAAGAGCTGTAATCAATAGTGTGTTATAAATATTTTTAATTTTCGAGATTAAAATATCGATATGTAATTTTAAAAATGTATTTTGTGAACATAATGAAAAAATTTTCATCTTTGATATTGCAAATGTTTGCCTAAATCATACATTGCATATCGAGGATGAAAGTTTTTTCATTATTTTCGCAAAATTCATTTTTAAAATTTAGTGATCCTCTGCTATCGATTCAAATTTCCCGCCATTCTTTCACCGGCACTGATGTTAGCGCCATCTGACAACAGCCCCATCAGATCATGTTGGAAATTTACTGAAACTTATAAAACAGTGGTTGGGAGATCATAATTTGATTCTGAATGTACACAAGACCGATTGTGTTATATTTCACAGTGAAAAAGCGAAATCAAACTTTCCACAGTCTATAAACATGGAAGATGATGATATGGAGGTTAAGGATTGTGTTAAGTTCTTGGGTCTCAGACTTGATAAGCATCTGAAGTGAGGTCCACATATTGAAAATCTAAAGAGTAAATTGAATTCTGCTTGTTATACCTATTTTATGCTAAGGAATCAAATAAGATCAGATATACTTAAACTAGTTTACTATGCAAATTTTCATACTGCAATATCTTATGGAATTATATTCTGGGGAACCTCATCTCATGTAGAGTTTATTTTTATTATAAAGAAAAGAGCTATAAGATCTATGCTTAAGATGGGTTACCGGGAATCATGTAGAGGAATTTTTAAGTCAAATAACATACTTACTGTTTATGGTTTGTATATTTATAAGATTCTGTATTTTTTTAGAAAACCTAGTGAATACTTTGAGGTGTATAAAATTTCAATAATACAAGGAGAATTTTTCCTTACAATGTACCAGCTCATACAAAAACTTTGAGAGAGAAAAGTGTACAATACATGGCCATCAGTTTGATCAATGTTTTACCACCTGAATTAAGAAAAGTTGCCAGTTTAGTGAATTTCAAGCGAAGGTTGTATGATCTGATATTGAAATGTGAGCCCTATAATTTAGAGGAATTTAGGGTATATTGCAGAAGTCAATAATTTGTAATTTTTGTTTTTCATTTGACTTGTTCCAGTTTTATACGTGATGTAATACTTTGGAATTAATAAATTACTATAACTATTACTATTAATGTAAAAGTCAACTAATTAATATCCTAAATGAACAATAACCAAACTGACAGTTTCAATTTTCTTTCGAACTCATAACTAATTCTCTTAAGAACAGAATAACATAACCATCAGAATTGAGTATTTTTGGAAACAGATGATATTTTAGTGACATTCGTAAAATCTATTGTTTTTCTCAAAATTTATATATAAGTTTACGAACAAGCAAAGTTTATTCTATAAACTTCCGTGACTTCATCACAAAAAGAAACTTCTATCTCTTCTCGTGAATTCACTCTACGAAGATGAAATTTCAGAATATCTAAGATATTAATAATTTTTATTTTGAAATTCAGAGAAGATTCACAAAATTTGGCTGACTACTTTGTTTCAAAGTGATTCAAATGATTTTCAAGTTTCAAATCGATCAGATAGGTAATCTAGAAGTTGTTGAGGAAAAAGATTTTCGATGGCACGACCCAAATTTTGTCTGAATCGTTAGGATACAAAATTGTGAAAAAATTTAACTGAAAATTATAAATTACTCCTATAAGAGATTGATCGGATCGTATAAAAAAATCGTTAAAATATGAAGGTTATTGATATCCTACATAACCCACAAGAAGATAAAGGTGTTTATGTGATAATGTCACAGAAATTAACTGAATAAACCCAAGAATTGACATTTCTTCTTCATGAACTTCGTATGATGAATAGTCCACATTGAAAGAGGATTCATTGATAGCACGAAACACACGTTAAACGCGTACCGAGCACATTCCAGAACTTTTTATGAATTCGTAATATCTGGTTATTCTGTTGTCGGTTGGGTATTGCCATCGAACAGAACCATTGTCAAGAAAAATATAGAAATTTCAGAACAATACATTTTTGTTGTTATCGGGAGGGGTAGCGGTAAACTAGTTTCACCCTTATTAGGGATCATCAGTACCACATAACCTTATCTTCCGACAACAACAAATTTGGTAGTAGGTATTATTGAACTCCGGTAGTGGCCCCAGTGTATTATATAGACTGAGGTGACATCCAGTGGACAATCGAATGAACTTTAATATCAATGTACCACAACAAACTTCGCAGATTATTCGAAAATTATCAAGGACTCACAATCATGAGTTATTTTATAAAAAGAAAAGAAAGGTTGAACTCAGTTTCTGTATAGCACGAAACACACGTTAAACGCGTACCGAGCACATTCCAGAACTCTTATGTGGTACTGATGATCCCTAATAAGGGTGAAACTAGTTTACCGCTACCCCTCCCGATAACAACAAAAATCTTAATATCTTTGTGCCTACGCAGCCTTTGTTGTATTGTTCTGAAATTTCTATATTTTTTTCTTGACAATGGTTCTGTTCGATGGCAATACCCAGCCGACAACAGAATAACCAGATATTACGAATTCATAAAGAGTTCTGGAATGTGCTCGGTACGCGTTTAACGTGTGTTTCGTGCTATACAGAAACTGAGTTCAACCTTTCTTTTCTTTTTATAGCATTCATTGAGTTCGTGAATCTTTATTCCTCATTATCATAAGTCATACCTACTATTTTCCAAGAAAAAATAATATTATTCATCAACATATCCAGAAGGACTTTGACAATTTTTATTTTATTCTATTAATATACTTTATGGTTCGAGATACTCATTGATTTAAATGAATACATATATGTCCGAAGATCTTCGGTTATGACTAGATATAAAGATCTATTCCAATAATATAGGAAAGTGTTTTAAGGAGAGGTAATTTTAATGGTCAAAACAAAAACTGAGGGAAAACTATAAGTTTGGTTATTGTTTATTCAATATTTGTTGATTCTCTATGTCGTTTATTTCTGTTTAGCAATGTGCCTGGGTCCAGAAATGAAATTTATAACAAGCGCGCAAAAGCTCCGATCTGTGCTTTTAAACAATTTTTTGTTTATACCATTACCTCATGAAATGTTGGATTTTTAGCCATATCGGACATATTGCTGAGATGTAAAAAGATATCTAACGGAGCCATAGTGTACTGGTTGCACTGTTCGAAATAATAGGGTAGTCAGTTCTGAGATCATTCTTACAGAAAAAGATCATTATCTCAAGCACTAATTTTCAGCTCAATTCCATAATCAATTTTGCTCGAACGTCTATTATGCCATCGCCCTGTATTTTATCATCAACTTCAACTGATTTTATGATGATATTTTTCTGAAAATCATGAAAATATCCTACTAATTCTGCCTTCATTCCAAACAAACACTTATAGTATTGCGAACGTTACAATGTGTTCTTCAGTACTGGCAACACTGCGAAAATGGTGGTGAAATGAAATCATGAATGAATTTTGAGACATCATTCATAACGAACGTGATTTCTGCAAGTCACAGTCTAATAGCAATTTTGTTATTGATAAAAATGAAAAAACTCTTAACCATTCCACAATATTTCTTTCTTTTTGAAACCGTATAGTTGGGTAGCGTAGTATTTGAAAAATTTTAATGATTAGAATAGGTGCCAAAGACATTATAAAATTTGAGAGTTTCGGCTTTTTATTTACCTGCAATCTAAATAGCTTTTTAGTCAAATGCATCAAACATTCTAAGAATTTTTACTTTAAAAGTTAAAAGAGTGATCATGGACAATATGAACACAAGAAGATAAGAATCAGAAAGGTTTTCTTGATTTCACCATGACTTGCTAAAATTTTGAACTACGTTTAAGATTTGTTGTTATCTTTTAATCCGCTATTGTTACATATACCTACGTTTTCTAGAGAAAAAGCATTTTATATTATACGGACATCCCTAAAATTATTTGATACAAAATCCATCGGTTATGTACACAGCTTGTGAAATACCAACTGTTGGATGATTCAGATAGGTCATGGAACAACCATAAACAAAGCAGCATTCAGTTAAACTAACCTGGGAAAAAGGCGCAACGTTTATTTTCACCATCAACTGAGAAGTCATGTTGTTTTGAATCCTCCACTGCCAAAAATATCAAACAACTGTCGTATTAACGGCAAACAATATTTCGCCAATTTTTTTTCCGTAATGAAGCTCTGCAACGTTTCGCACTCACAAGTACATCTTCGGGGTCACTTCAAAAAAACTGTCGAGGATCACTAATTGATGATTAACTCGAAAAGTTCTGAATTCGAATGGAAAATCTGGAAAATCTCAAAACGAAGTATATTTCCCTCGCATGATTCACACCTCTCGAAGTATTGATTGCTTTCATCAGTCCCAACAGACATGCTCAAAACGGACCGACATTTCAAGAATTTGTTTTGAAACGGAAAGATAAACTGATACGTCAATGACTCAATGTGGGGGTGAATAGCTTTTTATCGGGGATTATCGAGTTTTTAAATCTTCGCAGAACAACCTTAATATTGGGTTGTCCCAAGGTGGTTGGCCCCTTAAATTCTTATGAAAACTATTAATGTAAATTATTTCAAATTTTTCAGATCAATATCATGTCATCTAAGGTACATTTTTGAAATACTTTCAAATTTCCAGTGTTGTCAGATGTATGCAAATTTAGCAACAGCTTTGTTATTTAGAATGGGACATATCGTATCTCTATTTTTTATGATTCTCCATAAAAATCTTCCATTTATTTAATCTACTTTCCTTTATCTATCTTTAACGCCTTTGAGTTATAAGTTATCCTTAAAATTTTTAAAAAAATTTCAGTCACGGAAATCACTATATTTCGCTCAATACTTAACAATTCAGTCCAAATTTTGGCATGACCTTTAATAATTGTTTTCGAATCTTAGTTATCAGATTCACATAGTGGTAAAAAAATATTTCATTTGTCAACTCACAAAATTGCAAAGAACTCTGTTTTTTCAAATTAAACTCCTATAGTATGTTTTTTTCATTTTCAAGATTAGAACATTTTTTTTTATTTTCCCTATACCTATCTGTCTGGATTCTAAGATATCTGCGTTTATTGAATTTCAGATTGATTGAATATTCCTTAATTTTTTTTAATTGATGTTTTCTCTGTGTTTTCTATGTCTCAATAGATCTACATACCTTTGAGTCAACTCGATCCGTAGAAATCAATTATTGAAGCTTACACGATATACTAGTACAACAAGTATTGCAAGTGTTTTGCAGGAGTTTTTGTAGATATACAGGGCTATTCACTAACTCAAGTTGCTATCGCCGTGGCTATCCATAGCAACTCGTATAACAACTTTCGATAATAATAATAATAATTTATTGATCCTCTTAGACATTACAAAGCATGTATAGGACAAGTCGAGAAAAAGAAAATTAACAATTTACAGCTTATCAAGGAAATACTCTTGAACGCTATAATAAGACTTAAACAATAACAATTCCTTAACTAATTTCTTGAATCTACTCAAATTAGCCTATTGAAAGTGACCAGGAAGGTGATTATATAATTTAATGGACTGGAAAATTGGAGATAGTTCAAATTTAGCGGTTTTATGTTTTGGAAATGCCAACATTTGTCTATTTCTAGTGCTATAGTGATGGAAACTAGACAATTTCAGCAAACTATTTTCATGTTCCTTCGCATCAACCAAGCCTCTGTATATGAAAATTGAAGCAAGTGTCATGATTTTATGTTCAAGAAACAAAGGCCTACATGAAGATCGGGGAGCAATGTTAAAAATCATTCGCAAGATCCTCTTTTGCAGGATGAAAACTCTTCCGGAGTCCGAAGAATTACCCCACAGCAGAATATTATAGGATAAGTGGCTGAATACCAAGCTATAATATACGTTCAGCAACGATTCCAGAGGAAGATATTTTTTGACCCTGCTAATGGCGTAATGGGCGGTTGTTTACAAACCGCATCGATATGAAAACTCCATTTCAAATTTCGGTCAATATGTACTCCCAGAAATTTAGTACTTTCCTTAGCTGCTGCAATGATCTTATCCAGGTAGTGAATGTTCAGCCCACTACCATCAACATTACCGATTGAAAAACGAATACACTCTGTTTTGCTTATGTTGATTATTAGTGCATTCTCTCTGCACCATTGAACAAAGCTCTGAACCAGAACAAGCAGCAACTCTTGAAGCTCCTCAAAGCTTTTAGCTCTTACTGCCACTGAGGTATCATCAGCAAATAGGGTTATCATACACTTCTTTACTACAACAGAAAAATAGTGGGGGAGATCATTGATAAAAATTAAAAACAAAAGTGGACCGAGGACAGAACCCTGGGGCACACCTAATCTGACATTGTGCTCTGCAGAGAAAGAATTCTGTATTCCGACGGAGATCGTCCTATCTTCGAGATAACTCAAAATCCAATCCTGAAACACTCTCCTGAAACCCAAATTGTAACATTTATCTATAATGAACTTGAATGAAAGACTGTCAAATGCACGCGATAGATCAAAAAATAGTCCAGCAACAAAAAAGCCGTCATCCAGACCTTCATAAACATACTCAACGAAACGTATTGCCCCGGTTGAGGTAGAGCGACCAGATCTGAACCCATGTTGGGCACCATCAAGTATGTGAAATTTGTCTAGATATTTCATAATTCTGTCGAATACAATCCTTTGGAAAACTTTTGAAAAAATACTCAGGATAGAGATTGGTCTGTAATTAGCAATGTCTTCCACGCTATCTTTTTGGCGCTCTTGTTCACCTGAACAGAGTGCTTATCAATTTGCCCAAATGTCTGTGACTTTCGAATTTTTGGGCAAAAGTGGTATCAATCGTTTTGTTTGGACCTACTGATGAATAATCCGTGGTCAAAATCGATTCTGTCGGTTCCGTGAACACGATAACTCTCGAACGGATGAAGTTAGAGAGTTGAAACTTTCACAATAGGTTGAAAAAATTTTTTTCAAATGACACTGTTCAAATAAAAATTTTTTCATAGTGCATTTTTATCAGACGTATACAAAAATACCACTCTCGACTTCGACAAGCTAATAGTTCTGGAGATATGATTTTTTTCATTTACTCAAGAGAAAAATAGAAATGTCATGAAGTCCGAGCTTTGTCATTGAAAGATTTGCCATCACAGATCGATATTCGTTTGACAACTTGCGGACCTAGATATCAGTGTCAGTTGGCGTAATATCAATCAAAATTTTCATAGAATTCATAGAGGTAGAATTCGATGTCGATGACGTTGTCAAAATTCAGAAAAGCACAGACGTAATATTAATCAAAAAATTATTTATCATAGAGAAAGAATTTGATGGCGTTGTCAAAACTCAGAAAAGCAATGACGTAAGTTTTTAGGAGAAGCATAGAACAAAATTTGGTGAAAATTATGAGTAGTTATTTTCAAATTGAGATAAAGGTTTGTTTATTCATTAGGCTTTCATATTTACATCACATTGTCCCATAGTACGGAAAAAGACTATTGTTCACCCGATCAGAGAGCTTATAGATTTGTTAAGGTTTGAATATTTACTTGCAAGTAGCTCAACAAGAGCGCCAAAGCAATCTGACTTCACGTCAGTGCTTTCTAAATTTTTTGTGAACTGGAATTACAACAGATATTTTGAGAATATGAGGGAATACTCCCATACTAATTGACTGATTGATTAGGTGAGCGAAATGTGGACTAATATCATCACATATCATCTTCAATATTCTTGCTGAAATGCAGTCGGTGCCAGTACATTTTTTATTTTTCAAGGCTTTTATTATGTCAATCACTTCAAGCTCAATAACCGTTAAAGAAAGAAACTCGAATTCAACATGGAAGATGTAGTGCATGCATTGGACAACGAGTTACCATAATAATTATTTAGTGCAGTTTCAGCTACCGTGGAAAAATAGTCCGCAAAAAGTTCCGAAACCTCAATACCCTTTTCATAAGATGCACCATCGACAACAAGCGCGATAGTTTGATGGTTTTTATTTTTCAGGCCAGTAAGTTCACTCACAAGTCGCCAAACCAATCTATTTTTATTTTCTGATTGATTTATAAGTTCCCGATGAAAATTAAATTTACTTCTTTTTACTAAGGTGTTATACGAAATTTTGGCTCCCTTGTACAAGTCATAGGTACAGACATTTCAGATTGGCATATAACCAATACAAGTTCATCAAATCATGTTTAGCCTTAAAAATCTCTGGGGTCATCCACTTCTTTATCTGGTCCGTTTTATTAGTGAGCCTTATTAATGGACAGCAAGCATCGAATGCATTATGAACTGTGTCAATAAATGATCTGAAACATTCATCGACGTTATTATGCCTATAGATCTCATTAAACTTACAATTCTTTATTTTAATAATAAAGTCACTTACATTGCGCTGACTAAGATTCCTGATCACTTTTGATGTACAGTGGGAATAGATATCGTGGCTTATAGAAAAATCAATTGACAGTGCCCGATGGTCACTAATATGGGGCTCAAAAACGTCACAGTTACAATTAGTTGCACTTAAATTGATCAAAACGTAATCTACCTTCGATACAGATGTATGGCTATTTATATTAGTAAAAACTCTAGTGGGTTCATAAGACGAGAGTCTGAGATTGAAACACTCCAGGAAATCAATAAATAGCTTACGACTAGTACAATTATTTTCTAAAAAATCAACATTGAGGTCACCACACACAAATATGGTATCAACTGTATCAACGAGGCTATGTAAAGTATGTGAAATAATACTTAGGAAGTTAACAAAACTACCTGAAAAGGGCCTGTTTATCACTAAGAACAACCACACGAGCACCATGAGCTAACACTATGGTACCACAAATCTCACACTCCATCTCCTCAGAAAATTTTGAAACGCACAAATTCTTCACCTGAATTCCATCCTTGACATAAATCATGGAGCCACCTTGTAATCTTCGAGGACGACAGTAAAAGTCAACCTGTGAGTAACCAGGAAATGTCATAGTTCTGACGTTGTCAGTACAGCACCAGTGTTCAGCAATACTCACAATATTTGGATTTTTCTCAACTAAGAGTACCTCAAGAATGTCCAATTCATTAGACAAACATTGGACATTTAATTGCAGTAGTTTAAATTTGTCACAGCTGGATGAATACTTGGGGCTTAATCTGTCGGGATGTTGATTTTTCTCGGCTGAAAAAAACGATGGACACTAGACCTGTTGGGTCAATTCTTTCCGTCCAGTCCTTGTCATAATCGGAAGCAGGTACAAGCACTTTGAATGACGAATAACTGTCAGGATATTTCGAAGTTATACGTTCACACTTAATCTGTGTGAAATTCTCCAAAAGAAATTTCCGCAGATCATCTTCTGTTGTGTAAATATAGCCACTGCTACCCTTTTTTGGTATTCTCTAACTAACCATTAACAACTGTTGTTATCATAACAACTTTTCGTGAAGAGAGTCATGGCAACACCGCAAAATAGTTCAAATGTCCGTTTTCTCAATTCAACCATAGACAAATGATATGGATTTGTCTGTGGAATAAGCAAATACATATTCTCAGTGGCGGATTTACCAATAGGCCAAGTAGGCCGGTGCCTAGGGCGGCAAATTTAGCAAATTTTTTTTTTACAGATTTTTTTTTTAAATTATACGTGTACACAATTTATAGTTAATTGGGTTTGACGACCTAACTGTATGATGATATTCTTAATTTTGAGAGGATCTAAGGCCAAGTTATAAGAGAAACACATTCAACAAAAAGGCCGACGTTTCGATTTATTTAAAATCTTTATCAAGGCAATTGTAGGGTGGCTTTCTCTTGTTATTAAAGAAAAATATCATTAGATATTTTGTAAATCGATTGAATGGATGAAATGTAGTATGTCATGATACAGCTCGCTATACACTGTATGTGTATGTGTACATTCAATCGATTTACAAAATATCTAATGATATTTTTTCTTTAATAACAAGAGAAGCCACCCTACAATTGCCTTGATAAAGATTTTAAATAAATCGAAAAGTCGGCCTTTTTGTTGAATGTGTTTCTCTTATAACTTGGCCTTAGATCCTCTCAAAATTAAGAATATCATCACAATTTATAGTATAATACAATCGTAAACCTAAAATAGTCTGTACATTAAAGATATTCGAAAAAAAAATCGCTAGGGTGGCTTAAGATGAGTAACTGAGTAGAATTAGATTTTTTTTTAATTTCTTGTTTGTCTGTTTGTCTGTCCATTTGTTTGAATGAACATCACGCAAAAACTACTGGGCACTTCTACATGAATCTCCTTGAATTGTGTAGTCTGAAGTCCAGTTTAACATTTAGCATAAAATATTTATCAAAATTGTACCCTTAAGGGGGTCAACGTTTGTATGGAACTACGTGATTCCGTGGTCTAATCTGTTGATGTTGTTGATGGTCGTGTCAAATATTGAATTTTGCGGCGAACTTTTCACTAGTCTTGGATGGTTCAAATCATTATGATGTTACTAATCTATAATATAAAAATGAATCGCAAAATGTGTTGGTAAGCGCATAACTCAACAACGCCTGGACCAATTTGGCCAAATCTTTTTTTAAAATGTTCGTTGAAGTTCAAGGATGGTTTTTACGGCGAGAAAAATTAGAATTATTGCTGGAAAACCCCTAAAAATAGCTATTTTCTTTTTCCCATACAAATGATTTGTAACTAAAACGTAATCAACTAAAATTGCCATTAAATATGCAAAGCAATGAAACTCCAACCCGCAACGTTTCGAAGAACTCTGCAATGGCGAAGGTTTTGTAGCAATGTAAATTGATTGTTTGGGATGAATGCACGATGGCACATAAAAAATCTTTGGAGGCTTTAGACAGAACCTTGAAAGATCTACGGAGCAATAATAACCGATTTGGTGGTGCAATGATTTTATTAGCAGGAGATTTTCGTCAAACATTGCCAGTGATTCCACGATCAACGCCAGCTGATGAACTCAATGCATGTCTAAAGTCCTCTAATTTGTGGAAACATGTCAAAGTACTTCATTTAAGCAAGAATATGCGTGTCGAGTTGCAAACTAACCAATCTGGAACCATATTCTCTAAACAACTCATTGACATTGGTAATGGCAAATTTCCTATAGACATGTTGACTGGCTGCATTAACTTTCCTCAAAGTTTTTGTCAGTTAACTCGATCAAAAGATGAACTTATTCAGAAGGTGTTTCCAGATGTTTCTCAAAATTACAGAAACCATGATTGGTTGAGCGAACGAGCTATACTGGCTGCAAAAAACATAGATGTAAATGAATTAAATTTCAAAATTCAAGAACAAATTACAGGCGAAATGAGGATATATAAATCAATTGATTCGGCTACTAATCAAGATGATGTAGTCAACTATCGACCGGAATTTTTAAACTCGCTGGATTTGCCAGGATTGCCACCTCACAATCTTCAATTAAAGGTTGAGTCGGTGGTTATAATGTTGCGAAATATCAACCAAACGGGTCTTTGCAACGGTACACGGTTAGCGATAAAAAAATTACTAAACAATGTGATAGAAGCAACTATACTCAAAGGAAAGTATAAAGGAGAAGATGTTCTCATACCGCGCATCCCAATGATTCTGACTGATGTGCCATTTGAGTTTAAACGACTACAGTTTCCAGTGCGGCTTGCTTTTGCTATGACTATAAACAAGTCCCAGGGGCAATCATTAAGTGTTTGTGGTATTAATCTAGAAAACCCATGTTTCTCACATGGTCAATTGTATGTTACCTGTTCCCGTGTTGGAAAACCATCAGATTTGTTTATCTATGCGCCAGGTAATCAAACAAAAAACCATCGTATATCACAAAGCACTACAATGATTATAATCGTAATAATAATTATGATTCACATGATTAACAATAAAGCCATTACTTACCTCCAAATCCTTATATATGTTTTATTTAATTATTTCTTATTCACAACGCCCTATCACCAGGGTGACGGTTCTGTTCAGGAGAATTTTTTAAAATACGTAGGCACAAAAACTGCCACATTACAAATCTTTTTGACAGGACGAAGTCTGTCGGGTCAGCTAGCATTTTATAAATGTGGAAGTGAGTTTGAATGTTTAGTTGTTTGGATTGTTGCTCAATCACACCAAAACTACTAGACCGATTTTGATAAAACTTTGCATTAATAGTAAAGTCTATCTTTGTTTCTGCGAAAACAGAATTTGGAGCATATTTATCCAAACTTGGATATAGCACAACGCATGGCTCTGTGCACAGCGGTGACAAATTGTTCAGGTGAGAGAAGCTTTTCTAGTTTAAAACGGGTTAAAAACTATCTACGATCTACTTTAAGTCAAGAAAAGCTTAATGCTTTATCTCTTTTGTGCATAGAGTCAGAACTTATGAAAAAGATTTCATACGACGATATAATTGATGATTTTGCAAATTCAAAATCTCGCAAGAAAATATTATAAAACTTATTTGATCTCATTGTCTGTCACCATTAACTGATTGTTAGCATGTTATATTTTAATAGAAATTGTTTGTGTTGTTTTTAAACTGTTAAGTGCAATAAAAAATATGTAACAAAAACAATGTTTGCGGCCACCATTCACTGTTGGGTCTTACAGTGCTGTGCCTAAGGTGGCGTAAGGACACAGTAACAAAGCCTACACAGAACACACACTGGTTAACCTAACTCACACAAGCTTGAATTAGCTTCTGAGGGCTGTACATTGATATATGTATACCTAGGTAAGCCAGTATAAACATAAACATACTAATAACGGGATTAAAATAACGTATTGAATTTCAAAAGTCAGTAAGGGCGGCAAAAATTGAATGGCCTACTAGCGGCAAATTTGTAAATCCGCCACTGCATAACCTTCAAAATCACGCAAAATGACCGTTAAAGAAAGTAGTGAATAGATTTCAATTATTTTCGATGAAGCTGTATTATAACTATGGAAAAAGGATGAGGTTATATAAAAGATAATTTTCGGTTTTTTTAATTTAACATCTCTTATTTTAGACATAATAGGCTTAAAAAGGCAATCAATGAAGATATAAATTTATGATGAATTTTCTGAGCGAACATAAAGTGATGATGAAAGTAAATCGCCAGCCGAATCAGTAAAAGTTGGAGAACTGTGAATGCAACTCACAAAAGAGTTGAATAATATGAAGACAGCGTTAAGCCTTTGCAGCAGTGGCGCATTTACCCTACAATACTCTATATTAATACCTTTGTAATTACTGATTCATTTGCACTAAAAATGCCATTCTGATTCGATTAAAACTTTTAATTGTTCACATGAATTAAAAAAAAACAATAAACAAACAGTAGCCAACAAGAGTTGTTATCAATAGCAACACCTATAAAGCAGTTGCCAGTAAACTACTACGGCTAGCCACTGTTAAAAGTAATGTTGTGAGCAATCTCACTAAATTGTTATAAGAATAATTTTTCTGTTCTGTGGCCTAACCTAAATATTAATATATGTGTTCTATGATAGAAAATTCTAGAAGAAGAGATGAATTAAGAATGTACAATTTGTTAAGTTAAATAGTAGTCATTGTGTATTGTATTGTAATGGAATACCAGAGGAGATAGTAGAAATAAACCATGAAAAGTTAGTCTGACTTTTATTTTAACAGTGGTAGCAGAGCGTGGTTTATGAAAAATGACTACGAAGGAAAAATACAACCTAACCCCATTCTCTGGAAATAACTTTTCAGCATGGGAGTTTCGAATCAAAAGTATCCTGCGGGACAATGGAGTTGTAGAAGCAGTTCTCAATAAAGATTATAGTCTGAACGAAGAAAATGAAAGCGGGGAAGCCAAAGCCCAAGCCATTTTAATTGGAGGAGTAGCAGACACACATTTGGAATACATAAGAAACATGGAAAGTGCTTATGATATGTTTTATAATCTGGAGCAGGTATTCAAGCAGAGGGGAGTGCGCAGCCGATTGTTCATTCGACGAAGTTTAAATGAAATAAAGTTCAATGAAAGGGAATCATTGCAGAACCATTTCGTCAAACTGGATGAACTATTTTCACAACTACAAGATTCTGGGGTGAAATAAGCCAAGAAGAAAAAATAAATTACATTCTAATGTCAATGCCCAAAGTTACGAAGCAGTAGTCACTGCCATTGAAACTCAGCCCAATCTGGAATTAGGGTTTGTCAAAAACAGACTATTGGGTGAAGAGGAGAAAAGAGCAAAACCAGTAGCTGAAACATCCAGTTCATTAAATTATGCTTTTTCATGTTATATATGTGGAAAACGAGGGCACAAAAATTCCGATGCAGATATAGAAATAAACCTGACAATACTTACCAAGGACGTGGCGACAGAAACCAGAACAGAACTACCCAAGGTTCAACAAGGAACACAAATGAGAATGGACGAGGTCAGAATTCGAATACATATAGTAGAAATAGGTTCCAGAATTGGTCAAGAGGAGGTTATGCAGCCACAGCTGACAACAGGGACGACCAAGCAAAGGTGGTATTTATGACAGACACAGGATCAGGTGAGCCATTTGAAAATTCTTACTTGGCTGAAAATAATTTAACCTGGTGTGTTGACTCTGGGTGTTCCGATCATCTAGTGAGTGACTTGAATGCTTTTTCTGACTATAATGAGTTTAAAATTCCTAAAAAGATATCTGTAGCTAAGGGAGGTGTTTATTTAGAAGCTAAAGGCATAGGAAATATTGATGCAATTAGTTTTGTTAATAATAGGAGAGTTCCATGTAAAATTAAGAATGTATATTATTGTCCTGATGTTAAAAAGAATCTTATGTCTGTTTCAAAACTAGAAAATAATGGTTTAAAGGTATTATTTGAAAATAATGAAGTACAAGCGTCAATCAAAGATAGAGCAGTTATGATTGGAAAAAGGAAGGTTCTTTATACTTAGTTAAAATGGAAATAGATAACTCGGCAAATTATACCGTTCACAACTCATTAAATTATAGAGATGATTTAGTCAATTTGTGGCATAGGCGTTTAGGACATTTAGGCCTACAAAATTTGAAAGTCTTAAGTAGAAGTGGTCTGGCGGAAGGTATGGATAAGTTAGATGAATTAAGCAATATGAATTTCGAAAGATTAACATGTGAACCATGTATAATGGGAAAAATGACAAGGCAACCATTTAAGGGAAAGGGATATAGAGCAAATAAACCTTTAGAGGTAGTTCACACTGATGTATGTGGACCCCTTTCTCCGACAACTTGGGACGGTTTTCGTTATTTCGTGACATTTTTAGATGATTATTCTCATATGGTCATAATATATTTGCTGAAAAATAAATTTGAGGTTTTTGAACGTTTTAGAGAATATGAAGCTTACGCTACAAACCATTTTGGGACAAATATTTTAAATTTAAGATTAGATAATGGAGGAGAGTACACTTCAAATGAGATGAAGGCCTTTTGTAGAAGTAAGGGTATAAGGTTGAAGTATATAGTATCATATAATCCAGAAATGAATGGGAAAGCGGAAAGATTAAATAGAACTCTGGTGGAAAAAGCTAGAACTCTCTTAATAGACTCAAATTTACCAAAAGATATGTGGGGAGAGGCAATCTATGTTTCAGCATATCTAACAAACCGAAGTCCAACCAGCAATATGGATAAGACTCCTATCGAACTATGGGAAGGAACAAAACCAAACTTAGAGAAGTTGAGAGTGTTTGGAAGCATAGCATACAAACATGTGCCTGATCAATTAAGAACAAAGTTGGACAGTAAGGCAAAGAAGCTAATCATGGTAGGATATGGGCCAAACAGCTCCTATAGATTATGGGATCCTGAAAGAAGGAAAATAGAAATTGGAAGAAATGTTGTATTTGATGAGAACAAGTTGAATACACCAGACTCATTAGAAATAGAGAAACTCAGATATAACAGGGAAAGTAAAACAAAGGAAGGAAATATGAACGAAGACATACAGGATGAGCCAAACATTCAGGAGGAAGAATTTATTCCAGTACATGAAGAAAGTAGTTCACAAACAAAAAGGAATAGAAACAAGCCGGTATGGCACAAAGACTATATTACAAATTTCGAATCCGAGGAAGAAGCAATGTTCGCTTATTTGTTGGAATATGATGATGATATTCCCAAAACCATAGATGAAATAGATCAACGGCCAGACAGAGATAAATGGATGAGAGCAGTGGAGGCGGAAGTAAATATATTAGAGGAAAGTAAAACTTGGATACAAGTAAAGAAACCTGAGAATATCAAGACGATTGACACAAAATGGGTATTTTCAAGAAAAGAACTTAAAAATAAAGAACCAATATATAAAGCCCGACTTGTCGTTCGAGGTTTTCAACAAAGGACCATAGTGAAGATACATATTCTCCTGTTCTTCGACTCCAAACTTTAGGAATTGTTTTAGCAATCGCAATACAGAATAATTATGATATACATCAGATGGATGTCAAGGGAGCATTTTTATATGGGCGTATTGAGGAACAAGTGTATTTAAGCCCTCCTAAAGGCATCAAAGTAAAAGATGGTTTAGTTTTAAAGCTTACAAAATCACTTTATGGGCTCAAAAATCACCAAAATATTGGTATGATCATTTTCATGAATTAATCACAAAATTTGGGTTTTCTAGATCGGACAATGATTATTGCTTTTACATCAAAGATCGTATATATATTTTATTGTATGTGGATGATCTTTTAATTGTGGGAACTGATGAGAAGAAAATTTCTGAGCTAAAAGATTTTTATGCAATGAATTCAGGATGAAAGATTTGGGAAGAAATAATTTGATGTATTTGGGTATTTCAATAGTGAAAACAAATGATAGCATAATAATGGATCAGTCAGATTATTTGAAAAAGTATTAGTTAAATATGGTATGGAAAATTGCAAGCCCATTGCTACACCAATGGATGTTAATTTTAAAATGACTAGCAGTGAATGTTTAATCGACAATACTCTGGAACTCAGATGTCGATCCTTAATTGGATCATTGATGTATGTCACTGTAGGAACTCGACCAGACTTAGCTGCAGCAGTTTATTATTTAAGCCGATTCCAATCCAAACCAAGTAATGATTTGTGGATTGCACTAAAGCGGATTTTACGGTATATCAAAGGTACACTAAATCTAAAATTGAAATATTTCAGTAACAATAGCTGCTCTGTCTTGGTTGGTTACGCTGATTCGGACTGGGCTAGGGATGAAGATAGGAAATCCACATCCGGATATCTATTCAAAGTATATGATAATGTAGTAATTTGGCGGAGTAAGAAACAGAATTGTATCGCACTCAGTACGGCAGAAGCTGAATTAGTTTCTTTATGTGAAGCAGTAAAAGAAATGATGTGGTTATTAAAATTGTTGAAAGATTTTAAATTAGACATTAAAGAAGTATGTATATTTGAAGACAATCAAAGTACCATTAAAGCTGTTAAAAATCACGATCAAAAATTAATGAAACATCTAGATATCAAATATAATTTTATTAAACAGTTAGTAGAAAGTGGATTAGTTAAGTTAGAGTATATTAATACACGAGATCAAACAGCGGATGTCTTTACCAAACCTTTAAGTAAAATTAATTTCAGAATGTGTATCGATAGACTTAATTTAGTTTCGATTGAGGAGGAATGTTAAAAGTAATGTTGTGAGCAATCTCACTAAATTGTTATAAGAATAATTTTTCTGTTCTGTGGCCTAACCTAAATATTAATATATGTGTTCTATGATAGAAAATTCTAGAAGAAGAGATGAGTTAAGAATGTACAATTTGTTAAGTTAAATAGTAGTCATTGTGTATTGTATTGTAATGGAATACCAGAGGAGATAGTAGAAATAAACCATGAAAAGTTAGTCTGACTTTTATTTTAACAGCCACTAGTTGTTATGCATAGCAACTTTCATAACCACTTTCTTGAATAGTGAATACCGATTTCGCGTTTAGCAACTGACTTTGAAGATAACCACGATTTTCGGTAGCTATTCATATCAACTTAGGTTAGTGAATAGCCCTGATAATCTAAAATTCAATAAACGCAGATAACTAAGAATACCAAACAAGATACGTATGGGAAATTGTTAAAAAATATAGTAGAGTGGATTGTTTTCATCCAGAACATAAGAAAAGATTCTGGGTGAAAAAAAGAGTATTTTACAATTTTATGTGTTAACAAATGGAATTTTTTTTAGACCACTCTATATAACTGACAACTCAAATTTGGAAACGGTGGCGTAGATAAAACGAATGTCTGAGCTTGCGTCAAATTTCGACTTGAAATCTTGAATAATGAGCGAAATATAACCATTCTCGTGACTCTAAGATTTGATATAAAATTTCTTAAAAATAATTTAGAACTCATTAACTGTTAGAGATAAGTATAGTAAAGTAAAATGAATTGATTTAATATTTTATAGAGAATCATAAAAAATAGAAGTATGGGGTATCCCATTTGAATTAACAAAGCTGTTGCCAAATTTCCATACATTTGGCAACTCTGGAAATTTGATTATATTTCAGAAGTGTCGGTACCCCAGATAACCTTATATTGATCTTCCAAATTTAAAATATTTTGCATAAATAGAAATCATTTAATGTACTCAATACAATCGAGTTGGATAAAAAAAATTAAGAAATGCGTTGACGTCAGGAGTTTAAGTCGGTTTATTCTAAAAATTTTAATTTGTTGTAGAGTTTCTTTCAGGCATGTGATGAAAAAATCTCAGAAAGCACTACGTGAGCTGAAATGGCTGTTGCGCTTTTGCTAAGCCACTTGCGAGTAATTATTCAAATTTCAAAGAATCACACATCCGAAATATTTGTTTGTGTTTTTTTTTTTGTGTTGAAGTAAACAAACACTCCAAAATAGTTGATTTAGTGGCGGTTATAATGTGTACTTAAATAAGAACTATGATGATGATGATGAAAGTAAATAATGAAAACAAAATTAATTTGAAAAGAGTATTTCGAAAAAAAAATTTTCGTCTTTTCCTCGAAACTACTTGGCCGATTTGACCGAATAATGCTATAAGCTGAAATATTTAATCCTTCTAACCAACACTCACATTTCAGTTTTTCAGATCATTCTATTCAGGAATCCTTGTGCTCATAGACGGTCACAATCAATCAATATAAGCTAAGAAGATTGATCGAAAATTCGAAAATAACAATTATAGGGGCAAATATTTGAGCATTCTCTTCAGGTGACCAAGAGAGTCAAAAATGTTTTTTGACGATCTACTTCATATATCACTTGAATAATGTAGTGAATGTGGCAAAAAAATCAGGAAAATTGATCTATCCTCTCTCATCAACACACCTGAATTTTGGACGGGCAAACACTTGAAATTTCAATATTCAAATCAAATTACAGAAAAGCGACGGTTCTTCGAAATATTCTGAAACCTCTTGAGTATCATAACGAGTGATTCATAAAATCTTTTCAGACCACTATTTTGGGTTGCCAATTCCGACAACCTCTAATTAAATGTGCCTTTTTTCATTGTCGGCCTTCGAATAATTGCAAAAAAATTATATTTTTCATAAAAGCTAGGACAATGGAATTTGAAAATATGAAATAGAGTCCATACATGCACACATTTTTGATTAAATCCGACAGATAGGATTGAAGTATTGGAAAAAAATATTTTTTTATGTTTTAAAAATTTTTCTAGCTTTTTGATTTCTACTAAATTGTTCAAGTCGATTTGTTTCAACCTTATTCAAATATCTTTCAACGAAAAACTCAACAACAGATTACATAAAAATGTACACATTCATTTTATGATTCCTTGCCAAGTTATGTGAGTTTAGGCAACCAAAGCTTATTACATACTTGTTCTAGTTTGAAAACTAGTAGATCAGCGTGCTATCGTTTTGCAAAAATGTCTGTCATTTTCGAATGTCGAGTCGAAAATGGTTTCAATCTATTGGGTTCAACTTCCTGATAAAGAATTCAGGGTTAAACTCAAGTATGCCGGCCAGCTGTATACTCTCACCTGATCAATTTGTTACTTCGAAGATTAAAGGAGGTTGATACGAATAGGTCTGCAAAATTTCGTGGAAATCGTAAACCTAGAAAATTAGTAAAAATTTTCCATTTTTCCTTCCACATACCTAATATCTCATAAAGTATACACAACAGATACCCAAAACTTAGAATGTATATGAAGGTGATTCATATCCTGAGCATCTCCGAATTTTAGCATTTACCATGTTCATTTTAAGAAATAAGATTTTTTCAATATACGATGATGTTCATTGGTTTCATAGAAAAGCCTTCTTGGCTTGTCCAATTATCTTTGAGATCATCGATTAGAGATCTTCATAAAGATCGATGATTGAAATATTAAAAGAATCCTTCATCAAGTGATCAATATTTATGAAACTCAGTATATTTGTCTTCGATTTTTGATTCAGTTGTCAGAATTTTAATTCAATTTCATACCTAAGTATTTATCAAGAAGATCTTAGACCTTTCTTTGCATTTAATTTTTATTCTTGATTCCAGAAATAAGGAGTGAAAGGACTATATCTATTTCGATGTGAAAGATAAAAATTATTTTTTTTTTTTGCTTTCAAGAGATGGGAATTTGAGTTTAGAAAAAATTGAACGAAAACTGTTAGTGTTTATTTTGATTCAGTATATAGGTTTGTTGATTTTTTCACATTCTTCGATGCAGTGGTTTTAGAATCACACTGCTCCAAAGTTCGGAAAGACACTTCAGAGAAAGCGCGCAAAAGTCAGTGCTTTTCTACATATATTAATATTTATCGATAGTTATCTACTTAAAAATTCAATTCAAGAAACTTGATATAAGTGTTATCCTACCAAATTTTAATTTATGGTGAATTGTGTGAAGAACTAATTCTCATTATGTGATATTATATAGGGACTTTCTTTGGGAGCCTGCAACCCCTAGAGGATGCGTCCCCAGGTGGCAGATAGGGTAGTGAATCTCAGATATGAGTGGTAGGAAGGAAATCAAATACCCCCGTGTCTGTCGCAGAGAGAGCGGCTGCAGTGTCTGATGTCATGTTAGAGGCAGCTGAATCACACACAGTGAATTCAACAGGAAATCACACTGTTAGATATTTCTCAAAATATTGCTCTGGAGAGAAAACCAAAAGATATGGTCCCCAGACCCGCGCAGCTCTTGAATGGGCAAGGGGTGCTAACAATCTATCAGCTCAGAATAGTAAAGTCCACCGCACGGATAGGCACATGGAATGTTAGATGTCTATATGCCACCTGAAAATTTGACAACCTCGTCCAGGAGACTGGACGCATGAAGATGTGAATCGAAGGGATAAGTGAGCTACGATGGCCTGGTTCAGGAATATGTAAGCACAAAGATGGTATAGTGTATTACTCTGGATGTGACAACAATGATCCACAACATAGAAGGGCGTGGGTATCTTTCTAACATCATAAATCGAGAGATTTGTCCTAAGCTTCACACCATTTAATGATAACATAATATTGCTACAGCTGCGCAGTTTTCCATTTAATATAAACTTGTTACAAATTATACCTCTACTGCAGAACAACAGTACAACAATGATGTAGAAATGACGTATAATCAACTCAGCGCAATATTGAAATGCTTGAAATCTAATGAAATCACTTACATAATGGGTGACTTATAGGCTAAAATTGGTAAAGGAAGATTAGATCTTGTAGGGGAACACGGCCTGGAAGAAAGTAACGAAAGAGGTAACAAATTGATTGATTTATGCGAAGAAAACATTCTGATTGTGACAAATACGCATTATAAACAACATCAGCGTAGGCTCTACATGTGGAAAGGCTCGGACAAGCCAACACATGTAGTGAGGAATCAAATAGTCTATATTCTTATTAACAAAAGATTTATGATTGTCATTAGTGAAGTCACAACATACCCTGGCGCGGATATCGGCTTAGACCACAACACCTTGGTATCAGCATTAAAACTCATAATAAAGAAGGTAAAGATGAAACATCAGTATAGAAATTTTATCTTATCAAATCATACCACTTCCTAAGAAACAGTGATCAAAGAAATGTGACATGTACAGGCTGATAAGTCTGATGAGCCACACATTAAGGATTTGATACATGAAAAAATAAAAATAAAATAAAGGAACTGGATGTACTCCGTTCGGGTTCGGGAACGCATTAGGCACCCGTGAGACTCTTTTGCCTTGAATATTGTCATCCAGAAATGTTGAGATCAACGTACAGACATATATGTGTGTTGCATAGACTATGAAAAGGAGCGACATGGAACACATTTCAAGAACTTGAGAGACTCAAAGAAAGGATCAACGGCCATAAATATGCAAAAAATTCCACAGCCCTTAAAAAGCACGAACGAGAGAATGACCATAGATTTGACTTTGACAATTTTAAAATTCTGCATAAAGAAACCAACAGCAAAATAAGGACATTCCAAGAAATGATATACATTCAAAAAGAAAAACACTCAATAAATGATAGAACAGACCTGAAAAGCCTATCCAAAATTTACTATAGCATTCTTGGATAATATCAGATTTATGTCGAAGTGGCATCTGTGAATATATTCAGAAAACATCATCAAAATGAATTGATGAAAATAAAATATCTTCTTCAACAATGTTCACACATATACACAGATAGCATTTCAAATGGTAAATTGGAAACCTGCATGTACAAAGACAGCGTTCACAACATGATGAACATGATTTTAATTCTACTGAGTTTTAAGATGAATTGTTGGACAGGTAGGATAGCATAAAATATCAAAAAACACTTAGTAATCTAGTTATACATTTTAGATATGATTGTCACTGTGTTTTTAACACATAAACTTGAAAAAGGCTCAATGTACCTAGCTGAAACATATGTAGTAAAGCATTAATATATAAATTCAAAGAAATAATTTCACCGCAGATGAAAGTTGTATCCAGGTTTTGGTCGCATCACACATTGATCCAGTGTAGCCTCCAAAACCGGAGGTATCTGAAACAAATTGGATGCTCGCTCCAAGAAAATTGCTTCCTGAAGAAAATATATATAATATAGCCAAGAAAAGTACATCCATATATATATATATATATATATATATAATTCAAAGAGAAGATAATTTCACCGCATTATCTTCTCTCTGAATTTAGTTGTATCCTTAGTTTTGGTCGCATCACACATGCTTCCATCATGATTTGAAGCCACAAATTGGATGCTCGCTCCTGTTGTGGTCACCTGTTGCAGGTTTCTTGGTTGGCCCTTAAGCAGAAACACGTGTCGGCAAACATCCATTTACCACATCTGCATTCTTCATTATCCTTCTTCAATATATATAGATTTATTTGACTGCCCACACAAAATCATAATCAGGGCGGTCAGGGGTGTCAGATATGAATTTTGAGCTGGGTCTGAAAAGTCGGGGAAACATCATATTTTATACAGAAATACTTCGGGGATCGTCCAGTACGAGGGCGCTTCCGGCGACCTCGTCTTGCTGTATGTAAACGGTATACTCGATCAACGTCTCCAATCCTAAATCTGGCAACGCTGTGCCTTGTGTATAAACCCGAAATTCTTACTTTTCTACAACTTATAGATATAGATAGTTCATTCGTTTCTTCCAAGCGGACCGCAAATATGATCTCATCCTACTGATATTTTATTCTTCAAACGAGTATAGTTGAGAGTCATAAAAATGGGGTACAATAGATCGTCGTTAGAGGAAAACTACCTGAATTTAGACGAAAAAGGTTTAGTTTTGGAACTAGAGTGAAGGATCACGTTGAATTTGGTTTTTCTTCATGTGATTTTGAGAGGAAATGAAGCTAAACTGTATTCAATTAATTTTACACTCTTTGTATCGTTTGGTTTTTAATTCCACTGTTCCCGAGTCCGGGAAAACTATACCGAACGAGTGCGCAAAAGCTCCTGAACAAGCTTTTCTTCTATATTTTTTCAACATGGCCCCATTTTCAAGCTGCAGCGGCTATGACAAGCGCACAATTTAAAGGTTTATAAGGAACAGTTTTAGTTAGCTTGACCTTTTTGTTAGTTGGGGTAATTTTGTAATTGGAATTCCACCCCTTTCACAAATGACATTTTCCATCTTCCGATCAGATGACTATATAATTTAATTTATTTTGTATTATTTCGAAACCAAGACACATTATTGGCGATTTCCTTTATTTTCCTCGACACTCTCATTAACTGTAACAAATCAGAAGGCTTGACTAATGGTATTTAGTGAACCATGAGAAGAAGACTATCTGTTTGACTTCCTGAAAAAAAAATCCATGACCAAATTTTAGTATGTACGGACCGGGACGTTCTCAACCCCGAATGAGGTGACTTGAAGTATTCCTTTTATCAGAGGAGAAAGGAAATACATTGAAGTTTTTAAACCTTTTTTTTATAACCATAAGGTATCATATCTTCCAAGAAAAAGGAAAAATATTGATTGACATTTCTATCACGTATTTGAAAAATCATATTTTATTCGAATATGCTTTGAACCGACATGATCTATCAAAATGAACATATTTGATCAAAACTGAGGTTCATGCTATTTTTATGGAATTTCACAGGAGGAAATTTTTTGCATCAAACGAAATGTGCGAGTTAAATTTTTGTTAATTAGAAGTATGTTTTATTGATCCAATCGTTTCTTGTGTCATATTTGTTGTTTTTACATCAAACTACCCAATACTTCAGATTAAAAATTGAGTACAAGGGCGCAAAAGCTTCTGACGTCACGCAAGTGCTTCTTAACATTTTTTCATTTGAATGAAGCTATGCTTTTATGCAGATGACTACCGATTTCGAATTCAAAATCGGCGATAGAATTATAAACTAATACAGACAGGATAATCTTGATGAGATAGATTACACATTTGAGGGAACTTGATGAAACCAGTCTTGATAAAATTCCAATTAGGGACATGAAAATATTTATAACATCCTTAAATCGCGAATTTGGAAATTTTAGGCAAATTGATAAGAGAAAGATGCCCAGATCAAAAATATCCCAGGATAGAATGAGAAACCATTCTATCCATTTTACAGCAGTAATTCAGTGACACTATTCAACAAGGAATATGTGTCATTTAGTATCAAATTGTAAAGAACTTTCAGAATATGGCTACAACCACATGAAAATTCCTCAACCAAGAATAAAAAAGTAAAACAATACTTCATATCCTATTCTAGGCAAGGCAGTAAACATAAATAATAAAATGAAACGATTAAAAACAAAATTATTAAAAGAAAACCTTGAACGCAGAAAATATCCAACCATCGGTTGGTATTATATAATTGAGAAGTGATTCTATTCATCTCAACAAAGAGGATATATATTTATGAAGCCAATAGGAATTCTAGCCAAGATATAAATTAGTTCATTTAATTTTATCCCAATAAACCAATTTTTTTCGATACAGCTAGGAATAGGGCATTCCGAGTGCCTATAAAGCACTTCTGAAGAACTTGACTTATTTGAAATATGAAACATTAAAAAACCTTAACACAGACTCTGATAAATATTCTTGAAGCCTGAATACTTCTAGTTATCCAGGTAGAAGAATAATTTGAAGAAGTAAACTGAAAAACTGCAAATATTTCGTAATTACTGAATTTTTTTAAACACATCACAGTGTGTTCCAAATATTGAGTTCAAAATTGTAAAAAAAATTGCTCATAATTTTTGTTTTTCAATAATGAAAAAAGTTTTATATTATTGTTATGTCGTAAAATATTGAAAATTTTCCTTAACAAAAACCTTTAAAGGGAGATTGAAATTTCTATTAGTTTTTCAAATATAATTCATAGGTCAGTTGTTATCGAAAAATAGTATATCTATTATTTCATAAGAAGTGTCACTTGTCAGGGCGAGCTCGAGTTTATCCGCCTTACTGCGTTCGGCGGGTAATTGAAAGCGAGCCATGAAAAGTCACTTCTACTCCGAATGAAATATGTCGTTTTATTTTCAAACGTTTCGAAATTCATAAATATCTGAATATCCACTCTTGGATTGATTTACATTATTTACGATTGTTATAATTGAATGAATTATGGGACATTTGCCTAGTTACGGTTGCCACGCAAAATTGATTGTGATAGATATGAAGTAAAATAATTAATAGTTATAATTTGCAAGCTGGTGAGAAGTGGTTGAAAGTGAAAATGTCTTCAGAAATTGAGGTTTTGGTCAATGAAGCAGTCTCTTCTCTTGGACCATCGAAGTCTATTGAAAAATATTCTGCAGCATATGATCACTTTGTGAATTGGTGCAATTCGAAAAATGTGACAGTTTATCAAGAGAATGTGCTTCTAGCATATTTCAACTCAATGGCTAGAGATAAAAAATGGAAATCATCTACTTTGTGGGCCCGTTATTCAATGATAAAGGCGCAACTAGCGATCAAACATGAAATAGATATAGGTAAATACCTGAAGTTGCGCGCATTTTTGAAAAAATCCAATGAAGGGTATTCTGCAAAAAAATCAAGAGTTTTTTCTAAGGAAGAATACGATCGTTTTCTCCTCGTAGCACCGAATGATTCATATTTTGGATTGAAGGTAACTATCATATTTAAAGTAGGTAATTTTAATTTTGTATTTTTGATCTCGTGGTTGTTTCAGATTGTTTTATTATTCGGAGTAGCTGTTGCTTGCAGATGTGATGAAATGATGAAAATGAAAACTACGGATATCGAGGACAAGGGAAATATTATAATAGTCAATATTCCTGATAGCAAAACGAGAAAAGTTCGATCATTCACAGTTATTGGGGAGAATAATCTAAAGATTTATCGGAGATACACTGCGTTAAGACCAACAGATTTCGTTGAAAATAGATTTTTTTTTAAATATCAGTCGGGAAAATGCTACAGGGCTGTGATAGGAATACATACTATAACTATAAGTAGTGTTTCAAGAAAGGTTGCCTCTTTTTTGCAATTGAGTCAACCAAATGAATACACAGGTTATTCATTGAGGCGAATTTCTGCTACACTACATATAGATGGAGGAGCCAACGTTGAGTCTTTGAAACGACACGGAGGTTGGAAGTCAAGTAGTGCAGCAGAAGGCTATATCGAGGATTCGCTGCGAAATAAGAATGAGATTGCTGGTAGGATATTGGGCGTCAACGAACTCCCTAAAACCAGCAACTCAAATTACTCTATTGAGTCATCAGCATTTGAACCAAATATGAGACAGAATCCTACCAGTTACTTACACATGGTTTTAATTTTCAAAATGCAACATTGACCAATTGTACATTCAATGTTAACTTCAATGAATAAAAATGATGTTTGAATTGGAGAATTTTTGTTCATGGTGACCAATTCATCTTTTGCATAGTAACACTTCTCCTACTTGGCGGAGAAATAAAATTTTCGATGATCCTGTCAATCGAGAAATGACGTTATTATACGTTTGAAAATAAAAAAATTTATGCGGAAAGTTTCTTACACACAATCTGTCTGACGATGAGCAATTGTACCTGATTTTTATGAACTTCAATGATAATTCGGTTGAAGATTTAAATACCAGTGAAGATGAGTTATTTGATCATCGGTCAGTTTCGAAGAATTAAATAAAGCAATCTTCTTCAAGACTGTTAGATTTTGGGAGAATTCAGTGGATACATTTCATGTGACCTTCTACTGAAAAAGTAAATAATCCTCGTCAGTCACTTCTCAACATAAGATATGCAATAAGAGTTATTCGCGGTATAACTAACCGACTCGGTCAGTCCCGACGTTTTTCTTGTAAAAAATTATAAAATAACTCACCAAAATAAGCTCAGTACCAGTTTCCAATAGGGTCGGAGATAGGGGAGGTAAAACTACAGTATTAAGCGGTATTCTCTTGCTTCCTTCTAAGTAGGGTGCTCTGGGAAAACCACAGTGTCTCATAATTGAAATTTAATATCACTAAATAACATATGCTTGATAATTTTTATATTTAACTTAACCCATTTCTAAAAGGTTATCCAAACTCATCATCTTGCATTCTACAAGCCATAAATTGACAGTAGCAAAAATCCTTGGATATCCTCCTACGTAAAATCTTTTCTCCTTTTTCAACTACTGTATGTTCTATCAATTGCCCCGCGACGGTATGGGGACGTAATTTTATTTGTTATTCATGGTTGCGTGGCGACCATGTCCAAAACAGCTGTTTCCTCGTTCTGTTCAATCTAGTGCATAGAACCCTTATTCATTATTTTCAAGTTGATTGGAGAATACTTATGAGATTTTAATTCCCTATTATCCATATAAGCCAGTCAACAGAGCCTGACCAACGAAATAACTAGCGGCAATCTAAATTTTTGATTTTGTGGTTCAGTACAATAAATTATAGTAAACTCAAAATATTTTTCATTATTTTTCATACTTCCCATTATTGAAGTATAAAAAAATATAAAAATATAACATTTTACGAGAAATACCTATCATTTCATCGAATCGTTCACAAATGACTTAATCATAAATTCAAACTAGTTATCGAAAACCGTTGCAAAAAAACCAGCGTGAAAATGGCAGAAAAAGATAGCCGGTAGAATTCCCGACGACACCCGAACGCCCATAGACGTCCGTCAATGATGGACGTGATATTATTTTATACGGTTATTCACATGGGATGAAAACAATGAAGGGAAGGAAATGAATTGGAATACCGTAACTGGCAATTTAAGAGAATATTCTCTACAAACGGATAGGGGGAATGAATTCAGTATAGCTGCTGATTTTTTCCGAGATTTATATTTGAACAATCATTCGGGAAATTCGACCTGAAGAAGATCGTGTTTACGATTGAAACTTTACATTACGTAGCTCTTGGAATTTGCCACCCAATATTTTTTATCAGAATTTCTCACCATAGGGTGACATCACCCCCGAAATGAGATTTTTCGGAATTTCGACCTGATGGAGACCGTGTTTCCAAATGATACTTATACATAGCATAGAACTTGGAATTTGCCACGGAATGTTCCCTGTTAAAATTTCTTACCAAGAGGATTTCGGGGTGAAACTACCCCCGAAATGGGATTTTCGGGAATTTCAACCTGATGGAGATGGTGTTTCTGAATGAAACTCATGCGTAACATAGCCCTTGGAATTTGCCACCGAATGTTTGCAGTCAAAGTTTCTTACCAAGGGGATTTCGGGGTGAAACTACCCCCGAAATGAGATTTTCGGGAATTTCGACCTGATGGAGATGATGTTTCTAAATGAAACTTATACGTAACATAGCCCTTGGAATTTGCCACGGAATGTTCCCTGTCAAAATTTCTTACCAAGGGGATTTCGGGGTGAAACTACCCCCGAAATGAGATTTTCGGGAATTTCGACCTGATGGAGATGATGTTTCTAAATGAAACTTATACGTAACATAGCCCTTGGAATTTGCCGCGGAATGTTCCCTGTCAAAATTTCTTACCAAGGGGATTTCGGGGTGAAATCATCCCCGAAATGAGATTTTTCGGAATTTCGACCTGATGGAGACGGTGTTTCCAATGTTTCCATATGATACTCATACATAACATAGCCCTTGGAATTTCCAACGGAATGTTTCCTGTCAAAATTTCTTACCAAGGGGATTTCGGGGTGAAACTACCCCCGAAATGAGATTTTCGGGAATTTCGACCTGATGGAGACGGTGTTTCTGAATGAAACTCATACGTAACATAGCCCTTGGAATTTGCCACGGAATGTTCCCTGTCAAAATTTCCTACCAAGGGGATTTCGGGGTGAAACTACCCCCGAAATGAGATTTTCGGGAATTTCGAATCCCGATTCGGGGGTAGTTTCACCCCGAAATCTCCATGGTAAGAAATTTTGACTGCAAACATTCGGTGGCAAATTCCAAGGGCTATGTTACGTATGAGTTTCATTCGAAAACACCGTCTCCATCAGGTCGAAATTGCCAAAAATCTCATTTCGGGGTGGTTTTTCACCTGAAATCCCCTTGGTAAGAAATTTTGACAGGGAACATTCGGTGGCAAATTCCAAGGGCTATGTTATGTATAAGTATCATTTGGAAACACCGTCTCCATCAGGTCTAAATTCCTAAAAATCTCATTTCGGGGGTAGTTTCACCCCGAAATCCCTCGGTAAGAAATTTTGACAGGGAACATTCGGTGGCACATTCCAAAGGCTATTTTATGTATAAGTATCATTTGGAAACACCGTCTCCATCATGTCGAAATTCCAAAAAATCTCATTTCGGGGGTGGTTTCACCCCGAAATCCCCTTGGTAAGAAATTTTGACTGCAAACATTCGGTGGCAAATTCCAAGGGCTATGTTACGTATGAGTTTCATTCGGAAACACCGTCTCCATCAGGTCAAAATTGCCAAAAATCTCATTTCGGGGGTGGTTTCACCCCGAAATCCCCTTGGTAAGAAATTTGGACAGAGAACATTCGGTGGCAAATTCCAAGGGCTATGTTGAGTATCAGTTTCATTCGGAAACACCTTCTCCATCAGGCCGAAATTCCAAAAATCTCATTTCGGGGGTAGTTTCACCCCGAAATCCCCTTGGTAAGAAATATTGACAGAGAGCATTCGGTGGAAAATTCCAAGGGCTATGTTATGTATAAGTATCATCTGGAAACACCGTCTCCATCAGGTCGAAATTCCAAAAAATCTCATTTCGGGGGTAGTTTCACCCCGAAATCCCCTTGGTAAGAAATTTTGACAGGAAACATTCGGTGGCACTTTTCAAAGGCTATGTTATGTATAAGTATCATTTGGAAACACCGTCTCCATCAGGTCGAAATTCCCGAAAATCTCATTTCGGGGGTGGTTTCACCCCGAAATCCCCTTGGTAAGAAATTTTGACAGAGAACATTCGGTGGCACATTCCAAGGGCTATGTTATGTTCAAGTATCATTCGGAAACACCGTCTCCATCAGGTCGAAATTTCAAAAAATCTCATTTCGGGGGTAGTTTCACCCCGAAATCCCCTTGGTAAGAAATTTTGACAGGGAACATTCGGTGGCACTTTTCAAAGGCTATGTTATGTATAAGTATCATTTGGAAACACCGTCTCCATCAGGTCGAAATTCCCGAAAATCTCATTTCGGGGGTAGTTTCACCCAGAAATCCTCTTGGTAAGAAATTTTGACAGGGAGCATTCGGTGGCAAATTCCAAGGGCTATGTTATGTATAAGTATCATCTGGAAACACCGTGTCCATCATGTCGAAATTCCAAAAAATCTCATTTCGGGGGTAGTTTTACCCCGAAATCCCCTTGGTAAGAAATTTTAACAGAGAACATTCGGTGGCTCATTCCAAGGGCTATGTTATGTATAAGTATCATTTGGAAACACCGTCTCCATCAGGTCGAAATTCCAAAAAATCTCATTTCGGGGGTGGTTTCAACCCGAAGTCCCCTTGGTAAGAAATTTTGACTGCAAACATTCGGTGGCAAATTCCAAGGGCTATGTTATGTATGAGTTTCATTCAGAAACACCGTCTCCATCAGGTGGAAATTCCCGAAAATCTCATTTCGGGGGTAGTTTCACCCCGAAATCCTCTTGGTAAGAAATTTTGACTAAAAGCATTCGGTGGCAAATTCCAAGGGCTATGCTATGTATAAGTATCATTTGGAAACACCGTCTCCATCAGGTCGAAATTCCGAAAAATCTCATTTCGGGGGTGATGTCACCCTATGGTGAGAAATTCTGATAAAAAATATTGGGTGGCAAATTCCAAGAGCTACGTAATGTAAAGTTTCAATCGTAAACACGATCTTCTTCAGGTCGAATTTCCCGAATGATTGTTCAAATATAAATCTCGGAAAAAATCAGCAGCTATACTGAATTCATTCCCCCTATCCGTTTGTAGAGAATATTCTCTTAAATTGCCAGTTACGGTATTCCAATTCATTTCCTTCCCTTCATTGTTTTCATCCCATGTGAATAACCGTATAAAATAATATCACGTCCATCATTGACGGACGTCTATGGGCGTTCGGGTGTCGTCGGGAATTCTACCGGCTATCTTTTTCTGCCATTTTCACGCTGGTTGCAAAAAAGCATTGCAGTAATGACACCAGTCCTAATTTTTCGGAGTTTTTCCATACCGCCAAGGGTTACTTACTGGGACACCTGATGGCAGGTCATATAGGTGGAATAAATTTTGCAAAATTCGATAAAAATAAATTTTTCTATGAGATTATAAATGTCGGTACAGAGTGAGAAATCAATAATTTTGAAATAGAACCTGACAATAATCAATTTCAAGCGAAAGACCGATTATTGTTAGTCATCGTTTTGGTCCTAGCGGTCATTACATCACATTCATTGCCATAAGCAATGACCACTAGAAAGATCAGAATAATGAGCGGTCTTACGCTTGAAATAGGCAAATGACCGTTTTAATCCTTATTTTACATTGTTATTAGAAATGGTTCTGAAATTTCATTTGTGTGCGTTCATGTAAAATAGTGAATTATTTAGTGGTATTCCTCACATTTACCTCTTTATGTATAGATACCAAAAATGAACACAACTGTTTGAGTATGGTGAATGAGCGCTAGATGGCAGCACGATCGCGACCAATTTATGAAATTTGTATAAACATGTTAAGATAATTAGAATTGGTCAGAATTCATTTCTACCTCCAAGAAGATGAAATAGTCACGGATTTTCTAATTTCTGTATGGTTGTATCAACGAACGGATTTTTTTCTCCAAGTTTTTGTGACGAAATGTCAGATGCTCTATGTTCCTGTCACTAGGTTAATTCATCTTTCTTTGCGTTCCTTTCATGATCGCGTGAAGTGGAAAGTAAGTCGGTGCTTGTGGTTTCAAATATTTGTAAGTATTGGGATATTGGTTATTTATGTTAATCGTACAATAAGATTTGAACTCTATTTTAGGTTTGAACATTTGTATATTTCAAATATTATTTCAGCACCTTCCTGTTCTCTACATAAAATTTGGTTAAGTTGCATACACGTGTTACCGCTGTACAAAATTATCTCTAAATTCTCTTCAATATGATGAGCACTCTATATTTCTGACACCTCTTGGCAGAAACAATCATTGTTGAAAACCTAATCTGAATGATAATCTTTTCGAAACTTATGTTAATGAATACTTTATTTTTGTCTAAGCTTGCCTATTTTTTTAAAGGTTCAAAATGCTTGACGATTTTGATGATGCTCAAGGAGCCATAGGTGGTCTCCAAATGGCAGAACTTCCTGAGATCAAACTGTTCGGTAGATGGAATTGCGAAGATGTCCAGGTTAATGATATGTCACTCCAGGTCAGTATCACTTTATTGCTGTTGAATTAATTTTCTTGGAATTATGCGTGGAAATCGAAACTGCATGTATCTGTCAAAAGCCTAGACTACATGATACTGTTGCAATTATGGAACTAAAAGTTCCATCAAAATAACCATTAAAATAAAATGTTTCACATAGTACCATAAAATTTATGGAAAGGGTATAAACAAACTTGATCGTTTGAAAACCATCTTGGTCAATTGTAAACAAACTTGATCTATTGTAAAAAACTGGGTAATCCAACAGAACCCCCCAAGTCACCTTCGATGCTTATTTATTATCGATATGTGCCAGCAGTGCGCTCTTAGATTTTTGTTGCACAGAATGCGCATATGCCTATTTTGAAATCCTTTGAATTCTTTAACATGTTTTTTTATACAAACATATCTTGAGGTCTAAGGTATATGATAAAAAAATATAAAGTAGGTATATTCCGATTTAAGATTTGACCATACTAAAACTCCCAACATTGTGCGCAAATAGGGAATGCATATAATGAATACGCAAACTCCTAATGGTTCTGGAACACTTAGAGCGTGAAACCCGAATAAAGCCAGTAAATGCATGGGTTATCATATTCAGTGTAATTTATGGACCTTCCCGCTGAAAAAAAACATGCATATAGGTGAATGAAAAACACAATTTTTGTTGAATACCACAAATAGCTCTTGAACTTAGAGGTTATTGTGAATAGGCAATATTATTCCATACGATTATTGCATAACATTTTACACAGCAATTCTGTTGAATTGAGGTACCTTAAACATTGATATATTAGCATTATTCAAGTTTGAAGATAAAACAATCGCATATTAATTTACAAATTGTTTTTTTGGTAGAATGGCTGTTGAAGAAAGGTGAAAGATTATTGTATGGATTATTTCTGCTGTACTTTATTAGTGTTTTTAATCTCAAAGGTCATCAAATTAAATTCTGGAACAAGGAAGTGCTTTTTCGATACTTGAATAAAGGAAGAAATATACAGCTGATTTGTATTTTATTAATCTATTTTATTGGATGATTATGACGATTGTCATATATTTTCAAAATGTTTGTTTTTTGAAGGTATCAATGTAGAATTCAGGTAGGATATCTGTCTGACAATCATGTGGAATTATTGTTATAATTCTCCTACTACACTTGTCTTTCAATATCAGAACCTGATTGCGAATTCGGGTAGAATACCTGTTTGAGAATCATGTTGAATTATTGTTATAATTCTCCTACTGCACTTGTCTTTCAATATCAGACCTGATTGCTAATTAATTGTGATGATTTTTTTGAAGGTGTATCTACTAGAGAAGCTATGTAACTTATCTTTATGTCTATATTCAGAATGGTACAACTGATGAACACATTGGTCAGAGAACAAGATACATACACAATTTTGTCCAGAATTGGTTGCCCACTCAGTGTGCTCAAAATGTTATGATTAATTGAATACTTTTGCCTCACAGATCCAATCTCACGCTCTATATGAATTCTTGATGGCCACTTCTCAACAATTGCAATTTAACCATCTCTTCATTATTGATAAGTATTTAAACAGCTTTTGAACTTCAATATGAATCAGGAAATTCTTCAAATCAGTTTCTTTTGCTTTAGATGCCTCTTCAAAAGATCTCTTGGGGGCCCTACTCATATTTTACTAGCGTCATTTAAATTGATTCAGCTTTAATCGGTAAGAAAACCCATTTTAGTTTTTTGTAAGTGTCATATTACTTCAAAATATAGCATTTTAACCAACGATTTCGTCTCATAGCCGACAGTTAATTCATTTCAGTTTTGTGCTTAAAATATAGCGGGAATTAGGAGAAACACAAGAGTCATCTTTGTTTTTCCTACAGTGACCATTGAACAGCTGAGGTGAAAGCAAACTATATTAGGCGCGTTTGACAATAGCATCAGAGAGCAGATCGATTTTTCACTTTTCCACAGATTGTACAAATATATCTGAAACAAACAATTGGTACAGAGTGCATTCTGCTCTGTGCCCTTGCTTCTACTGTTTATATAATATCTATGATTTCTCACAACCAGGTGCACATAACCTAACTTTTACTTTTATCAGTGTCATTTTGTTGTGTTACGATTTGGATTCTTGGACTAAACAAAACTCTTCCTTCAAAAGAATTAATTTTGTTCCCAAGCTACATATTTCCTAAATCTTCACTTAATGTGGATAAAAATTCAATTTTTTACTTTTAATGGTTGCAATTTTGGAAACAAAGTCACCAGTATGCATCTTGAGACATATATAAAGTCATTTAGAATCGCAGAAAAAATAATAGAGAAGGGTTAACTGTGGTAGTAGTCAATGCCGTGGATGAAATCGCTTTGCCTAACGATCCAGAGGTGTACTCAACTACATCTGGAGGTAATAAACAAATGATCCAGAGCAATCCGAGCGGTCTGAGGTAATTGCCGAACGCTCCTATTGAATGTAGATTTTGAACAGGTTATGTTAGGTTTGTTGATCCTGAATATGAGGAAAGTGTTGAAATTAAAAAAAAAATACTTATTTGGTTCATTACCTCCTCGCCAATTTTTTTGTTTGGTTTGGTCATGTTGGGATTAGCTTAGTTATGAAAAAAAAACTTCTATAGTATTTTGTGTTGCATTTGAATAATCAAAAAAAATGAACAAATTCGTAAATGCAAGAACAATTTTCACACGAAAATTAGCAAAAATGGTTTCTAACAGGCAAATATTTTTTTTTACATCGCAAAAACAATAAAACTTATATAAATACTAATTATAAATAACATCTGAATGGTAACTGCAAAATGATTTTATCAAGCACTAAATTTTCTGAACAAACTGTCTAAATTAACTTATAAAAATAATATCGTGTTTAGCCAACAATTAATGTGAGTAATTTGATGTGATCTAAAGACACTCAACGCCACTGTGTGATTTTGCACTATAACCATATAAACTGAATTGATTGGGTTTTGCATATAATCAATGGCTTTCTGGATTAACTATTTAAATTGAGAGTATGCCAGGATCATATTCTGAACAGAGTACTAATAGCAGGTGGTATTAAAAGAACATGTGAATTCTGGTTCAATGTTTTTAATTCCAGGTTGGCAGAGAAACTTTAATGATTATCAATATTTATCTTGATTCATATTTTCTCCTTCATGTTCCCAAAATGATGATTAATTTTTATTTCTGACACCTCTTCAGAATAACCTTTGGTGATAACACTTATTATATCTGATTCTAAATTGATTTTTTATGGCTTATTGTTGAAAAAGCTGAAGCTGTTAACATAAATGATGGTGTGTTTCAGGATTACATTGCAGTTAAGGAGAAGAATGCAAAATATCTGCCTCACTCTGCTGGAAGATATGCTGCCAAAAGATTCCGCAAGGCTCAATGCCCAATTGTTGAAAGGTTAACAAATTCCCTTATGATGCATGGGAGAAACAATGGAAAGAAACTGATGGCTGTGAGGATCGTCAAGCATTCGTTTGAGATAATTCACCTCCTGACAGGAGAAAATCCTCTCCAGGTATGAGCGTATTTAATATTGATGTATTTAATTTCTGTTTTTATATTCAAATTATTGAATTCAGGTAGGATTATTCTCTGTTGATGATTAAATAGAGAATATTGTTTGGTTCTCGATTTAATGGTTAAGTTTTTCAGATTTTGGTGTCTGCTATCATCAACTCTGGACCTCGTGAAGATTCTACCCGTATTGGTAGGGCTGGTACAGTTAGGCGACAGGCCGTTGATGTATCTCCCTTAAGAAGAGTAAATCAAGCTTTGTGGTTGTTGTGCACTGGAGCAAGAGAGGCTGCTTTCAGAAACATCAAAACTATTGCAGAATGTTTGGCTGATGAACTCATAAACGCAGCAAAGGTAACTTTTGACAATTAACATATTTTCACGAAAAAGCAGAGTGATTTTGACAAATTTTTATTTTCAAAATATCAACTTCTAAGGGTGCGCTTACACTGATTGTTGCCCTCTACTTTTCCCTTGAATAAATAATATTAAAATTGCCACATATTGTTTTACACAACAGTTGTTTCGCCAAACAGTGTGTTACATTTTGAATGTTGTGTAAAACAATTGAAATACGTGAAAATTTAAATCTTATCATGTATTTGACAAAGGATGTTCATCAAGCACCGATACAAGTAAATATTTTCCCCTAAAGTTGAAATAATGGCTTTCAATGCTACGATTCATACTCATTCCCTTTTTCACTTACATGCAAAGTTGTCAACTTCTAAGAACAAACTAAGAGTATCCTATAGCATGCGAGTATTTTTGACATATTCACATGGAGCGTCATTTTATGGTGGTTATTTTAAAATTCAGCAGAAGAGGATTAAGGGAAAAGAATTTAACGAAAAGAAGATTACAATATGATTGAATCTAAGTATATTTTAGCCTTTGAGTTTTGTTAACTAAATATAAATATTGCTCATGGAGCAAAAACATATCCATATTTCTTCAGTTTAAGGAATAAGCTATCAGCCAGCATAAACGAGACCTGAAATTAACCAAGTTAAAGTTGTTTTTAGTTATATTTTTGTTTGATGATAGCACTTGGTATTCCTCTCAACTTTTAATACATGTCAAATGTCAATGTTAAATCATTGAAAACCATCTATGTTCAAGACTGACAATTCAAATTTACAATATATTAACTTTCATAAATCATGGCAATTGCCAAGAAACCATACACTAAAAAGTACAATAAGAATTTCTCATTAAATATGTGCAGTTTTCTACGAAACTTAACTGTAAAAGGGAAAGTATATAAGACTTGTTGCAGAAGACAATTCCAAAACACATGCAGTTGAAAAAAACATCTAAGGATCCAATTTCGCATTCGTGTTTGAATATGAACCCATTCTGCTACTTGTTTTAGAGAATACTATTTGTTAACTTCAAAGTGAACAGAAGTCAACAATAAGGTGCACAATATTTGAGTATATAGATAATCTGGAATTAACCGATTTAGACAGCATCAGTTTGGGATTCTTACAAAAGTCGCTTTCCAGTCAGGTGTATGTGACCTCAAGGCTTGAACTCCTGGTGCTTCTCACCCTCTGTATGAAGGGAAAAGAGTTTACTGGAAAGGGCTAGAGTAGATCGCAACGCACTAAGAGCGCTCCCGAGGCCCCTTATTTGGTGACTGGAAAGCAACTTATATTTAAATTTCAATGCAATGCTTTTCTTGAAGCTAAGGATGTTTTGTACTTATACAACAACTTATGTATAAATATATAATGCTTTCCTGAAGATCATAAATTCTATCTGAATATTTTCTGTTATCTGAATTTTTTGACAAGGTATATTTATTAGAAGAAATATATTTTTGTATCTTTGAAATGACAAATATTTCAATGAAGCTTTTTTGTTTAAGGGATCATCGAATTCTTACGCCATTAAGAAGAAGGATGAATTGGAAAGAGTAGCCAAGTCTAACCGTTAATTTTTATACCATAATTATAAAATAAAGAATAAAAAGTTTTTATTCATCTTTTTTTTACTTTCTTTTTTGTAAGTTTTTTTAGGCTCAGGATATTATTATTAATTTTATTCTAAAAAAATTGTTCAATTCACACAAAATAATTAACAACGTTCTGTTTCAGAACATGAAATATTAATCTAACCTTGATATTTCATGCTGGTGTCATTTAAGCAATTTAATAAAAGATTTTTTTCAGTTACGTCAATAAATTTTCTCATGTTCATATTTTATTTGGTATTGATAAAAATTATGTGATTATGGATCTTGAACTGAATATTTATTAATAGATTGTACTCACAGCAGCAAGAATCCCGATATATGGAAACACTGTACATTCTTTTTGTTCTTCTTTCTAATTCTACCTTGTATCATTATTTACCTGGCAGCTTAGGACTACGTCATTTTGTATTTCATACTAATTTCCTGGAAATCTGATATTATTTCCTTATTTATAATGCGGATGGCTACGTATTTGACCTAGTTTAACTAATAGGTGCATTCAATAACACATCTTTTTTTTATTTGAATAAAGTGTCTCGACTGCTGAGATCATTGACACAAAACATATATACATTTCTTGAGATGGTCAATAATGTTATAAGATACAATAAGTGAAAGATATATTACTCGTGAAGTTAACTACATTAGGACTAGTGTCCGATTTGGTGAGGTCAACTTGCATGTTTCCCTGAAGGCCATGTATTTCTCGGTGCTCTTTGAAGAGGGGGCAATTTATTAAGATGTGTTACATCGTTCGCAAGATGGTGGGGTGGACGAGTTCATAAGGTAGCTGTGGGTAAGTTGGGTATGGCCAATTCTGAGTCTCCTCATTATGACTGTGGTCTGTCTGTCCGATGTGGCGAATTTGAGGGGTCTGACACTTGGGTGGATTTCATGTAGCTTAGATTCACTGCAGTCCCATTCTTGTTGCCATTTCTTATCAATTTTAGTCTTAAGGTGTGTTGGTTCATATTTTTGGATGATGATGTTGGATGTTGCTACGGGATGCTTGGATGCATCCTTGTCAGCAAGTTCATTTCCTGTTATTCCTACATGTGGAGGTATCCATATTATTTTTAGCTGGTGATGTGTGTCCATTAGCTGTTGATAACGATCGTGGATATTTGGAACTATGGGATGCTGAGTATATCTGTCCTTGATGAGTTCCACAGAGGAGGCTGAATCGGTGCATATCGCAGCTCTCTGGTGATCAGCAGCATACGCCACAGAACATCAAATAAGCATACGCTAAAAAGACTTTGTGCGAAGCCAATCAGAAACAACTGCAACCGAAACAGGCCGACGGTGTCCGAACAGAGTCACATGTTCGCAAATGACTGATCCGTCAGTTGTGACATGTGTAAATAACTTTTTCCTTGGCTTTCGCGACGGCTGTTGACAGGGCAAGATATCTGGGTTTGGTGAAAATTGAAACCTGAATTTTCCCTTCATTGTGCCTTTGTGTTTTGATTTTCTTTTCCGGTGAGTTTGTTACATTCCTTTATTTAGTGCTGAGCTCGATTAGTTTATGCTTGAGGCCCTGGGCCGGCTTCACTTTTATTTAACCTTTCACTTTTTCTAGTGTTTACATTTTCATTTTTTGAGTGGATCTTAAGATAAGCTCGTTAAAGTAGGATCTTTTTATTTTTAAACATGAATGAGTCAGATCCCGAGGCTTGGCCTCGGGCTCTGGCTGCTTTATCTCCCAGGGCAAATCTTGCCTTAACTCAGCTGGGTAAAGAGATTTGGAACTCTATCAATGTGGGTTTATTAAAAGAGGAACTGTCAGTTATTAAGTCCGAAGCACTTAAACATGCTGAAACTTCGATAGTTGATAAAATAGATCATATTCTAGCTAAAATAAGTGAAGGCTGCTCAAAAATAAGAAAGACACATTGCTTTTATTCTAGTAGAGATAAGGGCCCTTTTGAGGTTGTTATTGAAAGTTCCAGCGGTGAAATCAGAGATCTCAACC